>JACEII010000004.1:1860769-1904843 GCA_014332785.1 Antheraea mylitta
AAAAAAAAAAAAAAAAAAAAAAAAAAAAAAACAGTATCGGCTGACGGTGAAAGAAAACATCGTAAGAAAACCTGAACATGAGAAATGTTCTTGTAGTAATACTATATGTGGGAAAAATATAGAGTTGTGATTTCTCAGGGTTTGAAATCGCCTATACGCCGTGGGTTGGCGTGGTGATTACGCCCATACCTTCCTTCGGGAATAGGCCTATGGCTCTGCAGTAAGTCTTTTACAGGCTGATGATGATAATGAATATATATTATACTGTAATATTGTTCACAAAACAACAGAAAACGTGAAGTTATTGTTATAACTTAAAATCATTATTAGCTTGCAAGTATAGATAGAAATTTTTGAAGTGAAAATATTCTCAGGCGCATTGAGACAGAGAGACATTGACTCGACTGGTGTTGGCCCCTCCGAAGGGCTCCGACTGCGGTCTGAGGGGTCAAGATAGTAAAGCTCACAAGGAGGAGTGAGTATTAGAACCCCCTTATGAACTGTGGGGGTCGCATCGGCACAACGAACCTAAGCTGTTTAAACTGCCAGGACGACGGACATATCCGTGTCCATCGCTCCCAGGTCCCATCTATGGTGGCCGGAAGTCATCCCCTACTCGTCAACACCGTGTGGTTCGATGACCGCGGAAGGGGACCCTAGTGGTCCGTTCCCCCTACATCTACGCGGCCTTGTTTGCGAGCATGACTGTCTCGCTCACAATAGGAGGGGACGGAGAGCCACCCGGCGTCACTACCTACCATCTTATTAACGACGATCGGGAGCGAGAGATTCGGGCCAGTGACCACGACGAAATCGTGGAGTGGCACGTCCCACTAACTCGTCCTGTGCTGCCCAGAATTATCCACATAATCACAATGATGACACCCTGAAGTTGGCTCCGGGCCAATGCGACATAGGTAGTGCCCGAAGCAGCCACTACTGGCATGCTGGTGATGCGTCACAGACATGCGCTTGATGTATTGCACTTGCGTAACACTAGCGATTCTTGGTATTGCAACCTATGTACCTGTAATATTGATATTTGTATTGAGCTCTTTCAACCCATCATAAAAATGTATACAGTTTTTACTCGGAGTACCACTAATTGTAGAAACCAGACTAATGTTAACAATTTCAATTTATACATTTTGAATTTAAATAAATCTGACTATAATTGATTTAAGGATTCAAAGAAGAACACAGTTTCTCCATAGTTTTAAGTTTTCGCTTCTATCAGGCATTCTTGTCATGTCAAAAAAACAAATTGTAAAGTAATTTCTATCAAGATATTCTCGAAGCTCACTACTTAAAATTGTTTGTCATAGATACCGGACGACGTATCTAGCTAGGTTTAGGCATGACGGATTATGTGAGACAAGTCTTTGTTATGTTGCTCTCAGTGCATCTTATTAAACACTTGGTATACTTAAGCTTGTCACTCATTTCTACCATTACATAAAAGGATTTCCAAGGAATTAAAAAAATTACAACAAAATAAATTTTTGATTATGATTTTAAATAATTAGTAAACATACAAAATACTGTATATAGTTTACTATTAATGAAAATATATGTTAGTAAGAAAGTAAGTATATTCTAACAAAAACTGCTTAGTGATTAATATATTTTATTATATTAAAATCAAAAATACTTCTTACGTCCTGTGTCCTGAGAGCGCTCTTATAAGCGTCAAAACTACTACAGGTCTGGGAAGAAACCTAATCACCGAGAAGAAGTATTCGGACACCTTCTAATTCTTATGAATTAATCGGAACTTTGGGTGAAAGAAAAAGTCGTGATAAAGCCATAGTATCATGGTAGCGGTCTTATTTAATCCGGCCTCTCTAATTATCATCCTCAATTTAAAAATCTGTCACCAAACATTTGTATGAGCTGCACTTGGGAACCAGGTCCACTCTAGTTTTATACTGTTTACTTTCTTATACCATATCGTCGTTTTAATATCACGTGACGTATTCAAACTCTAAGTCCTTCCAAAGTAGAAAACAAACTAAACGAATAAACATATCAAGTCGGAACATTCGCACATCTATGAAATACTTATAAAGTTCAATGTCATATCTTTCCGTACACAAACTGCTTTATTCGTATTTGGCCGGAAAAAAAACGTGTAGAGAATAAAATTAACGTGTGAGCGAGACGGTCTATAGACGTCCTGCTTCAACTTGGAGATTCCCGGAAACTCAGCTGTATTGGGCTGACCTACATTCCACTATTTCTTATCGAAGTTTACTTGTCTGATAGATAGGTCTCGGTCGATTGCCTGGATGACTAGAGGTCATGATTTCATTTGTTTGTTTGTATTTTACTTAGAGATGATTTGTTTTTTATAACGCTTCGTTGTATTTACGCGCTCGTACTAATTAAATCTGTCCTAAAATAAATTGTAAAGATGTTGTGTCTGTACACGAAAAATAATATTTGAGAACACACTTTTATAAGTAACCTAACAAATATGTAGGAAATAAATTTTAAATATTTATTCATAAAGAAACCAACAGTTTGTCAATTCTTATCTTTACATGTATACAGATTTCAATCCCATTTAATAATTGCTCTCGACGGCTCGTCCGGGGTAGCACCACCCTCTCACAGAAAACCGACGTGAAGTAACAGTGCTTGCATTGTTGCGTTTCGTTCGGTTAGTGAGAGCACCGGAAGAACATCACCTCTCCTCTTCTCTCCACCTTATTCCCTCCTCTCTCAAACACAAGCTGGTAACGCACTTGCGACTCCCCTGGTTTTGCAAGTGTCTATGGACAGTGGTGATCACTTAACATCAAGTGACCCACAAGTCCGTTTGCCTGCTATAATATAGAAAATAATAAACATCGCCCACACTTACTATATACAACAGAGTGCTGGACTGTCAAAAGGGCACATGAACAAAAAGTACATGTCAATGAGATAAAGATGCTGAGGTGGCCGGGAAATGTCACTCGAATCGATAAAATACCCAATATATATTATACGTGGAAGCTTAAAAGTCGCACCAATCGTTAACAAAATGATCGAAAACCGCTCCAGATGGTATGTCATGTAAAAAGATGTAAGAAAGATCATGTGGTCCAACTAGCTTTAAACCTACCCGAACGCAAAAGTGGTAGAGGTCGCCCACCTTCGACTTGGCTATCAAATATTGCAAAAACCTCAAGAAAGCCCAGTTGCTAGAATCGACAAACCAAGACAGATTAGTTTGACGTGAACATGTGAGGAGACCCGACCCCAAATAATGGGAAAAGGAATAAACAAAGAAGAAGAAACGTCGCCCACACTTCTTAAATGCTAGTACGGTAAATATTAAGCCCAGTGTTTGATGGTCGCGAACCATTGAGACACAAGTTTTATATTTTATCAGCACAGAGTAGCACCAAAATTGTATGAAACTTGAATTTATTTATGCAAGGCCGTGAGCGTCATGAGTGGCGGTAGCCCAAGAGAGTTCACTTCGTACCTGTTTATATATGTAATTCGTGGTACGATTTTCCTCTTTACGACATTGTCCCATACGAGATGCCCTTTATTTTTCCCTTTTCGTCAGAATAAAATAAATAAAATGTGTTTTACATAGTGTTGCTCGTTACTGTTTCGATATTTTTTCAAGTATTTTTATTGTTCTCTTATACTGTAAATAGGCATTTCAAAAATGCAGCCCCTATGTAGTAGCGGTTTTCCTAAGTCTGCTTAGTTAGTTACCACCCTTTACGTTGAGAGTCTGTCGCTATATACCTAACATAATTGTAGTTAGAAGCAAAGAATATTATCTTCATAATATTGAACAAATGTAGAATTTAAAAACCGTATTAATATAAATTGTCTATAACTACTCAAAGGACTAGTTAATTAAAATTACCAATCAATTAATGACATAAAAGTGTATATGATAAAGATTCAGTTCCTAATTAGTAAAATAATATTTACAATTATATACAGTACATTAAATCACAATTACATTAGAAACTTGCTGTGCCCGCGACTCCGTTCGCGTGGAATCTTTTCTAAAAAAACGATGATTAATAAAATCATCTGAATGTATTAAGTCCATTTACTTATTTACTTTTTTCTCATACTAAAGGCGCGGTGTTATTAAAATTACAAGAGCTTTTAACAGAATGGATCGATTTTAATGAAACAAAGACTAGGTTATTTTCGAGGATATGCTCTATGGTTTCCTTGATGAGGTTTTATCGTGAAATCAGTAATTCAGCAGTGATGCGTGCTCATACAAACAAACACATAGATACACAGACATTTCTAAAATTGATTGAAAAGTTTTTTGTAGACACCTGCAGCAGTGTTTTTCTCGAAAATCGAAAAAGTACAAACACGTTAGATTGATATCTAATATATATTATACGAGCAATAAACGAGTATATATTATACGAGCAATTCTTGTATATTTTTTATATTTATATATATTTCGAGTTTTCAGCCAATAGAAAAAATATAACTAGAATATTAAGGTAAATTTCGCCGGTGCTGTCAAAACAGAAATAGCTCAGATGGAAATCGGTTGCATCGAAAATCCACGTAACCCCAGTTCGAATCCCAGTCACAGCAGAAGAGATATGTTATTTTAATATTTTTTGTTTTGTAAAAAAAAAAATATTTTTTGAGGCAAACCTAAGAGTTTATTTTAATTTAAATATGTTTTTTAAAGAACCGAGCTAGGCTCGGTCTCCTAGGTACTTGTTATTTATGTAAAGACGAAGTTATTTTTAAATATAATCCAACAAAATTAACTTACTGAATCTGATATAAATAACTCGTATCTCGATTTTAATAAATAACGAGAGAGATTATCAAAGTCGTCTGGAGCCTTTTGCAGGTTTAAGCGTTAAAGTTAAATAAGTCGGTCGCATGAAATTTTTTGAATGATAAATGAACGAAATCTACTTTAGTGAAGTTCTTCAAACAGCTTTTACCGTACCTAATTATTCAATTAAAATGAGAAAATAATTTAACATGAAAACTTTACATTACGCTTTTCTGTTTTTATTACATTTGAAATATAACCTCCTTGTAGTTTTATGGCTATTTAAACAAAAGCGTTAAATATATATGTATATATATATATATATATATATATATATATATGCAGATACAACGTAGTTAAGTACATCTTCCTCTTTATTTAGGTATTGACTTCGTTATATTCTTTGATATTCAAATGCCAAAATAGTAACCCCTATAATGTACCAGACGCACTAGGCATACTCCATTATTTTCAGTTCCCACATCCAAAACTAGATACTCACAAATGTCGCTATTCATTCGCATTCCAGACATATATAACAGCGAATTCTCTGAAATAGATCCCTTTAGTACTTCTCGCTCTTCTTACAGAAACGAAATACTACAATCCCTTTCCCGGAAAAAGTAGTGCCATAATTGTAATTTCATCATCAATGCATACTTAACATTAATACGTTCACCTTTCACAAACATACCTACTCATACCATATACTCTCAGATATAAAACTAAACTCTACACACACAGGAGGAGAAAAAAGCCCTGATTAAAAAGGGCTACGGGGTAGGGGAAGGATCGCGCGTTCTGACAGTCCATGAATCCCAGGGACTGACCTTCAAATCGGTGGTGATCCTGCAAACAAAGAGCAGAAGGGTACAAATCCACGATAGCGTTTCACATGCTATAGTGGCAATATCTAGACACACCGACACCTGTGTCTACTATACCGACGTGACTGACGACGCGATAAGTAGGTTCATTCGTCGGGCCGTGGACGCTCCGGCTCGGGATATTGTGGATTACAACCTAAAAATGGCCATAAAGAATAGAAATGCGAGCGCTATAAAAACAATAACGTCATTAAACCAAAAAAAGGCTAATAATAATTAAACAGTGAATATTTAATAAATTAATAATAATATTATATATATATATATATGTTCACGGATACGATTTTTACGTAAAAAAAAACTACATTTAAGCAAAAAAGGTGCGGACCAAGAGTAAGCAGACTACAACAAAATAAATAAAAAAGACTACACACACACACCCACACACACACACACACACACAGTCACCCCACACACCTATACTTGTACCAAATTTTTTAGTAAAGCAATTTTGTTCACTCTCTAATAATAAAAACTGTTATAATTTTGTTTACTTCGTAATTGGCGTATTGAATACATTGTATTTTTTTTTTCTTATATAATTACTTATTGTCAGCTGTGAAGAACCTATATGAAATAAATAAATAAATAATTAAAAGTCATTCAGATATAATGCAGCAATAGCATATACTGTTAATCATTTTGCGTCGATATAATAGGGAGCAAGGTATCTTTTTAAAACGTGTATAACACGATATTCTTCTATTCATTCTATTATAACTCCTCATTTTGTAAGAGTACATATTACTTATATGAAAAAATTCTATTACTATATAATTATTCAACAATTATTCGAAGTCCGTCTCCTTATACAACTAACAATATATAATTGAAAATTCAATGTTTCACCAATTGTCTAGGGATACTTTTTCTTAAGTTCCATTTCCAAATTTATATTTTAGCACCTATAATTCCTCCTTCTTTTTTAGAAATATCCATAAAATAAATGAACTTAAACGAAAATTATATAATTCTTTATTTAAAACTGTTATGTTATAAAAAATACATCTTACTACTACTTTGCCAAGAGAGTATGCCATTTATTACTCAATTAATAGTACAATAGATTATTCAAAGTGACTGACAGCTTCTTGTATCAGAGTACACCTTGTGTATAATATCCTCGATGGCCGAAATTTAACCTCATTTGAACCCTCATCATTAAAAGTTTGGACAGTGACGTCAAGCCTGCCTATATTGAATTAATGTTTCACTAACGCGTTGTACTAAGGAAGATATGATTATCTATGAGAATTAAATTTTATTCTGTATTTTCTTATACATCTTTTATGTAAATAAAATGATAGAGGACTCCCACTTTGATTACACCACGCAAATACTGCTAGATAGATTTTCAATTCTACTTCTTCGAGACTTGATCCAATCGAACATGATCTCGGTATTTTCATGTAATATAAAGCTATTGTAGGCTTAAAAACCTACGATTGGTAAGCACTACTTGTTCAGTGGTGTTTTTTCTTGCGGTGTATTATTGGGGTAAGCGTTATGGTGCACATACACCGGAGAGATGAAGTGAACGGATGGCATTATTTACAAAGTAATTTTGTAAACTTATTTACTTCCAATATTTTACAGTTTTCTTTTTTATATAGACGATATAATTTCAATAATAAGCAATGCAGACAAAGTTCTCAGTATCAGCTAGGCATATACCCGTATATAATTCAAAACAAGTCGTAATTGCTAAAATAATTTTTATTTGTATATGTGACATGTAAAAATACAATGGAATCTTTAATTCGTTTCTGCCACAGTTTTAGTCTAAAGTAATTTTTCATTTAAGTAACATATCAAAACCCAAAAGTAATACCCCTTTCTTTTTCTTAATAAAACTACTGGTTACAAATCATTTGAGCCATCCGTCACTGAATACATCAAAAGTTAAAAATAAATATATATGTTATTTAATTAAACTTTTTCTTGCCATAAATTTATTCACTTCCACATATATACTTGAACCTATAGCGTGATTCACTTATTCAATCATGATTTATTCAGTACTCGCTTTCTTTGCTGATTTCTTTTCTATAACCTCTTCGTCTATCGGTTTTGTCTCAGGCTAACTTGATAAAGAAGCCAACACCTGCCGAGTCGCATAGAAATATTGTAGAGGCAGTTCCGGTCTACCCAGCTAAAGGCCGCGAGAAGAATATCTATCAAGGAGCCTTTGTCAGTACAAATTTAACATTCCCACCTATGCAGCCCGGCGAGATGGGTATCTAAAAAAGTTCCCTTGTGAGCAAAAAGCTTCATTCCAAACTAAAAAATTATATACCTGATTATTTATAATGTAAAAAGGTTTTAATCATGAATTTACTTTTATATTTCATTGGACTGGGTGATAAAGTGTTTCTAACAGTAATCTCTCGAACAAACCTTCAAATTCTGATTTATATCATATCGTGTTGTATTTGAGGTCCAAGTAAAGTAATAATTTTAGCATAAATTACATCTTCGAAACCATTATCATTAAGTTAGGACCCGTGCATGAGACCGAAGTTTACCTACTTGGAACTTCCTAGAAATTCAATAATAACAAATTTGTGTCACCATACATCTTTGTACAAAGTTCCGAAATTTTAATTCGAACTCTGTTAAAATTAATACTCTTCTAAAAATTGTATGATTAAGTTATTAATAATTTTTATATATTTAATGGCTAATTTTGGTATTTATGTTATTAAGATTATTATATAGTGCATTATGTTGGAATACATTGAAAAAGTCCACCTTTTCAATTAAAAACGTAGTTCATATAAATTCACAGTAATATAATGATCTCATTATCTAAAACTTCTCTAAGCATTCCACGGAACAATCTCAGAATGATGTTCGTCTTTTATCATGTATTATATGATTTTTTTACACACTTTGTACTTTATAAAATTCCAACATATTAGGTGTTATTACAAAAAGTGAAATACGTATTAAATACTTGCTTTAAAATAGTTTCGTACTAAATGCACCGCACTCGCCCGAGACAAGTTCGCGTTATCTTTTTTCGCAAGTCTAACGTAACCTAACCAAAGCGAGACAAAAGAGCAAGATGGTGAACATTCAGCTAGCGCGGTACTTTTAAAACGTAACCTTTTTAAAGCAAGTATTCAATACGTATTTTTATCTTTTTTCTAGTATTACTGGCTTCAGTATGAATGAGTCGGCACGCCCGGGGTAATACAACCCTCACAGAAAACCGACGTGAAGTAACAGTGGTTGCATTGTTGCGTTTCGTTCGGTCAGTAAGAACGTCGGAGGCCCACCTCTCCACACTTTCCTCCTCTCCTCTTCCCTTCTTGGCCCCCATTCACCTCTAACACAGGCTGGCAACGCACTTGCGACTCTCCTAGTGTTGCTAGTGTCTATAAACGGTGATGATCATTTAACATCATGTGACCCGCCTGTTCGTTTGCCTCCTATGATATAAAAAATATATCTATATATTAATACGTGAAGCAAAATGTTTGTACCCCTTTTTAACACATTTCCCGTCAATGGGTGAACTTGAAATTTGGCATAGTTAAAGTATATATGGCGGAGAAGTGCAGAGAGCTATTTATTTTATATAAAATGCATTAGATATATATTAAATATTAAATTAATTAAAATATGCACTACTCACACTACTACTCGAATTTTACACAACATATACACACATGTAAATAAAAAAGACATTTTGACAGCCGTCAATAATTACGAAGTTCAAAAAAGGTTTGTGAAGGAGGTTGCTATGCTCGACTATATGTATTTTTTAACTCTTACGTTCTAATTACCATTTTTCATTGTACATTCAACAATGATATTATAAAATATAACTATTATTGTAATGTTTATTATTTTTTATGGTAAACACACTTCAAATAATGACTTAATTAAAAAAATGAACCAAATAATACTTTGTATAATCAAAATAAGAATTTTGTTCATAAAAGTAATCCATGACTTAAACCTCCGCGGTTACAATGTTGCAATTCAACCTCATGTAGCAACAAAAAATAATTTATTTTCAAAAGCTAATGGTAGTATTAAAAACATATTTGTCTTGGATTCACCATTTGATTGTATTGTGGATCCATTACTTTTCCAAACGATGATACTGGGCATATCACTATTTCTCATAATGAACAGACTACATTTAATTCAATATCATCCAGAAATACCACCTACCCATGGTGTCGTATAAAATTAATTAAAAATTGTGTCATGGGTTGCGATAAATCTCTTTATTTTCGTGAAGTTATGTTTGCTTCAAATTTGAGAGCTTTACCACATGGTTTTTGTTTCAAATTTATAATTATTTTCAATTTTCATTTACACATAGATTTTTTTATGTTAACATAATTAAAGATCATGGCAAATAACTGAGTAGCCATGATGAAAACCTTTGATTATGGAAAAAATCTTTGACAAAAGAACTCTGATAAAGTCCAAACTTTAAAAAATTAATTAACTATGGTCGAATGCCGACCACTGGGCACCCACTAGTAAATATAAAACTGTCAAATTTCATTTATAGGAATGATTCATAATTGACCCCGGTTCGGTAGGGTTGTAGAATATCGTGAAAATCGTGTTAATAAATGAGGTCCAAATTATTACAATTATTTAAAAGGTTAACGTTAATTCTACTCTTTATTAATTTAAATCGAATCGACAATAGATTTATTTCAAAGGTTAGATTATAATAAAAACTATACATGTCCAAAACAATTACCTCGTACATTAATAACTTTTATATTCCAGTTGCCTTGTCTAGATATTTTGTACACTATGATATAGAATTACGAAGAAGTTATTATACCATGCTGGCATTACTCAGTTTATTAAAAAGTAGGGGATTTCCGTGACTTTGCTGTCATGAAAATTGTTTTATGATAATAATAATAATAGACACAGCACAGAATGCATCATCCGAGATCATCAGTGATGAGGCTGTACATACAACGTAAATGTGGCGGTCGTAGCGTTATTAGCGCAAAAACGATGTACAACCGTGAGGTCTACAGTCTTAGAAGTTACTTTCTTAGCATAAGAGAAAGCCCGATGCATGCAGACGGCACCAAATGTGATAAAGGGCTCACTCCTCTACATCTAGCTGAAGAGGAATGGAACATGCCAACAATAGTAAGCGCCTCCGATCGGGAGTCCATATGGAAAGCCAAAGAATTGCATGGACGTTTTTATATGGCTCTCCACGAACAGCACGTCGACAAAAGAGCCCCCGTCCACTGGTTGCGCTTCGGTGATCTGTTTAGTGAAACAGAAGGTTTCATCTGTGCTATGCAGGGTCAGGTCATTAAGACGAACAACCACCGCAAATATATCTTAAAGGATGGCGCTATCAATATTTGCCGCCTATGCCGTTGTCCAGGAGAAACATTAAGACACATTACCTCTGGTTGTTCCATGCTTGCTAAATACTGAAAACTGAATACTTGCATAGACACAATCAAGCAGCCAAAATAATACATCAGGTGCTTGCCTTGAAGTACGGACTCACAGAACGGAGAGTACCGTATTATCAATACAAACCGGACTCTGTGCTTGAAAATGACCGCGCACTGCTCTACTGGGATAGAACTATAATAAACGATAAAACTATTACGGCAATCAAGCCTGACATAGTATTGAGGAACCATTCACAGTCGAGAACATTTCTTGTGGACGTCAGCGTCCCAGTTGACGAAAATCTCCTGAAAGCCGAAGCAGATAAGAGAAGTAAATACCTTGATCTGGCACACGAGGTTGCGGAAATGTGGAGGGTGACGTCCGTGGAAATAGTCTCAATAGTTATCTCCGTTAACGGGGTAATCCCAGCTAACCTCGAAAAATATCCTAGGCGGTTGGGACTGCGAGAAAGACTAACTATAGCAAGTCTCCAACGTGCCATCCTGCTCGACAACGCTAGAATTGTCTGGCGATTTCTGTCCATAACGCACTGAACTCCAGCAGCCTGGTAACTTCTCCTGGAGGTACTCCTGCTACTTAATTAAACACTAAGTATCAGAGATATCTGAATAAATACTAAAATAATAATAATAATATAATAATACCTTTAAACGAGCAATTCTTGTAAATTTTTAACCGACGAAAAAAAAATGGAGGAGGTTCTCAATTCGTCGCGTATATATATATATATATATATACGCGAATATATATATATATTTATGTATGATCACCCATAACTTTTTACAGTATAGTCCGATGTTAAACATTCTTTTTTTATTGGAAAGGGTATACTCCGAATTTGGGGAAAAAATTTCAACCCTAAGAATATGAAAATCGACAATAATTGATTATTCGCGCACTGATTATATCTATGTCCGCACATAACTTTAGACAGAATAGTCTGAATTAAATTATTATCCTTTGATTTGAAAGAGTATACCCAGAAGTTGATCCCATATATATGTAAACATGAAACAAGCAACCCCAAGGGTAGGAAAACAGGGCATGATTTATAATTCAGTTTCTGAGTTGTGTATTAAAAATAAATTAAGCATGTAGTAATTAGTAATATCATAGCCATAAAAAATTATAAAGTAAAACCTTTATAACAAAAAATTAAACGCCGAAAACTAATATAAGTATACCTAATACATTTTGAGTCGGCGCCAAATTATCAATGAACAAAGATCCCTAGATTACTTAAATTCACAAAAATTAAAATTGCAATGTGAAATCTCCAGCGGTAATGTGTGTGACCGTTCGGGTTGCTTCGTAAGCGCTCGGCATGCAAGGGGTGTGACACGCTGCGCCGCAGTCGCGCATCAATCACGCTTTACGTAATTAATTAATTTGCTTATTTGGCGGTGACTTAAAATTACTTAGGTATACTTATATTAGTTTTAGAACTTAGTTATTAAGATGAATAAAGTAAAAGGTTTATTATTTTTTCGGTTGCTTCGAAAATTTAGTTTTAATTGCACATCATTATACAAACATATGTTTTAAATTATGTGGTCAGTACAAAGTGACGACAGAACAAATAGATACGACATAAATTAAAATAATGTAAATTAATATATATATATATATATATATATATATATATATATGGATAAAGTACTAATAAATATAAACATATAAACTTAATATTAAAGAAAAAAATATTTTTATACGGATGAATTTTATAGGCTGATTTCTATTTTTAAAATCGTGATTTTGGCTGATTACCTATTTCTTACAACCCTTACAACAACTATGAATAAATTCTGTAAAATTTTAGCGGTACTGATTACTCCCTATTGGAATGGATAATAATATGCAATCTACATAAATCTCTTAACAATCTTCTGTCTACCGATAAAAGTTTCGTCAAAATCAATTAAGCTAAAACTAGCCTTGATAAATACAAACACTTCGATTTTATTTATATATACCGGAAAGTAATTAAGGATTACCTTGATTCTCTCAGTAACAAAGGAATATTGCATACTATGCTACCAGCAATATGGAGCAGGTGATATTCTAACCGCCAAAATTAATCTATCCAGTACACGTAAATTAACGCAAAATTCAATAATCCAAGCTTCGTCTAAAGGGTACGGCTAAAATATTATTAGTTTCGGTGTCCGGAAAAAGGAATATCCAATATGGCATTCCTTTATAATATAAGCTGAGAGTGTCTACTCACGTTGCAACTATATGTCGCACTTCTTTTTTGCCTTTGTACTGTATTTTCATTGCAATCTTGTAATTGGTTTTTATCGTTTCGTGTATATTTTGATGGCATACTTAAAAAAGGATCTATCCGAATTGGTTCTTTGATTCCCGAAATAAGTATATATGGGCGCGCGACTATACTGCGATCTGGTTTCATTGAAAGTGACAAATTAAATCAAAGCTTTAATATCTGTAGTGCCATCTATCAGCTAATGCGGAACTCAAATAAAACAGGAAATATTATTATCAACTCTTTGTTATAAATGTAAATCAAACACAAAAAAGTACGAACATATCTATGATAAGTAACGAATTAAATGAGGTAAGATTTAATAAAAGTTTTAGTAATGTTTAATTATGATCTAATATTGTTTTAAAAATTTAAAAGTGTGCGTAATTGTTATTTTTGTGATTATGTGTATGGAAGATAAAATTAAATCTGTGGTTATACTGCATATGTATAAATAAAAATCTGTTACCGAATGTATGTAAGTGCATCACTATTATAGTTAAAATTGTTAAGACGTCATTTGTATCTCTATCTCTATATATGAAGAGATCTCGAGTAAAAGTGAAAAAATTGAGTTAAAAAATGAAAAAATAACAGTTGAAAATCTTCAAAAATATTGTCAAAATTTATAGATTGACGTTCACTTGCCAATTTCTTTCTTTACATGGTCACACTGTAAAGAAAAGATGTGGTCTAATTTTCTTTTTTTTATATAGGAGGCAACCGAACAGGTGGGTCACCTGATTTTAAGTGATCAACGCCGTCCATAGACACCAGCAACACCAGAGGAGGCGCTAGTGCGTTGCCAACCTGTGTTGGTGGGGCAGGGGGAAGTGAAAAGAGAAGAGAGGGAAGGAGAGGGAGGGAGGTGGACCTTCGGCGCTCTCACTGAACGATCTGTTATACCCTAACCATGTACCCTTATATGCTGACCTTTCTCTAACACCACATAACTATACCCCTTCCTATCCAGTACGTTTCCCAGTACCTAGCATCAGCACTTTCCGAGTCCTCATACGTTCCACGTTACCACCCAGTCAGTCGTAGTTCATTCCTAGTCTCGGTCCATAACACTCAAAATCCTAATAATTCAGTGTTAAATAATGTGAACAATTCTTCTTTAAATAATAAATGTATTATTAATTAAATAAATATTTTTTTTAAAAGGGATTTTTTAAGATCCCTATAACAGAAGGAAACGCAACAATGCAAGCACTTACTTCAGGTTGGTTTTCTGTGGCTCGGGTGGTATTATCCCGGGCGAGTCGACCTATTCATGCAGAAACCAATAATAGTTTCAGCGTGGCTCTACCACCTACTGACTGTCTCCGATTACAACAAACTGTGCGACATGACCGTCAGTCAATTACATATTATTCACACGATTTGAAGGTGAAACCTTTAGTTAAAGTTAATATTTTAATCAAAATAGCGTATACAAATTATGTTTTTAACTAATTACATATTCATGTATTCGTAAGGCAACGTTATTAATTTTTTAACAACGGACGAGACGAAAATATGCTAGAGGCCGTACACGGGACGATTTTATGCTTCACAATCTGGAATTTGTGTTTACAAATTCAGATTTGTATTTAATGAGAGCATTGTGGAATATCATCTTCTAATTTTTTTTAGAAATCATGCTCTATATTCAACCGATCACTATGAAATTTTTCAGGCGCGTACTCGGGTATACTAGGAAGAGGTAGGGTAACTTTCATCCAAAAAGGTCCTTCATTATGTTGAACGTATTTTGGGGAGATTTTTCAGATAGAGCACTGTCCAAAGTATTGTTTAGGTTAAATCGAATTCCATTTTCCATAGGAAATTTAAGCTTCTTAGTGATAATATTTTGACCGTGATAACTTAAGACTCTGTAAAAGGGTTTTAAGTAGTAACGTAAAACTGTAATTTAAAAAAATAGTGCGTGGAGTCCCTCCGTGCGGAAGAAGAGAAACTTCGTAACGTGGAAATGAAAATAGCAAGGGGTAGAGATTGATCTTTAGTGAAATCATATTGTATTTTTAAGACAAAATTTATTAACAATGCTTACAATTCACAATTGATCGCATCTTTTAATTATCATTTTCTAGTGGTGAAATATCCAAATCTATAATATTTACAATGGGATTATGGTAACAAATGTTACGAATACGAAATGATTGAGTTCTATTTTTTCAATATTTCTTGCACAAACTGCATCAATGCAACAGTGCTTTCATACCCCCTCCATGATAGCGTTAAACGCTTAACGCAACCTTGTTGGAAGTCGCATTGGAAATTTCACTTTAAAAAATAGGTTATTGAAGGTTGTAGTTACATTTATTTATGATGATGATATAAGGAAAAATTAATCTGCCTGAGAAAAATCAAACTTTAATAACTTTTAAACAGTGAGGTTTACAAAAAAAATTGCAAGAGACCTCTTTTGTAGAAAATTCAATTTCCTATAAATATATGAGACGAGATATGATATTTTTTAAACCGAGAATACCGAGATATGAATTTTTCTTTCTAATATTTTTTTTTTTTTATATATCAAAGGAGGCAAACGAACTGGTGGGTCACGTGATGTTAAGTGATCACCACCGTCCATAGACACTAGCGACATCAGGGACGTCGCAAGTGCGTTGCCAGCCTGTATATGGGAGAAGGGGGAGGGGAAGGAAAGGGAAAGCAGGAAAGAGGAAGGGACGTGGGCCTCCGGCTCTCTCACTGACCGAACGAAACACAACAATGCAAGCACTGTTATTTCACGTCGGTTATCTGTGAGAGGGGTGGTACTAACCCGTAGGAGCCGACCCATTCATGCTGAAACCAAAAATAGCTTCAGCGGGGCTCTACCACCTACATAGCAATACCTATAATAACAAGGAAATAACTAAAACTGAGAAGTGGAAGACTTTCCTATTAAGATTAAGAGCTCATACTTCGAAAAAAATATTTTTAGGTGTCTACCAAACTATTTTTCAACGTATAAGGAAAAAATGTTGTCATTTTTTTTGGCTTACCCTCAAAAATACGTAACATTTTTGTTTTAAAGTTAATTGTAATGAAAATAAAATGGTATACAAAAACAAGATAATATCGAATCACACCTGTCTATACACAGCATTCTATACCAATAAGATAAAATAAGTACATTACATTAATCATCCGCTAAAGAGGGTTATTATTAAAAATTGAATGAGAAGCTCTATTCTCAAATGCTTGTCCATTGTCCGTAGACGATGTCGTCAATCATTTTCGACTACGCGTCGATAGGTACCCTACTATTGTGTTTTACGAAAGATGGCCGTTAATCCGAAATGGACAATACTCCACAGCATTGTTTGAAATCAATTCCAGTAATGTCAGGTGACATATTGTGGTTGACGAGATCTCTGTAAAAGTAAAAATAGTAATGGAAGTTATCTCGTAATAGTTTTTGAAGTATATTTTATGTGCACTATTTTAGTATGCTATGTACTAATTCGGAACATAGAAATCGTAACCTTCTAGTTTTATTTCAAGACTAGTCTCTGCCCGCGACTTCTTCCGCGTGCAATAGTTACTTTGGGTTAACAGGCAGCAGAAGCTCTCAAGAGGAAAAAACCCGATTATAAAACATTGTTCATTGGTGCTCCGCTCCTATTGTTCTTAACGTGATGATATATAGCCTATAACCTTCCTTGATAAATGATCTATATAACACAGAAAGAATTTTTCAAATCAAAATAGTAGTTCCTGAGATTATCCCCTAAAACGTCACAAACTCACATCGTCACAAACTCAAAAACTCTACCTCTTTGTAATATTAGTATTAAGGATTACTTTAATTAATACTGTTTACAGGATTTGGCGTTTGAATACAATGTCGTCTGATGATAAATGGCGTGATCAAAAATGATAACATGCCTAAAGTAAAGATACTGGCTACAATTGCCGCTGTCAGAACTTTAATATGCATGTGGTAGTGTTAGAATGGCATTAGAAAATTCCTGCCATTATGCTATGGTTGCATTAGTGTGGTTTTCTACACCGAGACTTCTAGAACTCACAAAACAGTTCCCAATTAATTAACGTAAAAATTTGTTAATTTAATTGATCTCAAAAGCAATTCCGCTCCAAAGGTCTGGAGATTTTGTGAAAGAAAAATGTAAAGATTTTAGAAATGAAACAGTTCTTGAAAAAAAAAACTTCACAAAGACGAAAACTTCAAAGAGACATTTCTCTAATTTGGAGTAACCTAGTTTCGGATTGCACATTTAATACAGTTGTGTATAGTGCAACATTCAGTAGGCGGTTGGTATCCATTTCGTTACGATTTTGCCCCGATGACAACGTCAGTCGCTCGACGACCGCGGCGCGGGTTAACCGTGTATTTGTTTGTTGATCATCTATAAGTTACCTAAAAAAGAAATTATATTTCAACTGTACAACGTTGTTGAATGTGTATATGTAATGTTTTTAATTTAATGTAATTTATTATTTTTATTTTAATCTGCTCATTAAAAACATTCCGAATAAAATAAATATGTGATTGTGTATTCAACATTATTATTGTGATTTAAATTTGTTTTGTTCAAACGGACGTTTACAAAGAAAAGGTAATGTTTATATTAAATTTAGAAAATGTATTTATTATACTGTATATTATATGTCCTTTTTGTCGAAAGCACAATAAATAATGCATTTATTACGTATAATTTTCATGTTATTCCTATAAAATTTTAATAGTAAATTTCAATCAACTTTATAATAACAATATCCTGATAATGATAAACAAGGCTTCACTTTATTCGCAAAGGTTTTTATAAAGTTCTATTTTCACTTTTAAAACGTTCTTTTCTTGTATATTCATGTATTCTATCTTCGTCGAAGAGCAAAGGCAGTTTACTCGTTATTCAATTAAAACTTTTATAAAAGTTAAACTCACAGCTCTGTTTTAAATAATGCTCTCATGTGATTGAAAATCAAAAAGATTAGTGTATTGGCTCAATTACGAAAATAATGCAGCATCATTTAATATTATTTGAATAATTGTAAACAATAAATTAAAATAAGTTTGACTTTTGTTTTGTAATGGTTTAAAAAATACTTGCCGATTTGAAAAATTTTTGCACTTGTATAAAGATACGTTATCCACGATTAATTGGGCTGTATTTTATTTTAAAAACCTATATTTATACCAACAAAAGCTGTTAATCATTACATAGTATACAGAATCCTCTGCCACGTCTGTCTGTCCGTTCGCGATAAACTCAAAATCTACCGGATTTTTATGCGGATTTCACGACGAAGGTTTAGATATATAATTTGTCTGTTATTTTTTTTATTTATCAGGGCAGGATAACATCCGCTGTGCTCGCTAGTTGATATATAAGTTAATTTTAGTTCATCTGAGGTTTTTATATTGTCTATTTATTATAATATACGCCATGTAAATTGTGCTGACCCACGTTACATGCTCTACTGTTTAACCGATCACTAAGAAGATTATCAAGGACTAGAGAGAGGCAGATATTTAAACAATTTGCGGCAACTCAAACATGCGGACATAACTAATGTATTCATTTTTCAACTCTAGATTTCTAAAATGTTAAAGTTGAGCTTACCCATGCCTTTGCAGCAGTAATATTATTATTTTCGACCATAATTTTAATGCCAAATTTACTATGGCATCTACTAACATTGTCGTTCGATACCGTTCTGAGAGCACTTAGTAACTATCTTCTGGAGCGTCTAAGGTAAGCAGTATTAGAATTGAATGTCCATTAGGCACCTATGTATTTCACTTAGCCGCTAATATGTGCTATTTCAATGGTGGCAGGGATTGTGCGAGGAGCAATAAACGAGGTAACTATTAGTTTTATGTGAATCTCAATACCTGTGTCGCAATAATGCTTAATTTCACTTTAAATCTATACGTGTAATAAGAAGGTAAATCTAATGTGTCTGTACTTTCTAGATTTTAGTAAAGAATTGTTGCAAATGTCTTGGAATAAGACAATAAAATACATTTCAATCATTTTTCGAAATTTTTTGTATGTTCCTATGTTTGAATACGCATCACTGTTAAAGTACTGGGTTCATAATAAAATCTCACCAAGATAATCTAAGGCGTATGCTCGAGGAACATTTAGTCTTAGCTCCATTGAAATCGGTTCACTCTATCAAAAGTTATTGTAATTTTAATGACGGCGCAACTGAAGTACGAGAGAAAAATGTAGATAAGTAAATAGATTGAATCCATTAGATGTTTTTATTAGACACTGTTTTTTACATTCGTTTCCTCGCGGACAGAGTCGCGGACACATCTAGTAAGTAATAAATATAGAACTTTTCTAGGTGGTAGAGCCACGCTGAAGCTATTACTGGTTTTAGCATGAATGGGTCGGTTCACCCGGTGCAGTACCAGTCTCTCACAGAAAGCCGACATGAAGTAACAGTGCTTGCATTGTTGCGTTTCGTTCGGTCATTGTGAACGTTGGAGGCCCAACTCCCCTTGCAAATCCCCCCTTCCCCAAACACAGGCTGGCAACGCACTTGCGACTGCCCTGGTGTTGCAAGTATCTGTGAACGACGATGATCACTTAAAATCATGTGAAACGTCTGTTCGTTGCTTTGCTTGCAAAAAAAATATATCTGAAAATGAGTAAAAGATTACAAATTGGGATAAAAGAATAATTGGTACAAATATGACTTAAAACAGTCCTTTGTTGGTAGTTTATGTGATCAAATTTAGAAATCTTTGGATATTTATTATACGCTGTACTTCAAGTACGCTCTGGAAATAATAAAATCGAATTAAAACGTCGAATCTTCGTTCTTTTTCATTTATATTATATTCGCATACTTTATAATCAGTAACGACATCGCTTATCAAAAATATCAGGTATAAAGGCGGATCATACCTAAGTAATCATCTCTGTTAAGAGATTTAAAAAAGATACGAAGCGCAATTTCACCCTTTCAAATAAATTATTTCCACTCCTCTTGTTGGGCCCAGGAAAAATCTGTTGCCATTAGATTTGCGAGCATAATATTGTGTTTGTCCATGCTTTTTGCTTGGGCGGATTCGAATAATTGAAAAAGCGTAATAAATTTATATTATGTAACTTTTTAAATTAGTATAACGTGTAACTGTGGCATTATTGGCGTATATTAATATACTTCAACTCTCTGGATTTTACAATATAAACAGAAATGAGAACGATGTTGTAGGCTACGTTTGTATATGTTGTTTTGTAATTTATACAAATGTATGTACGTCTATATCTCTAACAGAAATAGTTGCCTAAACGGTGTCATAGAGTTTAAAACATAATTTGTCTTCAGAGTCGTCTTAATTGTGCGAATGACACAGGCATGAAGAGGAGAGATGAAAATAAGTTTTTTGCTTACCATTCTCAACTGTTGAACTCGTTCATTAATATATGACTAAAACATTCTTTAACTAACTTAAAAAAAGAGGTTATATGTTCAGCTGTGTGTATTTTTAGTAGGTATATAGCTGCAATATTTAAAGTTAAACAAAAATATTTGCTACACATTTTATAGACCAGCAGACCTTATAAACGTAGCGTTAACTTCTGTGTAACTATAATTAAAGATAATCGTATAAAATTTAATTATTCTAAGGATTACGAAGTTGATAATCTGTCATTTTTCCCGAAACTTCGGTATTTCACTTCATAAAGCTACCATCGCATAAAGTTTCCTCTTAACATTTCCTTAATAATTTCCATTAATAAAGATGGTAGCAGCAACATCGTGTCTGAGTAATCGCTTTCTTTACTCTCCCTATTTAAAATATATTCTACAAAAGTTAAGATATTTTTCCTTTATTACCTGGTATACTTTAACTTTCCTTTCGCTGTTTCTAATCTTTCATCTTTTTCTTTTCTTTTTGAAAGTGCATAATGTTTTATAGGATATTAATACAATTTATAATTCTGAGAAATAATACTATTTTAGGTTTATGGTCGGAAAAATATACTTTTGTAAGGGTTTTATAATTAATCAAAACAACAATCCAAAATCAATAAATAATTATAAGCATAAAGCCTTTTCTGAAATAACAAAAGTTTTATTTTATTAGTCCATTGGGATAAGTATAAGTGTACGGCCTGAGTGAATATGCGTTCAGCGGGGCGTGTAGCGGGGCGTGCAGCGTGGCGTGCAGCGTGGCGTGCAGAGTTGCGTGCAGAGTAGCGTGCAGCGTGGCGTGCAGCGTGGCGTGCAGCGTTGCGTGCAGCGGCCAAGAGCGCCACTCAGGACACCCACGTGTTGATGCATCTGTTTGAAACGAACGTTGCTCGCCCCGCTACGCTCGACGCTCGATTTAAGCGTCCACTCTGGTCATATATTAAGTGAAGAAGAGTGATAGAGATATTATCGGATTTTAACTTTTAACACTTTAACATTTAGGAATTTATACTGGCACTGAAAGAATACTTTACCTATTTTATAATTGTAATTGTAATACATTATGTTTGAAAAGTTCGTATTAATTAATGGTTAAAGTACATAATAAGAAATTGATATACGCTAAATATGAGATAACTGAAAAGGATGAACAAATGAATTTTTCGAGGTGTTGAGATTTTGCGATGCTTGTGGTTTCAATTTTTTATTCATAACGTTGCTTTATGTAAAGTTTTAGCATCTTGGGTAATATAACTTGGTTATTGTGCACAAGTGAAGTGAATTTGAAATAACAACATAAATCATTAATTTTGAGACGTCGCAAAAACTCCCTGGAAAGCTTGAGAGCGCCGCCAACTTGTTTGAATATTGAAATCAGAATACTTTATAATGCAGTAATAATGTTAAATAGTAAGGATTGATAGTCAAAATTGGAAGAACTTCCATGGTCTTATTTTAAGTCTCGCGCCAGTAATGCCGTATGCGTTAAAAGAAATTGATTTGTACTCGCAACAACAAAAGTTAAACGGATTCATTATCACACAATTCCACTGTACCTTATATTGCAGTGATAGTAGTTTGCTTTTAGAATTAATTCTTCTCTTTGTTTTACTTTGTATTCGTTTCGATCTCCAGAATAACCCTTCTCGGGCGATCTGACGTGTGCATATAGCTCACAAAAGCGAAGAGTGGCAATCTCTGGAAAATTTGAATTTTTAAAAGACTATCGTTTCTGTTGTTATTATGTGTCAATGCGTGCGTACGTTTTCTCACACCCACATGATTCATCTGTTGTCTATTTGTAACGTGTATTTTAGAATATCTCGAGAGAATTCTAGAATGGTCTAGACATTCGAAAAATCATAACCAGACCAGTTTCGACTAACTCGTGTACTTTCAAAACATCTGTCAAACACCTCTACGAAATGTATTTATTTTGTTTACAGAAATTAGGAGAGGTATAATTACAGTGAATAATTATTATTAAGCGACTCATTACATAATTCTATATAAACTTTACAACAATATTTACTTGTTCCATATAGAACGAGCTTGTTTCCGACACGGTGAATGCAATTTCCTTACTGCCAATTCGTTACAATGGCCGTCAGTGTAAATTTACCGTAGTGTATTTTAGTACACAATTTTCTAATAAGCCAACACTACACTTAAAATAGAGTGCGAATAATTTAAAGAGATGTTATTTTTTACGTAGGGTTGTTATAGCGTTTGTACTGTAAATAAATGAATCAGTTCGATTTATTGGTGGTTAGGTATAAAGACATCGTTGAAGTGACTGTTGTTCAGCGCATTACAATATTGTTTTTTTTTTTTTATTATAGCACGGCAAAGTGACTGTACTATGCCTGATGGTAAGCATAGTACAATCCAAAAACAGTGGCGACCACCTATTCTGGGGTTTAATTTCGCTGCCGCAAACACGATTAGGCCTCCCACGGCAGTGGCTCAAGCCTAGGTTCGAGCCCTCAGTAGGGAGCCCTTGAGTGCGTTGCTTGCGCGATACGGTGACACACAAATATACATCACCGCTACAACACTACACCATCACCCCCACACACGTGCACGCCTACACGCTTACACATGAAAGTGGAAGGGTTTACTTTTTTTTTCCTTATCGCACTGAAAAACTCTCAATTTTCCGATAATAAATATATGGAGGAGTTGTTGAGGCGTGTATGCTTGGTACACATATACGGTTCAACAACTCATACATATATGAATAGTTAGCTAGGTTAGCTAAGATAGGTCGCGATTTTGCATGCAACAGGCAACAGCCAAGCCGAGGTGTGCCGTGCACCCTTGAGCTGGTTGCCAAAATAAAATCGGCTGAGTGCCTTAAGCGCTCGCCTTAGTAGTCCGGTGAAACTGTTAAGACCTTGCTGGGTCAATAGCGTAGTCATTTCGAAAAAAAAAAGTAGCGACCACCGAGTGACATACTATCCATCGCCGGTCACGGCTGTCATGCCGGCCTGCGTAAATGTCTCTTCACGTTGCCCTTGAAGGACCCCATGTCATAGGAAGGAGGAGACACACTGGCCGGGAGATTGTTCCACAGCTTATATATATGTTTTAACTATATGATTATCTGAAATAACAAATTATGACTATTAATTGATAGTAATTATTTATTATCCCTCTCAATATTTACTCGAATAGATTTTAAGAACATTTTCACTCAGATTAAGTAATTAATCCGAATTTAAAAACTATTTTAGTAGGAAGCTTCATTATCGTCGAATGACACGAGCTATGTTTTATTGTAACGAACGTAGACGCGGGCGGTAGTTAGTTGTAAAATGTACAAATACAGTTCATTTATATATAATATTTCATATAACTTAGCAGAGGTATTTCTGAAATAATGATTGGTTAGATATTTACAAGAAGTTTAAATGAAATATTTAATATATAAAAATCTCCTGTCACGGTGTTACTCATAGTTTTCACACTCCGAAACTGCTGGACCATTTTTATGAACTTTCTTATTTGGTAGGTATGAGAATAGGTTATACAGTATATTTCATACCGCTCGGTGAAATAAAATATATGTAATATACAGGGTGTAACTATCCAAAATTTTTTTTCATTTTTTTTATTGTTTTTTCTAATCGTCATCTAAATATACCTATAATCCCAAATTTGCACCCTAAAATTTTTAAATCGTGATTTTAGTATTTTTGCAAATATTATATTCAAACAATTTAGCAGTCGTTCGTATTTTAAACAGAATAAAATTATTTTACGTTCTAGTTTAGGTAGTTTAATTACTGATTCGCACGCAGGGATGGGCGGCTCAAGTCGGGCTCCCCCCCGGGAGCTTTGACAGAGTCCATGAGGTTTTTCTCTCCACGTTAAAAAAAAGGTAGTTTCATTAGTTCTGAACCGATAGGTAACCGATTTCCGACGATAACGTAGATTATATTTTTTAACATTGATATGTTAAGATTCTATTATTTACGGATGCCTTCGCACATTGTTTGTGGAGTTGATCTAATCCTTGGGAATGGTACTTTTTTATTCATTAAAGTTACTGTATCACTTTTTTCTCTAATAACATGTATGTAAAACTTCACAATGGTCGGTTTAGTACATAAGGTATGAAAACGTAACAAACAAATTTAGATTAATAATTATAATATTAAAATTACATAAAAGCTTCTAAACAGTATTCTACCGTTTTAAAATTCAATACCGCGTTACGAATACTTTTCTGTTAGGTTTTGTTATCCACCGTTTATATTTGATTAAATTATTAATATATGTTTTGTTCGTTTGTTTATGTAAACTAAATGTTATACAAGTATAAGCACATATCTTACGAATACAATCACTGTAAAAATATGATATACTGATTCTGCGCAAATAGAATAATAAATATGTAATCACAACGAAAGTTCTCGAAACATTCAAATACAACTGTGTAAAGAAATATTATTCTTATATACACATATGTAATCATTTTTTATAAGGGCTTTATGTAAAAGATTTTATTAACATGTTATAAGGAAAAATCTTTGTTCTATGAAAAAAAAATTGTTTGCTTTAGCTTCCTTTTACTTACATTTCTGTATATGTGTTCATGTAATTTACATAAAAATAGAATTAAAGCTATATACATACATTTACATACTTTTTGAGTTTTACTATTAATGTCAAGATTACTAAAATGACTCTAAATAAATCCAGATTATAGAATAAAATCACTTCCAAAAGAAAGAACTTTTGTAAATTAGCTGTTGTTATAATCTATAGGTATACCAGATGAAAGTTTAAACGCTCGCAGTATTATAGGATATGGCAATTCATGGTCACATTTAACATATATAAGAATAATATCAAAACAAATACTAATATACAACCAAGAAACCCAAAGTTAAAGTTTTTTCTCAAAAGTATAAGCACAATTTACGTGCAATGACCGGTGTCGAAAGCTACAATGGGCGACACTCAGTTAATAACATCCGTTAATAAAACGGACAATAAACCCTTTTGTTTTGTTCATTACGTTCCCAAGTTCCCTTTCAGATGAATATGAAATGACCCGACGGTTATTGACACTGTGTTTTATCATAGACGCGTAGAGGTGTATGCATAATTTTTGTATTTTTTTAGGTAAAAGGTTAAATATTAAGCACCTATTTTTTATATTTATTTACAACGAGAATCGAGCGTAAATTACCCTCTATAAATATTGCTACTGTCTAAACATTCAGCCTGTATTAATAGGCAGGGAGGAAACGGTTAAGAACATCTCAAATATTATCAAACTCACAATATTCTTTGTCTGAACGCGCTATTTTGTGGAATTTCCAGTCAAATTAATTTTTGTATAAGTCCATATATTAAAAAAGGTTTTAAGCTACTAAAATGACGCTGCGACTTTTAGGAGTGTATCATTTACCCTAGAAACTTTATATTGACGTAATAGTGCAGGTGGTTGGTGGTATTATGAATGTCAAAACTTAATGCGAGTAAAACTGCGCCCAAAGCTGATTAATTATATTCTTAATTCAGACATAAATTGAGTAGGACGCTACTTTGATATAAAACAATATAATGAAACGAAACTACTACACACAGAACACCCCTAATGAAAACTATGTAACTATTTTATATAGCTATATTTTTATTTATACTAGCTGTGCCCGTGACTTCGATCACGTGATACATAATGTAAAAAAAAAAGCAGTGACTAATAAAATTATCTGAATATATTATCTACTTTTCTCTCGTACTTAACTCGAGCCGTCATTCAAATTATAAGTTGTTTTCAATTTGATAAGTGGTTTTAATGAAACAAAGAGGATCTCGAGGATATGCTTTATGATTTTCTTGGTGAGGATTTATTGTGAACCCAGTACTTCAGCAGTGATGCATGTTCGTACAAACAGACAGACAGACATTTCTAAATGATTGGAATGTAGTTTATTCCTTATTGCTAGACACCTGCCATAACATTCTTCGTGAAAATCGAAAAATTACATACACGTTACATTTACATTCTTTTTATATGAATTGATACCGTTATTAGTACGCTACTTTGATTTAAAAAATAATAAAACAGAGCTACGAAACTACACATAGAGAACGTTCCTAATTAAAAAATATAAAACCATGTTTAAATTAAATATAAATAAATTTACAAAACTCGCGGTGTAGAAATTAAAACTTTCCCGTGCATAATCGCGGCTTTAAGTAAGTTTCAGAATTCATCATTAACCCAGGTCGATCGGTCACTGTGGTTCTAACTTCGGCTTCTGAACCCGATTAACCCTCGATGAAGTTTTTCAATTAAAATCGTATTCGAATGAAGATGAAAAGGCCGCTACGGTAAACCGTTTTACCGATGAAATGATTAAAATTTATTGAATGAAAATATAGTAATGTTCTATTACTTTTAAATAACTAGAACCAGTCTCAATTAGATGGATCAAGTTGCCAGTTGTTTAGAAACTAGAGAAGTCTAGAAGTTTCGAGAACAAAACTTCAATTACTTTGTTTATACTCTTATTGAAATATTTTTACAGTATTTCTTACTAGAATTCTAAGATGAAAAATCTAATAACATTTTTATGTAGAGAGCACTAAAATATAATATTATAGCAAAGTCTATATCTATATATCTAATCTAATCTAATCTATGTAATATCTTTAAACGAGCAATTCTTGTATATTGTTATATTTGTATATATTCAGGATCTCGGAAACGGCGTCATCTATTTCTGTGAAACTTACTATGTAGGTGGTTTCGGGGACGGTAAATCGATTTAGCTAGATTTTATACATAGAAAATTTTTTAAACTAAGTTTTCAGGCAATGAAAAAAATATAGCTAGAATATAAAGGTAAGTTTCGCCGGCGCTGTCAAAACAGAAATAACTTGGTAATCGGTTGCTTCGAAAATCCGTGTAACTCCAGTTCGAATTCGAATGACAGCAGAAGAGATATATTGGTTTTTTTTAATACTAAAATTTTAATTTTATAAGGCAAACCAACAGTTTATTTTAATTTAAAAATATTTTTAAAGAACCGAGCTTTGCTCGGTCGCCCAGGTACTTTCTATTAAAAGATCTGTAATTCTGTCTTTATATTTTTCAGCTGACAACTTCTTTAGGCACGTTGGGCGGGTTTATTAGCAGGAGATAAATTTATAATTTCGCGTCATGACATGCTACGTAAGCATGACCGGCGGTATTGCGCTTACGCGGTTTGCGGTAGACTAGCGACGCGTAGTATAGGGGCCTGTGTAAAAAAACACGTACAAAATAATAATCTCTTTTTATGTAATCTAGATGTTATAAAAGCTAACAAAACTGTTTTTCTTGTTTGTTACAACACATTAAACTTTGGAGGTACGAGTCAGATTTAAATAACTTTTTTCCTATTTTATAGCCCATTTATTAAAAGAGGTTATAGGCTCTAGAACATAACTCTATAGACTTTAAGAGTAGGTCAGAAAGTACACTAATTGATAACGTAGTAATGCGGACGGGCATTTTGCTGCGGAGAGCGTATCATGGGAAATGCTAGTGCCAGCACGCCACACAACTATAGTATATACATAGTTCAATATTGATAAAGTTATTTATTAACTAGGTTTTGCTCGCGGCTTTGTTCCGTTAATAAAGATTTGATTTATATCTCCAAAAAAAAACAATACATTTTTTTCTGCGTGAAATATACTCAACGTCTGTTAATGTATCCGTGAAAATTTGTAAAAAAAAATGGTAATGAGCGGTTAAGTACTTACAGCGTGAAAGGATAACAAACAAACTCATTTTTGCATTTATAATATTAGTAGGATTATTTGTGTATTTCTAGACTGAGTTAAAATTGAATAATAAAATATATTTAGTAAAAAATTTACAAAACAAAATATTGTATATTCTCTCTATCTCATTAGTTTGCATTTATAAGTAACGAAGCTCTTTTCGGGAATTACACACGTGAGTGAATATTGAATTGATAATAATTGGAGCCGTATCATCAGTTTGTTTACCGAACAAAATTCAATTAACACAGTATACGAGAAACTCTAAACGTTGCTTATAATTTGAAATTTCATTCGTTAGCATAAGTTTAATAAACATTTCCTTGTACATATTAGAAATTCTAATTAATTTACAAAACGAGAGCTTTTACCATATTAATTTGTATACAGTACCTGGTATTCAATTTGGCAAGTCGGTGAAAAGAGAGAGACGTCCGACTAAAACAGCCTTGCCAGTTTTGTAAAGTGTTCTTCTCTCTATCGTAAAGCGCAATGACTGCGATAGACAAGGATTTCTCTATACAAAACCGAACTGAACCGACTATTTCGCTCTTATTTGCGACGTACCAAATAAAAAGCTGAGTACTGAACTGTTTATACCTTGGATGTTTGATCATCGCGTGTATTTCTATATTCCTGCCGTCACATGCGTTTGATTCTTTTTGAGGCTTTCGTTTTGTTAAAATAAGTATTTGGATAAGCGAAATAGATATTGTATAAATGTTTACTGTGTGTTCACAAATACTAATTTTCGTGGCAAATTTTGAAAACTGAATAGCGTAAAGAGTTTTAGATGAGCTATCTTCTAAGGTGAGTGCTCAACAGATTCTCTCAGTCTTACATATTTACAAGAATAATTTATTTTTGGTATTTAATTACGTTTCTATTTAAAAAAACGGTCCCTGCCTCCTACGTTATTCTACACTGTGTTGTCTCCTACAGTTACAAATATTGTGAACATGTTGAGATTTACATACAATACAATAAAAGTAACCATACACAATTAGACATTATAGTATATTCAGCAAATTGACATTTTTTCTGGATGTTTATATTCTTGGTTCTATGTTTTAAGTGAGTGTGTATGTAACAAAAAAAAGATGTATGGAAGAAATAAAGAACGAATGTGTTATTGTATCTATACCGACATTCATTTTTACATACATAGGTAACTAGGTAAAGTTTGTTAGGAGGGGGTAATCTTCTGAATTATTGAACGATTCTATAAAACTTTCTAACAGAATACTAGTTTCTTTAAGCGGTATAAGATAGATATTGTTATGAAGTGTTATACTATAATTAACAATATCTGGACGACCGAGCCTAGCTCGGTTCTTTAAAAACATTTTTAAATTAAAATAACCTATTTGGTTTGCCTCACAAAATTACCATCTCTTATCAAAAAAAAAAAAAAAATTAAAAAAGGAAACCTCTTTTGCTGTCACTCGGATTCGTACTGGGGTTAAACGGATATTCGAAGCAACCGATTTCCATTTGAGCTATTTTGTTTTGACAACGGTAGCAAAAACTTATCTTTATGTTCTAGCTATATTTTTCCATTGCCTGAAAACTTAGATAAACAGTTTTCAATGAATGAAATGTAGCTAGATCGATTTATCGTCCCCGAAACCACCTACATACTAAGTTTCACGGAAATCGCTGACACCGTTTCCGAGATCCTGAATATATACAAATATACAAGAATTGCTCGTTTAAAGGTATTAATTAGTTGAAGGAAGTCTCGCGCGATTAGTATGTTTAACGTTACAAAAGTTAAACAGATTCGCATATATACGAGTATTAAAGTCCAACAAACCTCTGGATTTAGTATCTTGATTACAGTACAGGGATTGTTCGAGTGACATAGGTATTTGGTGAGAAGGGTTTGTTACAAATCCTATACGTAAAAATAATAAGAGTATGAATTTCTTATAACACGGTACATTAGAAGGAACGTGGAGTTAAAAGTCACATTTAGACAATATTAACGAAACCTATTATCTTTTTACTTAGGAAGCTAGTTAATCGAAGAAATAAAATAGCAATTTGTACGCAACGATCTTTGTAAACCTGGATTTCAATTATCGATAAAGTAAAAAGCGATTTCAGAAATATTGATTTTCTAAGTACGTTAATGAAAGATTTATTGATGAATCAATAAATTCAGTGGCTATACCGTGTTCCTCCTATTTTTTTATTCACAAAACATGATTAATTATTATATATTCTATTAGAGTATTATTCCGATATATAAGACGAATTTAAAGACATTTCGTCTGATATGTTATACTTCATTAAACCGTTTTGGATACAGAGTTTATCATAAGAATATACATGCAAAAATTCGAAAACTATACTTTTTTATGTCATAGGAGGCAAACGAACATGCGGGTCACCTGGTATTAAGTGATCACCGCCGTCCATAGACATTAACAACACCAAGGGAGTTGCAAGTGCGTTGCCAGCCTGTGTTTGTGTGAAGGAAAGAAGGGGAAGGGAAGGGAGGGTAGGCGGGCCTCCGGCGCTCTCACTGACCGAACGAAACGCAACAATACAAGCACTGTTACTTCACGTCGGTTTTCTGAGAGAGGGTGGTACTACACCAAGCGGACCATCCATTCTTGCTGAAACCAGTAATAGCTTCAGCGTGGCTCTACCACCTACAACTCTCTACTCTTCTCTATACTATTCCTTCTGAACAATCGGGTAAAAATTAACGTTTGATGTTTTTGTAATGTAAATTTAAGGTTTTTAGCATTTATTATAAAACCCTAAGAATACTATCTAAATGACGAATTCATTTTGTCGTATTAAGATTATAGCTAAATACGTCCGTCTATGCTATTCAAGAAAAGGGTACAAAAGCAAGTAGTCTGGTGAAGCTGTTAAGACTTTGCTGGGTCAATAGCGTAGTCATTTCGAAAAAAAAAGGTACAAAAACTATGGCTTTAGATCGTAAACTTAGAGATTACACTACATGTGCTTCTATATATTTTTTTTTAATGATGGGTTGTTATAAAACTATGGGTTGTATAATTATTTACGGTTTAATAGTGTTTTCGTCTGAAACTCAATTTATTTTCGTTTGAGTGTTTTCTGAACTGTCGTTAAAGAGTGAAAATAAAATCCTATTTCAGCTGAAACCAATAATTGAAGTCACAGTAAAATGCCAAATGAGCGAGGGCGGTCAGATTCAAGAACTTAATTAAAACCACGAACCCGTTCGATGAAATCATTACGTGTTATTTTTTACAAAAGAGAAGAGAACAGTCTGGTTTAATCAGCATAATGAAAATTGTACACGCTCGGTCCAATGTTTTTGATTCGATTATGTAATTTTTTCTCAACAAGTATTACTTTTTTTAAGCATTTATGATTCAATGCGTCGATCAACGTCGATTTAAATCATAGTTTCATGTTGAGCATTGGAAGGAAGAATATCCAATCGAATGTTAACTTAAACCTTATCCAAGTTACTTAAAACTCCAACCATAAAAAAATAATATCGGATTAAATGCACCTCTCTCAAGATTAAGTAATCTGTACAACAAATTATGAAATGAATTGGAAATCTCTGGTGATACCTTATGCACCTTCAAGAATAAGGCATCATCGTTGCTAAGGGACGCACGTTTTAGCTCCTAACAATTTATAAATAATACGCTAATATGTTTTCCGCCTTGATCTTGTACTTTCTATTATAAATACTTAATATTTTCATTGTGTGATATTTATTTCGTATTAGCTATTTAGGTTTATTTTAGTTTATATTGTATTTATCTTTATAGTGTTTAGATTTTAATTTGTCTACCACATAGTGCATGCTGTGGCAGGTTTTAAAGGCCAATGTACAAGATTGTTCATATAGTTATACATATAGTTCATATAGATATAGTTCATATATCATAGTATCGGTTCATATGTGGTATATTGGTCACCAACTACCCTTAAATAAATAAATACCCCAATGCTACAGTATTTTACATAACCCGTCGATCTGGAAAATATATTTGAAAGTCAGTTATATTCTATACCTAGCAGTTACAGCAAGTAAGCAATCCATTAAACCCTATGTTTATGTTGTTTATGTTAGTGCGTGCTGTGGCAGCTTTTAAAGGCCAATGTGCCAGATTGTTCATATATATTTTTTTCGAACTGACTATGCTATTGACCTAGCAAGGTATTAACAGCTTCACCGGACTACAATTGTTCATATAGTTATACATATAGTTCATATAGATATAGTTCATATAGATATAGTTCATATAGATATAGTTCATATATCATACTATCGATTCATATGTGGTATATTGGTCACTAACTACCATTAAATCAATAAATACCCCAATGCTACAGTGTTTTACATTACCCGTCGATCTGGAATATATATTTGAAAGTCAGTTATATTCTATACCTAGCAGTTACAGCAAGTAAGCAGTCCATTAAACTCTCTGTTTATGTTGAATTTGTTTATATTCCAGTGATATTATTTAAATTGTAATTTATTATACTTTTAAAATATTTAATTAATTAGTGTGCATTATTTACGATTAGTTATTTCGTTATTTAATACAAAACACTCTTTCGTTGGTGGCTCTTCTGCGTTTGACACCGAACTGGGTGGGGTATCAAGGGCATTAAGCCCGGCAGCGGTTAATTAGTATCAGTAATCGGTCCACTTAGTGTCGTTTTATCTACAAACGTAGAATAAGACGAAAGATAAAATTTTTTGAAAAGATTTTTATCTTGTTAAGCCACAGAACTATAATTTCTAACGCGTGTACATAAAAGTACACACACACTTTTTTATATATGAAATTCATTTTTGCTTTTTCATTCATTCTTATTTTTTCCTTTGTCAAATATTTACCAATATTTAATATTAAATAATTTTTCATTATTATTAATAATCTAAGTTGTATCGATGTGATAATGCGTTGTAGACCTCAGTCTAGTGTACACCTTATTAGTATTGTTATATTATTCATCGGACTATTGCTATTTCATTATCCACATATAGATAGCCGATGATGAGCTAGCGTTACTAAGTCATAAACATTGGTAGTATCATCCTAATACGATTAATAGCAAAATACAATTATGAAAGACTAGTTTCAAAATTTAATTAATAAAGTGTTACATAGATTTACTCCACGGGTTTTTATCAAAGTGAATCGCCATTTTCCGGCTTGTGAGCGCCTCGTACGTTTTCGCACCACATCGCGCCTCACTCACCACAATTTATCTTTATCACGCTGATGTCGGCGGTTTTACTGTAATTTTATACAGTATTCCCTTGACAGAGCAAATGGAATGATTTTAATTCACACACGGAATATTCAATGTGACGTACCGTTGCCCATTACTTACCAAATTATTTTAAATGTAAACATGTATATATAAGTACATAAAATTGAAGTGTCTGATTGTGTAACGTCCAAATAACAACTTTTTATTACATCGATATGAAATTACGGTACTTACGAGTATAACAAAAAAATAATTTTCAAAATTTTTGTTTGCCTGTTTGTTCCGGCTAATCTTCAAAATGTTTGGACCAATTTTAACAGGACTTTAACTAGCAAATAGTTGACGTTTTAAAAAATAACTTAGGCTACTCTTATTTTGTTAGAAAAAAAAGAAAAGTTTCGCGCAAATATAGTCTTGTATAAAGATACAGAAGCAGAGGAAGTCACAGATCTTTACTAGTTTATCTATTTATATTACCTTCCTACCTAGCTACCTTCATATGTAAATGTCATTTTTTTTTTAATTTTGTAATTATAAACCAAAACAAAAAAAAATTTTGAGTATAAGCCAAAATTTAACTCGGATACGGATTTATTTTTTAAAATATTTTTTTTACGATTGTATATACTATTGAGCAATTGATAGACTGTAAAAACAATAAATAATAATTTTGAAAGTAATAAAATATGAGTAAAGTTTATTACAGTGTAATAAACGTTTGTAAAACCGCGAATATTACTATTTTGTTTTATTCTTTACTTGATCATAACATACCATTTTGCTTTATAAACATAAAGTAAAATATAAAAAAAACCAGGAACAGTTTTTACATTCAAAATAACAATAATACTGAAACACTACAAATAGAGTTTACTTCAACGGTTGTTTTCGTCGAATAACAAGACAACAAAAGCTATTCTCTACGGATTCTGCAGTCTAAAGATGATTATATGTACTTGCATCCACGACTCACAAGCATTTGTATCAAGTCGAAACACAGCGCTATGCATGAAACCTTTTGTGTGTGCCTTTTCGTATTCTGACTGACAACGCCTGAGGCGTTGCACTGTAGAGTTAAGAAATATCCAGAACTAAGTTTAGCTTACTTTATACACATTATTTACATCGCATTGACAACAATGATAGAGATATTCAAGAGCTTATTTTTCTAGAAATTTATTTCACTAGCTTTGATCGTGGCTTTATTCGCTTTAGTATATATCTGACTTGACCCTCGGGGATAGTGTTTTTTTTTTAATACAATATACCCTATGTCTTTCTTTGTACTCCTGGCAAAGTGTATAAAAGATTTCATGATGATCGGTTGAATAGTTAAGACGTAAAAGTCGAAGAAACCAACGAATAATTCTAACATTTGCATTTATAATATTATTACTTAAGTATTACAGAATCGATAAAACAATTATAGCTTAGAGGTAGTATAGTAGGACATTGCGTTAATGGGTATACGTAACTTCACATCCATACAGTGAAGCAGAGGTATTTTAAGTCTCATCTGGGTAACTACGATCCTCAAATTTATTATCTGTCGCCTAACGCGATGTATGATTATTCCTGTAACTACATTTGATAGTCTACATCTGGTGAGATCGTTGTCAAGATGCTAAAAAAACTTAGAAAGTATAAGAAATAGCTTGGAACTATTGTTTTGTATTCAATACTGACTAAATATTTGTAATTATTAATAGAACAATATAAAGACCAGTGGACTGATCAATATGTTCTTTAGAGTAATTGGCATTGCTTTACAGCGTGATAATGTTGCAAGCTGTCTAAAAAGTTTTTACCTAAACTCTTTACCTGTCATTTATACATTATTTAACTATTATACTTATGGAAGTTATTTTAGTTTTGCTAATGAATTAAGTAATGTATATTTATTGCTAGATTAATTATTTGTAGGTGGTAGAGCCAAGCTAAAGCTATTACTAGTTTCAGCATGAATGGGTCGACTCGACCGGGGTAGTACCACCCTCTCACAGAAAATCGACGTAAAATAGCAGTGCTTGTATTGTTGCGTTTTGTTAGGTCACTGATAGCGCCAGAGGCCCACCTACCTTCCCCTACCTTCTTGCCTTCCTCCCTCACCATACACAGGCTGGCAAAGCACTTGCGACTCCCTTGGTGTTGCTAGTGTCTATGGACGATGGTGATCACTTAACATCAGGTGACTCATCTGTTCGTTTGTCTCCTATGATATAAGAAAGTTTTATGGCATCTCGTAATTTAGTTACAAAGTAATTAAATATTACATTAAATTGGAACTTATAACTAAGATAATAAAAAGTAATTGAAATACATTGTAAGAAAATAAAAAAATGCTTTATGTTTTTCAGTTTAAGTGAATGAGAATAGAAGAATAATATTGTCGTTGGGTATAACGTGAATAAACGATTTTCCACAGCGCGTTAAATTCCTAATAGATTGATGAAGTCACTTAAATTGTTTCCATTCAATTCCCTGTAAGTAAAATTCGAACGTTTTAATCTATTGAGTGAGCTCTTGGGTTTAATTAAATTCTTGGTTTTGATAGCGTTTGCTTCGTCTACATTACTACAGTGCGACTTGAAGTAATTAAATAATAGTGCTTGGACCGCTTTATCCTTGTAACTTTAACTACATTAACCAATGTCAAGAATAACAACTAATTTTAATAGATAGGATTAAAGTTTTGTAAATTTAGTATAATCACCATTCACCGCGTAGACTAATTTTTTTTTTTTCGAACTGATTACGCTTTTGACCTAGCAAGGCCTTAACAGTTTCACCGGACTACTAAGGCGAGCGCTTAAGGCAATCAGCCACTTCATAAATCTACGGTTTATATTAAAAGTACCTGGACGACCGAGACTAACACGGATCTTCAAAAAATATCTATAAATTAAAATAAACTGTTAGGTTCGCCTCACAAAATTAACATTTCTTTAAAAAAAAATTATTATATATTTTGCTGTTACTCGGATTCGAACTGGAATTAGATGAATTATCGAAGCCGCCGATTTCCATTTGAGCTATTTTTGTTTTGTCAGCGTCGGCGAAATTTACTCTTATATTTTAGCTATATTTTTTCAATGCCTGAAAACTCAGATAAAAAAGTTTTTGATGAATGAAATCTAGCTAGATCGATTTATCGTCCCCAAAATTACCTACATACTAGGGTTCACGGAAATATATGACGCCGTTGTCGAGATCCTGAATATGTGCAAATATACAAGAATTGCTCGTTTAAAGGTATTACTAGATATATAGATAGTTATAGTGTTTTAGGGCCATGATTTTTTATATACTATTTGTAATATTATAAACTAGTCTATTATTAGTATATATGTGTTCCCTGATCTGATAGTTTTACCGAATTAACTACCTGAGACAATAAAGTTTCCTATTTGGACATTTTATTCGATACTAGCTATACCCGCGATTCAGTCCGCGTGAAACCAAATTTAAAAATAGTGACTAATAAAATTATCTGAATGTATTAAGTTCCTTTACTTATCTACTTTTCTCTCGCACTTAAGTCGCGATGTCGTTAAAATTACAATAACTTTTGATAGAATGGAACGGTTTTAATAAAACCAAGATTAAATATTACTCGAGTATATATGTGCTTTATGTTTTTCTTGATTAGGTTTTATCGTGAACGCAGTTCTTTAACACAGGTGCGTGCTCAAATAAACAAACAGACTGATGGACACATTTCCCAAATGATTTAAATGTATTAAACTGATGGATGGTTGAATGGATCAATTTTAAATTACTTATTCTAAGAGACCTGCAACATTTTTTTAAATCTAAATAGCACATATGCTTTAGAATAACAGTCTTATTATATGTATATATAGATAGACCAAATGTGAGTTTGTTTATTACGCTATTACGTATAAACCACTCAACCAACACAGGTTACAGAAAAGGCGAAAAGAGCAAAAGTTTTATTCCCGATAGATAGGTTAAATTTACAACTCGAGCGAATTTGCAGGAAAAATTAATATAATTTTCAATTAAATTAGGATAATTTTTCAATATAATGTAAATTACGCTCTTATTTAAACAGTTACGTCTACGTAATCACTTATATATCAACTTACTTATCTAAAATGTTGTCATCTTCTTTTATTCTCATGACTTGTTATACAATGCGGAACAATATTACGCTGCGCGGTGAAGTTTCATCAACTTTCGTAATTTTGATAACTTTTCTGGCATAAGCCGCAGTTTTTATCCCCAGCGAGTTGATGAAATGAGGCACACCTCATTACACAAACTCCTACTTGTAATATATTCATACGTACACATTTCAACGTAGAATTTACTGGATTATAGTATTACAGTATTTTTGTGTGTTAACATTTACTTTGAATAGAAATGATCTGAACCAAAACCATGTACGTATTGAAAATAATCTGATGTGCAGTGATTGTTATGGACATTGTATAGAGGATATACTACTATAACAGCCACAATATCTACAGGTGTCACTTTTTTAAATATGGTAGAAATGATATTCGATAACGTTTTTATGTCATAGGATGCAAACGAACTGGTGGGTCACCTGATGTTAAGTGATCACCACCATCCATAGATACGAACAACACCAAAAGTGTCGCAAGTGCGTTGCCAGCCTGTGTTGGTGGGGAAGGGGGAGGGAGGGAAGGCAGAAAGGTAGGTGAGCCTCGGGCCCTCTCATTCATCGAACGAAACGTAACAATGCAAGCACTGTTACTTCACGTCGGTTTTCTGTGGGTCGGGTGGTACCACCCCGGTCGAACCGACCCATTCATGCTAAAACCAGTAATAGCTTCAGCGTGGCTCTACTACTTATAACACCGTAAAAGATTTGGTAAATACAAAGAGACGACGCGATTCATGACCATGGAACTCCCGAAAACGCTCTACGATATAAAGTAACGTGTAGTTGTACCCAACGGGTTTGAAAAACAATATAAAAAGTGAAGACGAGATTAAATATGAAGAGAACTTGGCTAGAAGGAAAATTAAAAAACAAAGTTCCAGTTTTGAAAATATATTTATTTATAAGTACGGTCCTGCCCCTCGTAATATTTAATCTTCAAGAATAAAACAAACAAAAACAGAGTAACATGATAGATAAAAAGAATAAACGGTTAACGGAATTCACTTGTATTTTCTGAAGCGAAAAGCTTCCTGGTTGTGGCAAAAACGTTTTCAAACAGATGGAAAAAATTACAAAGAGTGGATGGACGAAGGACATTACGCGATGATCTCTTAAACGCATATGTAAATTGTCTATTCATTTTAAATGTTATTATGCCGTGAACTCAAAATCTATGCTTGTAATTATTTGATTTAATATATTAGTAGTAGTTATATTAGCAGTAGGTGGTACAGCCACGCTGATGCTATAGCTGGTTTCAGCATGACACCCGATTAGGCCTCCCACGGCAGCGGCTCAAGCCTAGGTTCGATCCCTCGGTAGGGAGCCTTTGAGTGCGTTGCTTGCGCGATACGAGGGCACACAAATATATATCACCGCTACAACACTACACGATCACCCCTACACACGTGCACGCCTACACGCTTACAAATGAAAGTGGAAGGGTTTACTTTTTTTCCCTTATCGAACTGAAAAACTCTCAATTTTGCGATAATAAATATATGGAGGAGTTGTTGAGGCGTGTATGCTTGGTACACATGTACGTTTCCACAACTCATACATATGTGAATAGTTAGCTAGGTTAGCTAAGATAGGTCGCGATTTTGCATGCAACAGGCAACAACCAAGCCGAGGTGTGCCGTGACCCTTGAGCTTGTTGCCAAAATAAAATCGGCTGAGTGCCTTAAGCGCTCGCCTTAGTAGTCCGATGAAGCTGTTAAGACCTTGCTGGGTCAATAGCGTAGTCACATCGAAAAAAAAAAAAGTTTCAGCATGAATGGGTCGGCTCGTCCGGGATAGTACCACCCTCACAGAAAACCGACGTGAAGTAACAATGCTTGCATTGTTTGCGTTTCGTTCGGTCAGTGAGAGCGCTGGAAACCCACCAACCCTCAATGTCCCCTCTCCTTTCTCAACCCTTCCCCTACCTCTCAAACACAAGCTGGCAACGCACTAACAATTCCCCTGGTGTTGCTAGTGTCTATGGACGGCGATGGTTACTTAACACCAGGTGACTCGCATGTTCATTTACCTCCTTTGACATAAAAAAAAATGTAACTAATTAGTTTGCTTGAATGCCCTAATCTCAGTAACTATTAGTCCGATTTGAATAATTTATTCAGTGTTCGATAGCTAATTTATTGAGGAAGGTTATATATATCACCATATTAAGACCGATGGGAGCGAACCACCAATGATGGATGTTTTAATATTGGGGTTAACGCACCTATTAATATTTTCACCAACTACGTAAAGGAAGCCGCGAGTTAAAGTTAGCATTAGCCCACAATAACTATTCCAAGCGGACGAAGTCGCGAGCAGAAGCTTAAAATCTATATAAATGTAATAAACATACAGTACTTTGAGGTTCACTCGCATCAAAACTACTGAAGGTATCGCGGTACAATTATGATCATTCGATTTAGAATTGTCCATTCGAGGCTATTAATTTTTTGGATTTGATAGACCCTAGTGTCTAACATAGCAGGCGGAAATCAGCTTATGGGAGCGATTTATTAAATGATATCAGAAAACTTAGATGAAATCATAGCGAGTATATTAAAAAAAACAGTGCGTGTTTCAGCGTGTACGCACGGAGAAAGTGAAATTTATTTGTGTATTATATGGGAATGCCCTTAGACTAAATACTATAATCCTGTAATATAAATACTTGATTATATATTTCATAATTTGTGTGTACTACTAGACCCAGACAGACACTTGTATATATTTACACATACACAAAAAAACATTCTTAGATTACGTTTAACAAGTAACGTGTAACGAAAATTTTTCTCTACCATGTCATACGATGTTTCATTTTAATGGAGATAAGGAATTGTAATTGTAAATATTACTGCATAGTAATATAGGTTATAGTAATATAATACACTAGCCTCTGCCCGCGACTTCGTTTGCGTGGAATATTGTAGATACACTCACACGCAGCAGTTCTGAAAAGGAAGACACATCCCGATTTTGAAACATTTTTCATCTGTACTCCGCTCCTATTGGTCTTAGCGTGATGATATATAGCCTATATCCATTCTCGATGAATTAGTTATATAAAACTGAAAGAATTATTCAAATCGGACCAGTAGTTCCTGAGATTACCCCCTACAGCGTCACAACATCACAACGTCACAAACTCACAAACTTTACCTCTTTATAATATTAGTATAGAAGTATAGATAACACCTTTTACTACACTCAATTTGTTGGTTCCATGTAAGAGCAAATCTTCAGAGTGGTTGCGTACATAAAATTCTGCGAAAATAGACCCTCTAACCTTAATAAGGTTATGAATATTAAACAAATTCGCGTTATGTTTTCTTTTAAGGAAACTGGAGCCTTGGGTCATATATTATGAATACACGTTTGATTCCGATGAATTCTATACAAAATGTTATAGTTATGGATGAACATACCCGACTCAGAGATAACCCTTGCTATAGACTTCAAACTTATTGTGACGTGTATGTCAGTTGTTTTGTGGAATTAGTCTCTACGAATTATTAAATTGTCGAAGAATATATGGAGATTTAAACCGGTCATACTTGCTCGTGGAAAAGATCATACTATTAGAATTGCGTTATAAAGATCTTCGCACTAGTGGTCCCTGAGGACGTTGTCCGGTTTTGATAATTTAAAAAAATCCTAAAAGCCAACCACAACGCTACCTACCGGATCCAATTGTGAATGTAAAACATTTTTGGATCCACTGGAACACGTACACAAATTTCATCAAAATCGGTCCAACCGTTTAGGAGGAGTTCAGTGACATACACACGTACACAAGACATTTATATATAAAGATTTAAATATGTTCCTTTTGATATAATTAAACATGCAGTAATGTAATAAAGATGAAATTTAGTATAAGAAAACGCGTAATACTTAAATTTTGGTGGTTGTCCCATGGACAGAAGTATATGACGGCTCAAATGCCCTTTGGACCCTTATAAAGTATTTGTATTGACATAAATATTACGCCTACCCTCTAATATGGACGATGCCAATAAAAGACGTAGCGAAATAGGAGTGGGAATTGTAGTCTGTTGAAGCTTGAAGCTATAAATGCCTACCAGACTAATAGCGTAGTGAGTTCGAACAAAATGGAGCGCGAATTATACATGTGGTGTGTCTGACCGTTCACATGTTTACAGGTAATATGTAACTATGTGCAGTAGTTTATTACAGTCTGCTGTTTATGGCAAACGGTTACTAATTAATACTTAATTGGACTTGAGTGACTAATGCCCGGTTACTCAGGTACTTTAACTGTAGTTTATTTGTTCTATAGCGTTATCGGTCGATAACTTGTCATATTGCGTTTCTGAACACACAATCTTACGATAAATCTCAGTAAAACTCAGCGTGCTATTTGACTGTTTATCTTATGGATAATTTGTTGAGTTAACAACTATTGGTAGTTTAACCGAGTATATCAGAAACCTTAATTCATCAAATGATAAGGAAGACGTCATCTATGATTGACATCATACCTTTATAACTACGGCTCCAACGTCATCAGTCACGACATATATAATTTACGTATCTTATGTTTTCATTTGTTTATCATTTACTTTTACGGTATTAATCAATACCATACAAAATACTAGTATCAACGAAGAAAGGTTGTTCCATTTGTCGTGTTTCGTAATTAACTATTGTTTGTCTCGCTTCCTGACGGTTTTTTTACGATTGGGGGCAAAGAAAAGTGAGTGATCACTGCTGCCCATGGACACCTGCGACACAAGGAGAATCATAGATGCATTGCCGGCCCTTGAGAAATGAGTATGCTCGTTTCTTAGACGTTTGTAAGTTATATTTATCCGGAAGCTCCACCGTTGGGAGTTCATTCCAAAGAATCGACATATGTGAAAAAAACGCTCGAGAAGACAGCACATTGGTTCATCTGATTTTAGTTATCCAAGCTAAAAAGCTATTTATAGTAACTGTTGATAGTTGCTATTACTCTTGGACTATACCTAAAAATATGGTGAAATAGTCAGTTTGTGAAAATTCATTGAAAAAGACCCGGAATATGCATACGCGATTGCTGGTTATATTAGAGACAACGAAAACATGTACGGCTGTTTATTTTTGCCACATATAAAGATTACCCAAGGGTTGACCCTTGCCTCATATAACCCCAGTAAAATATAATTGTGTGTGCACAGGTATTTTCTAAAATAAACCAGTTATCTTTAGAGATTCAATGAGGGGTATCTTTTTTATACTTTAAGGGCGTTTGACTAGACTCTAATCTAATGTTAAATAATAATAATGAAAAGATAGTGAACCCTCTAGATTTAGAAGCTATCAAGTCTAACTGCCAGAACCTACCCGTAATTACTTGCCGACAGATTTTGAAATAGAGGGTTACTGCTAGCCGTTTTATTAACCCCACGTAATATGTAACTAATACCCAACTCTGGGTTAACATAAGGTTTCGTGGAGAATAAATTAAGATACGTTAATTTAAAAAATAAATCTTATTAGTATTCTATTATCTTCGATAACTTAGGTGGTAGAGCCAAGCTGAAACTATTACTAGTTTCAGCATGAGTGGGTAGGCTCGCACGGGGTAGTAGCACCCTCTCACAAAAAACCGACGTAAAGTAATAGTGCTTGTATTGTTACATTTCGTTCGGTCAGTGAGAGCGCCGAAGACCTACCTACCATCCCCTTCCTCCGTCCTCTTCTCTCCCCCCCACCGCCCTAACACAGGCTGGCAACGCACTTGCGACTCCCCTAATGTTGCAAGTGTCTATGGACGGTGGTGATCACTTAACATAAGGTGACCCAGCTGAGCTGTTCGTTTGCCACCTATGATATATATATATATATAAAAAACTAGTACAAGGAGAAGCAAAATTTACAATTTTCTTAAAGCTCTTTCGTAAAACACAAAGTACAAAAGAATTTAATTTTCTTGTTGGCAACCAACAAACTCGTGTAATTCAATTGTATATTAATTATCAAGGTAAAGTTATTTTTGGTTCGTTGAATTCCCAAATCGAAAAACTTTGAACAGAGCTTTTCCAAAGTGTTGTTTTGATTACCCATAATTATCAAAGTTAAAAATGTTTTTATTCAATATCTTA
>JACEII010000004.1:1904853-1937505 GCA_014332785.1 Antheraea mylitta
GAAGATTTACTCTGTTCTACTTTTACTCCATAAATTACTTATTCATTATTTTATATAGCGCTATACAGTAATAATAAACCAGTAGGTTGTTAAATTTATGTTCTGTGAACTAAAATGAAAGCAAGTCTCACGTATATATTTTTCTCGGACGAAAATAAATACAGGAAAAAAATATATAACTAACTATACACGAAGTTTTCTAATAAGCATCCGAACCGATCGTAGCGAGATAAATTGTATCTGGAAATGCCATTTGTCCGTCTAGAATCTCGTCGTCGGGTTCGATTGAGCTATTTCTCTTGCGACATGACGTATTTTCCGTTTCGTCGCGGTTAACAAAGCTGTTGTTTTCATGTTTTGTGCCTCAGAATTACGATTCATTCTGATTATTGTCATAGAGATAGGCTCAATAAATTTCTAGTCTAGTAACATAAAACTTCATATATTTTTTATACCGAAAAATAATAGTGTTTCATTATGCAACAATATTTATATGAATAAAAATCAATTGCAAAATATTTCTAAGTGATCTTTTTTATTTGGCTAAATATTTTATCGCTCTGTATATTTTATTACATTTTTTTTATCATTGGTGGCAAACAAACTTGTGTGTTACCTGATGTTAAGTGATCACCACCGTGCATAGAAACTTGCAACACCAGGAGAATCGCAAGTGCGTTACCACCCTGTGTTTAGGGGAAAGGGAGTAGATAAAGGTGAGGAGGATAAAGGAAGGGGATGCTTATCCGACGCTCTCACTGACTGAACGAAACACAACATTGCAGGCACTGTAACTTCACGTCGCTCGCTATCTTCTCGCTCTGTGTAATACAGTGCGGGGAAACCGTACCAGGGTAAAGACCCTCTAACGAAAAGGGGTCGCCACCCTTCTGAGGGGAGTCGGAGAATTTTGTAGACTCCTTTAGGCTTTTGGGAGCTCGTTTTGCTCAATCTCGCTCATCTGAACGAATGAGCATCCGTGCTTGTTTTTTCTCTAGTTTTCGCCGGAAAACTTCGTAATCTGGTGGTCTGGCATGTAGCGTCTGTTGGGCTCGTAATCTGCGCTTTAAATATTCAAATGCGCAACCGAACCAAGCCGGGGCTGCGCACGTGAGTCGTGATCTCACGTACGTCTTATAGAGGCCTAGTTTGGTGCGATAGGGTATTCTTGAGGAAAACACCGGATACAGCACTCTCCTCGCCACCCTTGCTTGTGTGGTAATACCTTCTATGTGGTGTTTGAACGTCAGTCCCCGTCTATTGTTACTCCGAGGTATTTAACCTCCTCCCTCCATGGTAGGGTAAGCCCCTGGAGTGTCAGTGGGGGTATTATTTTCTTGGTGTGCCTTGGTTGGAAGGCTTCTGTCTTCCCGACGTTCACAACCAGCCGCCATTTGTTTAACCAGCCGGGAAGAGCATCGAGTGTTGGTTGTAAGAGTGATGCGGCTCTCTCTCTCTATTTATAGACGTCGTCCAGTAAGCGGTGTCGTCTGCAAATAATGCAATTTGCGCCTTGCCGACCACCGGGATGTCATTAGTGTACGAAGCGTACAGTAGCGGCGATAGGCAGCTGCCCTGCGGCGCTCCTGCCTTTACGGCTACTTCTTCGGATGTCTTGTCTTCGACTTCCACGACTATTCTATGATCTTCTAGATAGGTTTTCAGAAGTCTTTGTAGGCGGGCGGGGGTGGTGGTCTCAGTGACGACCTTATATAATAAGCCTTCGTGCCATACCTTGCCGAAGGCCTTCTCTATGTCAAGCAACACCAAGGCGGCGTGTTGCCTCTTGTTGTGGCCTTCGACAAAGGTATTCAACACCCTCGTTAACTGGAGGGTTGTGGAGTGTTCCTCCTTGAACCCAAACTGTTCCTTTCTGAGTGTAATATGGGGCTTCAGCATAATCAGCACGAGTCTTTCGAATCTTTCGAAAATGTGCTCAGCAGCGTGATTGGTCTGTACCCTTCTGGTTTGCGTAAATCCTTTCATAATTTGGGAAGCATTATTACCGCCCCTAGCCTCCACTCGTTGGGGAAGTAACCTGCCCGGAGGATTCCGTTGAAGAGTCGCGTCAGCGCCGCGACTGTTTTATACGGCGCGTGACGCAACATCGTGTTGATAATCCCGTCGATCCCCATGGCTTTACTTCACGTCGGTTTTCTGTGAGAGGGTGGTACTACTCCGGACGAGCCGACCCGTTCATGCTGAAAACAGTAATAGCTTCAGCGTGGTTCTACTACCTACTAAATAAATGGTTTGTATAAAAGATAATATTTTAAAAATAGTACGGTAAAGCAAAAATTTAGGTTAAAAAAATCTCCGCATAATAAGTGAATGAAACAAAAGATTTTATGTAAATACCCATAATATTGAACACTCACTCCCAATTTTTGGTTTCGACGTTTCGTTTTTATTTCATACCACGCTTAGAAAACAATACGATTAAACCTATATGTTTATACACAAAAAAGAAACACAAGAGGAGTAACTGTGATTTACAAAGAATAAAAATTTTTTTGTTATAATAGTGTATAAATAATACCAGTTTATACTTAACCGTAACTTGGCAAACAATATCATCATCAGTTACTCAACTTGACAATTCGTTCGCGAGATATCAGTCATTTTGTGTATACAATTATGATGTTCTATCGGAAATATATACGATATATCTTATAATATAAATATGTCCTTGGGATAATAAAAACAAATATTTCGTCATTTGTACTCACTCCTTGCAATTTTTATATACATGTACTTAATTTTTTACTGATAGAAAATTAAAACGAAGAATATATATCACTAGATTCATTACTAACCGTTTGCTTGCAGCTTCAAATAAGTGCAATTCAAATAGGTGAAGTAAGTAATAGTGAAGTAGTAGTAGTAGTAAGTAGTAGAAGTAATAGTGAAGTAACATCTTTAAACGTAGTACTTATAAATAACTGAAAGAATTGATTGACGTTTGGTAATTATTCATACATATTCTAACCTTAGTGCAGTAGGAGTTAGGTTTTACAATAAAGTGCCATAGCATGTTACCGATTTACCGGGCTGTAAGTTTAAGAACTACGTCAAGCTGGTTTTGATGTCATAAGGCTATCTTCTATACTATAATAAAACTGTCATCATCATCATTACCCTTATCCCACTTAAGTAGGGTCGGCACAACATGTTTTCTTTTTCCATTCTCTCCTGTCAGATGTCGTCTCAGTATTCACACCTTTTACAGACATATCGTTTTTCACACAATCCATCCATACCTTTTTCGGTCTTCCTCTACTAGTATATCCATCCACTATCATACTCAACTTTTCTAGTTACATGGTTTTCATCTCTCCTCATGACATGCCCATACCATGCTAACCGAGTACTCCGTAACTTTTCTGTCGCTGGTGCTATTTTCAAACTGCCTCTAATATACTCATTCTTAATCTTATCCATTCTAGTTACACAACAGATCCACCATAACATTCGCATCTCTGCCACATGTAATTTTCTCTCATCCGTCTCTTTCGTAGCCCAGCACTCAGATGCATACAGCATGACAGGTCTTATCATAGTTTTATAAACCTTCCCCTTAAGTTTCAAAGACATTCGTGGATCACAAGCTACCCCAGACACATTTCGCCATTTCATCCATCCTACATTTATCCTATTCCTCACGTCCTTATCAATGCCACCGTCGTTTTGTATCAATGAACCGAGATACCGAAAATTGGAGCAGGCTGGTAAGGGTACACCATTTAAGGCTATAGGAGAAAAACTAAATGTACCACCGAAATCGCAAAACAAATGTTCAGTTTTTGTTCTACTAATTTTCAAACCAACATTCATTATAATTAACAGCTTTATACTATAATAAAACTGTAACAAGTCGAAAACTGTACATTAAATATTTTTTGAAAATTTTAATCAGGGTAGACTATGTTATGGATATAGAAGCCAAAAATATTCTTTTTACAATTTTTGTCTGTCTGTCTGTCCCTATGAACACGCATCACTCTAAAAGTACTGAACCAATCTTGACGAAACTTGACATTGTGATAACTAATATTACGAGATTACATCAAATATACTTTTTGTCCCATAAAACGCAAAGGGTTCTCCAGGATAAAGGATTAAAGTCTAGAATCTAAACCCGTATTACTCTGAAAGTACTGAACCAATTTCAACGAAACTTAACACAGTGATAACTGATATTACAAGGCTACATCCAGGATAGTTTTTATCCCATAGAACGCAAGGGGTTCTCCAAGATAACGAAAAATAGAAATTTGTAGTTAACGTAACTAGACTTTTTTGCGACACCTTAGTACAAGAGCCGGCAACGTTGGAAGAACAAGAATTTTAGAATACCTGATTCTTTAATACATGAATATATATTTTTTTGTATCATAAGAGGCAAACGAAAAGGTGGGTCACGTGATGTTTAGTGACCACAAGCGTTTATAGACACTAGCAACACTAGGGGATTTGCAAGTGCGTTTCCAACCTGTATATGGGGGAGGGTAAGGGAAGGGAAAGAAGGAAAGGGCAAGAGAGGTAAGCCTCCGGCACTCTCACTGACCGAACGAAATACTACAATGCAAACAATATTTTTTTGACGTCGGTTTTCTGTGAGAGGGAAATATTAGCGCGAACGAGCCGACTCATTCATGCTGAAACCAGTAATAGCTTCAGCGTGGCTCTACCACCTACACAAATTGCCAATATATCAATAGACAGAATTTAGGAACCTTGGTAGCGGGTTAACGTTGTATTTTTAATACGCATTTTGATTTAATTAATTTTGATTTATGATTAATTAATAACTAGTTTAGGAACATTTTTTAAGTAACTTTTAAACGCAATTAAACAGACACATTTTTTATAAACAATCATATATATATATACCCGCTGATATATTTTATAAATAAAAATAATAAATTTCAAATCAATTATTTTTTTCCATAGCAAAGAACAAATTTCATTTTATTAAACATTATTTATTGACCACCATATACAATGATAAACGTAAACGTATGACTTGGGATTGATGACATCTTAAATATATGCGTCGTCGACCATCAGGCTATACAAAACCGAAATATCTTGAGCCGACGATGTGAAATATCTCGGATAGAAAACCACTTAAATTTCGATTCACACACAGATAGAGTGCGAAACCAAGCCGTTATGGTCTTGGGTCGTCTCTATCGTTTGCTTTGTCATAAGAGTAAAATGACATAAACTCACTTAATATAAAACTTGCATCCGTCCGATTATGACGTACAGTTAGTTGTTCGGTCTTTGCACATGCGCAAAATCGTATTCAAAAGTTTCTGGTTCTCCAGAATCGAGTCCTACGTAAAATCACCGGTGCCCCATGGTACGTCCGGAATGAGGATCTCCACATGGACCTGGAGATGCCTTCTGTCTGGGCGTATATAAAATCAGTCACACGTAGTTTTTTTTTAACTTTATTTTTGGCAATCAATCTTTCCGATTATTACTGCCATTGTCACGTAGTCAATAATATCACAAACTTCGTGCGATCATTCCAATATTAAGCATCGTGTGAAACCAAATTCTAACAAGATGGTGGATCCCTTGCTAGAACCTTCCAGGGAGTTTTTGTGGCATCTCAGAATTTCATGCTCCGTGTTATTATTTTCCATTCACTTCACTTATGAATAATAAACTAACTATATTACGTAAAACACCACCAACTTTACACAATATATAGTCAAATAACACAAGATTATGAATAAAATATAAAATCCACTACATAACACACTAAAATCCCGCCAAAAACTCTCTCACACGTAGTTATTATTATACAAATAAGCCGCGAATAATCCCAGCCCTTTAGTGGTATCCGCCGTGAACTATGAACCCGTACCCAACGCTGCGTAGTATAGAAGACGACCGCGACACATTTTTACCGACCTTCTTGATTTAATCACGTCAGCGAACGATCAATACCAGCCTGTCTCTTCAAACAGAGCGTGTTCTCGCCTACGCCCGCATAACCACAGATCACGCCGCCGTGGTCTGGGAGTAAATTTCGCTCCCGCACACCAAATGAGGCCCTCCGCGGCAACGGCTCAAGCCTAGATCTGTTCCCTCGGCGTGGAGCCCTTGAGTACGCTGCTCACGCAATACAGTGACACAAGAGTTCTACCCTTATTTTTCGTTATCCTATCCTATACCATATAGTTTAGAGGAATTTTTCCTACACAAAATACATATAGGAGTTGTTGAGGCACGCATGCTTGGTACACATGCATGTTTCAGTAACTTATATACGTATATAAGTTACCGGAATACTAAGGCGAGCGCTTAAGGCACTCAGCCGATTTTTTTTTGGCAACCAGCTCAAGGGTGCACGGCACACCTCGGTTTGGCTGTTGCCTGTTGCATGCAAAAACGCGACCTATCTTAACTAACCCAGTATTAAACTAAACTATTCATATATTTATGAGTTGTTGAAACGTATATGTGTACCAAGCATACACGCCTCAACAACTCTTGCATATATTTATTATCGGAAAATTGAGAGTTTGTCAGTTCGATAAGGGAAAAAAGTGAACCCTTCCACTTTCATGTGTAAGCGTGTAGGCGTACACGTGTGTGGGGGTGATCGTGTAGTGTTGTAACAGTGATGTATATTTGTGTGTCACCGTATCGCGCAAGCAACGCACTCAAGGGATCCCTACCGAGGGATTGAACCTGATGTGTAAAACTGGCTTGATTGATTCTTTCCGGTATGGCCTCTGCCTATGTAGGTAATTTCGCCAATATCAAGTGTGACTAATTCACGTTACAAATTTAATGCCGAATATTTAGTGTAACAACGTAGAATAATCTACAATAGAAACATATCAACATGGATAAATTATCAAAAGGTGATAGGTACTATGTTGTGAGTGGTACAGAGATTATTTATAAAAATATATTGGAAATATATTTAAAATACGTTTTCGAAACAGTTTATAACTCTTAGACAATAGTTTCAAGCAATTGACAGTAGACGCTTTCGGCGCGATGTTTGACGCTTCGATACGGTGTTCATATATTTTTCTTTAATACAATGGAGTATAAAAAGGTTTTAATACAAGTTGAAGATAGTTACGATAAAGTAAGTGGTAGAGATGTTTAGTCAGTTTTATGTAGGTTAGTTTTTATTTTAATTGATCATGGTAGATGACGCTACGAACGGGTACTAGGCTTATTTAAAAAAAAAAAAAACATGTAATCTGGGTATATGTTTGAGTGAATCCGTGGATAGTTTGGATTCACAATTGGAAACGGAATTTTTTTCGCGTGATAACCAATTTGGTGCAAACGAAGTTGCACGGGTCAGCTAGTTATACAATAAATCAATATGTAAAGTAGTGAAACGTTGGTGATGTCTAGAATTGTCTCCTCTTTGTGTATCCACAAAAAACGATTGTGTGATGTATTGGAAACATGTTTAAAAAGATGTACCCGATCGAGTTTCTGGCGGGTTCTTCTCGATGACTGGGTTGTTTTGACCCGTGGTAGTTTTGACGTTCATAAGTGCCCTATTAGGGCTTAAACTGAATGAAGTATTTTAGATTTGATTTGAAACTAAAAGCAGATCCTTCGAAAGAACTCAAATAGATCAATTCAAATAGAACTCAAAATAAACCCACATGAAAATTCTTCACAGCGCGATGGCGGTTCGAATAAGAGTTTGTTTTCCATGTTAAGGTAAGCGTTTACGTGTCGAAACTCACGCAAAAAGCCTTATTACGCAGAAATGATATTAATATCCTTTGTGTGGATCGTCATAAAATTGTGCCCACTGCTCTGTACCACAAAACCGCAATTCATGTTTAAAAATAGTTTCATACGATGCACTGCAGAGATGTGGGACGCTTATCTAAATCCTACTTATTTCACTCAGCCTTCGCTTGCGTCCATCAACCCTCATATTATATTCCTTAATGACGTGATTTAGCTTTCCTTGAGTGTTTCGTCGAGTTTTATTCCTGAACGGATCAGGTCAAGGCTTTTATTACGATGTACACTGAGTGGCTTAAGTAAAAGGTATCCTATGAAATCTGTATACTTAGATGTGCTTGTATTTTTTATGTATTACTTGTATTATACATATGTATTTTAATAAATCATACCCTTATAATATAGTATTAATATGAATAAAGGAATCGAGAGTATTACTTATTCCATTAATATTCTGTTTGTATCGAGATACATCAGGTAAATATTAATAACTAACTAATTTACCACGAGTTTTATAAATGGGTCCTTGATACTTCGAGAGACATCATCGAAACTTTATGTACCTATAAGTAATTGATATCGAGTTCGGAATAGGCGAGCCTTACTAGTCCGGTGAAGCTTTTAATACCCTGCTAAGTCAATAGCGTATTCAGTTCGAGAAAAAAAACATATAAGGTGTTCTTAATTTGCTTTTAATCGTGGTGGTAAACACTATTTAAATATGACTTCTATAAATAAAAAATACAGCAAGGATAAAAAATACCTACACAATACCTAATTAAATGAACAGCTTGTTCGTTACCATAATTTCAAAAACTTTCATTTTTTTTTGTCCAGTTATGTATTTTTGAAGTGAAAACCTCTTTAAGTTACATTCGATAGTGAACGAAAGTGGACCGTCACGCTCGAGTCGGTAACGCTGAATTGAATTTGCTCGGCTCCAATCGGGGCCACTCTACGAGGCTGCGATGCACTAGATCGTGTATGTTTTCACTTTTATCATGTGGATATAAGTACATATCCTCTAACTTTTTTCTTACTTTATTAATAACTATTTTTGTTAACATTATTTTTCCTTTCTACTATAATAGCAAAGTATTACATATTGTCCGTGAAAGATATTAATATCCATTTTATTTTCAGAGTTGCTTTCTGTTACATGTCAAACATTTATTGGGTATAGTTTTCCTCCATCTATAACATTTTTTTCTATTTATTTTTGTTCAATAAGAATCCATTGATCTTGGATACGTAAACACATGACTTATTGAGTAAGTAATATTTCAGAGAGTGTAACTTTACTATTATGTAGTATATTTTTGACTCTAACTGAACTTATATTTACTCCGTTTCGTATTTCAAGTGGCACAAATAAATACTAATAACATTCTCTAATCGGTATCTAGGAAATCGTGGTGGTCAAGTAGTTTGACCGAAGGAATGTCAGAATAGCGACAAGTCTTTCAGAAATCGCGTAAATTTTTTCAATTAAATTAGTAACACTATTGGCTGACGGTAAAAGAAAACATCGTTAGGAAACCTGAATCTGAGAAATGTTCTTGATGGTTCTAATATCATCGTATATGGGAAAATATAGAACTATAGACTTCTTGGAGTTTGAAATCGTCAACACGTTGATGATGATGAACAACCTCTAATAGTCTTACTTCTGGAGAAAAGGCCTTTTATCAAAGAAAGACAGATAAGATCATCACATCAGACCAGGATGTATTGGTAATTAATTTTACAGTTCCATATTATTTCAAAATATGGTGTAATATAGGAATAATGTTAGATCTGGGTTTCCCCACAATTTTATCCGGTCCTTACGTATTTAATGCACCGCGCTGTGCATTGACTTATGTACCTGTTTTCATTTAGCTACAGCTCATACTGTTAACAATTTAAATTAGTAAATATACGCGAATTTCCTTATAAATATCGCTGCTTTACCCACCGGGCATGAAATCATTTCTGTTTGGTTCAAACCACGACACGATTATGTGATGCTGTTGATCGAAGTTACGTTACGTAGATTTATATACACCATATTCAAATGTCATCTTTATTTAATTTTTTTATCATTCAATAATAAACTTAACATTTTACTAAGGTAAAATGAAAAAGTTTTCGTTTCACTTGCCAAGCTCGGGAATAATTTTCGACATTTCCATTTAATTAAGAATACACATCTGTGTCATACTTTATAAGTTAAAGAAAATAATTTTTTTCACACCCGTGCGTACTGACATTAAAATAACAGGTAAATAAATTATTCTTTCAGGTTCTATAGTTATAAACATATGATGTTTTGTGTTTTTGAGACATTATTATATTTTGATTGATTATAAAAACAATTGTGAAAGTGATCATAATACCATTTGAAGTTAAAAACTTATTTTCACGAGAACGAAAACACGAGCATTATACAGGCTGAATGTTTAGATAGTAGCGATATTTATAGAGGATACTCTGCACTCGATTCTCTTTATAAATCAATTTTAAAAAGAGATGCTTAATATTGGACCTAATTATCTAGAAAAGTACAAAAATTATACTCAAACCTCTATTCGTCTGTGTTAAAGCACAGTCTCAATGACCGACGTCGGCTGAAGTAAAAGTAAAAGACCAAGTAACAAAGAAACATTTTTCGAAGCATGAACAAAACAAAAGGGTTTATTGTCTGTTTTATTATCTTCACATCTTTCGTCACCGGTGATTTTACATGGGAAAATTCCTAACGGATACACCACCCTCCCCGGCGAGAGAGTGGGTTATGTTCAATTTGCACGGACTAAAACCCCATGGGTGCCACTACCGCCATGATGGGGTATTAGGGATAACGAAGCACTCCGTATGTCGCAAGAGAGACAGCCTGCCACGCATAGACTGTCCTCCAGACTGCCGAACCAGTACAATGAGAGACAGGCCCACGTACACCCAACGTCTACTTTAACCTCTCAGGAGGTCCTGCCACTGATGAAGGCGAGCGTCCCTTCATAGGAGGCGGTTTGCAGCCAAGGCTCCCCATAAAGTGCTCAGCACTCCTTCTCGCGACGACGCACAGAGCACAGTGCAACTTGATGGCTGCACTGGACTGCCCACACGTGAAGCAGAGGTCGCTTCGCTCCACCTCTGAACCGGTCCTTGCACCTAAGTTTGTGGCTATACTTTTGAAAGTTTTAGAACAAATTTTAACTTAGGTTTTCTTTATCGTTTGTTAGTATTTGTTTATTATTATTTTATATGTTACATATAGGGCATAAGTGATATAACCTAGAATACTGCGAATGTATAACAATTCATTTAGTTTATACATTTTGTATGATATGAAACTCTGAGTAATTTAAGGAGTCACGTGTCTATATAAAGATCTCGTATATTTCAAGAATGATTGGAACTGATCGATTGTGTTTATTCAAAGTATTATTTTGTATACTCTAAATATAATACTCGTTGTCGTATTATAATCGTCAAGTTTGAAAGCTTAGCCACAGTCGAAAACCCTCTTGATGGATCGCTTTCTTCACTCAAGGAACGATAGCAATGTTCACGACTTTATTCATGGGATATTCTTTTATTCGTGTAAAGAGCGATGTGTATTTCCGCGTGAATTGCGCATTTTTGAGAGTCTTCTATCTTCGTTTACGGATTTCGAATTTATATTTCCAAGATACAAAATCTTTTCAATAGAATATTTCCTGTTATTGTTAACTTATGAATATCATGTTTCTGTGTATTAATGAGTAAATGTATTCTCCGAATTATTCCAATTCCTTCTTACATATATTTGGTGATTTAAAAATCTTTAAGAATTTTGATGGCTGAATGATTAAGAACATTTTATCTGAATGTTCAGTTTTCAACCGCATTGTTGTTATTGTTACCGGCAAAACCCGATTGTATGCCAAACTAATGTGTCCTAGATCAAATTAGTTCATCATTAAAGCGATAGGATAAACCGGTACACACTAGGTTAATCTGGTTCGATGGAGGCAGGACCTGTCGGAAGCGCGGTTTAGGTATTATACCGTAGACGCCGTCCACCCGGTCCTGCAAGAATGGTTGGGTCCCTACCCAACCGTGGGGCTCGCTGACGTTCCGACTGGTGCAGGTACTCACTGGACACGGTTATTTCGGGTGGTACCTGTACGCGATCGCTCGCAGGGAGCCGACCGCTGCATGCCACGATTGCCGCGCTGACGAGGACACCGCGCAACACACCCTATCTGAGGGTACTGCGTGGGAGAGATAACGCCGTGCTTTGGCTAGGGTGATAGGGCGTGGTTTCGGTCATGATGAGCAGCGACCAGGCTTGGCGAGCGATGGCCTCTTTCTGCGAGGGGGTCATCTCGCAGAAGGAGTCGTTGGAGAGGGCCCGTGAGGTAGTAGACCCTTTAAGTAGCCCTCTTCGCCAACGGAGGGCCGGCGGGAAGAGCCGGCGCTTTGCTCAATTCCTCCTGCCTCCGTAGCCAAATCTGAGGGGACAGGCCCAGAGGCCTATCTCCTCATTATACATTGTACAGGTCCGGTGGACGAGGAAGGGAGCTGATGTGTAACCAGTCTGCCTCTCCATATGTAAGAGCTCGGCAGTCGCCTTCCGCCAGGCGGACCGTTGGGGCGGCTCTACAAGGATGAGTAGAATTGTACGATCCTTGCTGCTCCGACTGACACGGTCTGTCGGTACACCGTGGAGTTTTACGAGTAGTTCGTGCGAGTCGGACATAACCCATTCTCTCCCCCGAGAGAGTGGTGTATCCATAAGGAATTTCCTTACGAGAAGAAAGAGGCTAATTTGGTTCGTCCTAAGGCTGATAAAAATAACTAAAAAACCAGGTTGAGCTGGTTTAGCCTTAATATGAATAAGTACCATTTAAGATTTAATACGTAAATATATAAGTTGTATATGAATACATAAAAAATATTGCTTTTGTTCGTTTTCTTTTTTTTTATAAAATCATACACAAGCGTGATTTTATGTTATGAAATAATGAAACCAATATATTACGATTTATTTGCTGTTAGTTATTAAATAATTCTATTCCATATCGCCGAGGATCTCCATCAATAAAGCACGGACAAATTAGAAAATCAATAGTAGGAGTTTAAAAGTTGATAGTATACAATAAATTCATCTGTTTAGCGTTGATAGAAATAGAGTTATTACTGAAGAAAGGGCCCAGAACATAAACTGTAAACCTGTTTATCTTTATGTTGTAAATAAATACCAAGTTTCTCTAATTCGGCGTCGTCTGTAATAGATTTAGTTTATAACTCCATTGTGTCGCAGCTGTTATACAATAAACAATTCAGACCCTTTGAAATCATAAATTGTGTTTAAAGGTCCTGGGTTTTGAATACTAAATATAAATGGGTTTGATTTTAGTACTACCCACGATAAGTCATTACATATTATAAAAATAAGTCACTTGCCACGTGTGTCCGCCTATTCGCGATAAACGCCAAAACAACTGAACGGATTTTAATTTGGTTTTCACCAGTAGATAAAGTGATGTATAAGGAAGATTTAAATATACCAGGAGAAAGGTTAGGCACTCCCAGCATTCTACGATGTCATTTCATGGTCACATTTGACATATAAAATAATAATATTACAACAAATACTAATAAACAACCAGGAAAACCTAAGTTAAGTTAACCTATGTGTATAAATGAATGTAGGTGACCTCTTCTCAGCAGCGCGTCAGTTAATAATAACTATCAAAGTAATTTCTTTTTTTGCATTTACCTGAAAAATTCAATAAACTTTCCACTACGCTTGATTTTGATTTGTTCTGTACCAGCAGCACGACGATAAGATGTCTGGTAGCGAAGCAAGTTTTCGGCGAGTGATGGCTGGATATATAGATACTCTCTTACCTATATAGTCAGCATTCGACGGACTCACTTCAATTGGATAAGATGACTTATGGCTTTTTTTATAGTTTTATCAAACATATCCCATGTTTGTTGGATCCCCACTTCTTACCATTACATTACAATGTAAAGTTGTTATCGGTGGACATTTGTAATTGGCAGTGTTTTTATTTAATGTACAAGTGTAGCTGTAAATCTTCCAAAAATGAATAAAATAAAATAAATAAATATGACATATAATTTCGCGATTGAACTTGGAAATTAAAGGTTAATGTAAAGTATTCATTATAACTTATCAGCAAATCGATTTATGTATTGTTCAACCGATAATCACGATAACTGGTGTGAACCTATGTTCACAATGTGTAATATTCTATGGGGATTATGTACACAATATACATGGCTAAATAACTCAAATATATATTCCAAAAATAATGAGTAATTATAACTATGCATTCCACCTTAGTTTTTAGGAGTATATAGTATAACTAGCTTAAGAACTAAGTTTTTTCAAATTTGTACAGAATAAGTACGTGTACATAAACGTTAATGCAGTTAACATATAATTCGAGATTATTCCATTATTAAGTAATGTAATTTTTCAACGTAATTATGATTACTATTCGATACTGAAGCCAATATGTTATCTAATATAAACTAAACACGATATTCATTGTGTTGACGGCTATTCAATTTCGTTCACAAAGCGAAAAATACCTGTCTAAAGAGCACGGCACAAAAACAAAGAACTTGTCTCCGCCATGCTTCAAGCCAGCCATATTCATTACAACACATGTCCACAAACTTCTACTCCTCGATTCATACGATCATAAATGGATAAATTCACACATTTATTCATTTTTGATATTTAAATTTATGTATTTCAGATTGAACATCTCACCAACATTGTCCAAGGAACTGGTAAACCACCCGTCTCGTAGTCACAAGCTCACGATCTAATTATTTCGTCCATAGATTATATAGTATGTATAATTATAATATAAATAGGCGAATATAACACTTTTGTTTTCGAAATGACTACGTTATTGACCTAGCAAGGTTTTTTTTTAACTAACTACGCTATTGACCTAGTAAGGTCTTAAAAGCTTCACCAGACTACCGAATATGATCCTCTTTTTTTTCGATCTGGCTACCCTATTGACCCACCAAGGTCTTAACAGCTTCACCGGATTAATATAATCCAGTTTAGTACATATCTTCTGTTATGTGAAGAGTTTTATCAATAAAAGGTTTAGAAACGGTTACCTTTTTCCAAATCATCAACTATTAATATATGTACTTATAAATTGACGTCAAAGAAGAAAATCCAAAAAGAATATGCAACGATCATCAGAGGGCACAGAAATGCCCCTGCCAAGTTGAGCAAAAAAGCGGCACGGCCGTAAAATTCTTTTCTCGAAGCAATTCAGACCATTTTCGACCACCTATAACTTCGTTGTGTATTATAACACTAGAAACCTGAATTCAGTAATCAAGCAGGCATTGTACAAACACGGTATATTTTAAATTTCATTCAATTTGAACCAGTAGTTTTAAGAATTATAATTAGTCAAAATTTCTTGTTGTCACTTAGTTACTAACAGACTTACAAGCTTCAAATTTAGAATATAATTAGTGTTTAGTGTATAAACCAAGGATTGAAATATTTTGTAATTTCGGTCCAGTTTTCTAGATACACCAATGCATAAATAACTTTGTAATCCTATATAAATGTATAGGATTACAAAGTTACATTTACAGTATATCTGCATGTATATATATGTATAAATAATATAATGGAATACTAGAATTATAGGTGTAGATACATTGTTTGTATTTAAGAAGCAAAAGGTAATAGAAATTAGGACTACAAAAAGAAATGAGAAAACAAAACTTGTAACAAAACTATATCTCGCAACTCAGTTCTTCTATCGTAAAAAGTTGTGACATTCATGTAATACCAAATCGGTTACTTTGTTAAGTCCCTACTTTCGGGACTTTCTGCCTTAAATTATTATGTAATTAGCTAACTTAACAACAACCTTATGGTAGCCATACCAATATTAAAAATCTTTTGTTTTAAATCGCATATTAATTTATAGCTGCTGTTATACATATAAGCCTACGCCATAGATTAATCTAGCTAGAACAATGTAAATATGTTCGTATTGATAATATCTCGTGTGACGTGCCTGTAATCTCTTTCATGAAAGAATTTCGTTGTTCGCCCTCATAATTGTAGGGAGCGATGTGAACCATCTTTTGTTATTTGCAGGGACTGTGAAATGAGAAATCTGACGGACCGTGTATAATGAAAAGGTTTTGGTACAATAATAGTTGGCGTAAACTATACAAATGTTTCGGTAATGAAATGCTTACGTTTTTCGTAGATTTCGAAGCAGCGTTAATCTCTTTTCATATAAAAATGTTAAAGAAAACTATTAGGAGTTTTTGGCAAGATCTTAGTGTCAGGTGTGTTTGTGATTTTTATTAAATAACTAGCTGTTCCGCATAATTTCTGTTGCCTGAAATCAGTTATCTACCACTTTCAATTGTATTTCCGAACTCGAAAAATCTTATCCTAGATCCTGATTACAGCGTCTCCTATCGTTTTCAATTGTTTTCAAACCAATCTGAGACCTACTCAAACACATACCTAGTTTGTTTAGTAAATGACTTACGCTTGTATGGAATAAATGTCGATGACGCGTAACGTCATCTGTCATTCAGCAACATCAATAATTTCGTTTTGATTGAAATATGAACAACCGTTGTATCACTTGGACATTGTTCATACAAAAAAAAAACTAAAATCAAGAAAAAATACGAGTTGGGATAAGAGGGTGAAATGTTGAGGTTATATGAATTTTTATGGCAAAAGGAAAAATATACAAAAAAAAAAAAACAAATTGTCGAAAAAGCTGAACCTAATTACCTAGAGGTATAAAATATACTTTACGACCTATTCTCATACCTATCCAATATACATTTAAAATTTCATAAAAATCGGTGTAGCCGTTTCGGAAGAGTTCAAACACTAACACCGTGATACGTGCTTTTTATATATCAGATATACTTGTGTTATTTGACCTCATATTGATATTGGTAAGATATCTGTACTTAAAACATTTAAGCAATTAAGAAACAGAAACAAGTAAGCGACTATTCCACGTTATCATAAGAATAATCTCGAACTAAAATGAGTAAATTCCGATTTTTAAATATTATATTATTAGGTAATTTGAAAATTTAATTAAAATAAAACTCGAGATTGAGATGCCATTTAAATTTCTATTTACTAAACAAAAACTCTTTATAACATCTGTAGTACGGTGAAGCTGTTAAAACCTTGATAGGACAATAGCGTAGTCAGTTTGAGAAAAAAAATCTTTATAACATAATGTTAAGACAATTTCTACATGCATCATATCTCAAATATGGAGATATAAATAATTTCAAACTGAAAAATATTATATAAATTAATACATTTCTATTAACTAGACAAAAATACTGTAACAATCCGTACAAATCCGGATAAAGAATGTTCAATATGCGTCAATAAGCCGTAGATAAATTCCTCAATAATCGTGGTCTCCGTACCGAGTTACTTGATTTATTTATGGAAATGATATTGTTATGCAAATGAGGTATTAATCAAAAGAGAAAATAATAGGCGTCGTGGTGCGCTGAGTTATACTGTTGGGACGAAAGACCGCGGTTTCAATCTCCGCACATGACTTGTCTTTTATGTGATGAGGATAATTGATACTTCCGTGTGTTTGGTCTAAATATCTATATGGAATATAAGTTTAGTATTGTATAGCCGTATGTGAATTTATGTTCTCCCAATACTCTTATTGCGTGCTGAGTATAAAAAATCAATGTCATCTTCTCACCCTTAGTATACGTTAAGTTAAATACGTTTTGAATATTTGCTATAAAAAGGTTACGTTTTAAATGCACCGCGCTCGTTGAATGTTCGCCATCTTGTCCTTTCGTCTCGTGTTGGTTAGGTTAGGTTAGAATTGCGGAAAAAGGATAACGCGAACTTGCCTCGGGCAAGCGTGGTGCATTTAGTACGAAACCTTTTTAAAGTAAGTATTTAATACTTATGTAAGTTTTTTTGTAATAACATTTAATATGTTTTGCTCTTCCACTGCCCCTAATAATTTTTTACGTCAGTATATTTTTAATACATCATTTTGTGATATTCATTCGTATTTACATAGAATCTTATTTTTATTCAAACTGCATGACGCTGTTGCCCTAAAGGGCCATTACAAGTTCATCTAACTCGGTGGCGAATACATAACGCATTCAGTTGAAATGGCAACTACAGTAACGGTCCTAAGTTCACCGAACTTCGACTTTACTCGAAATTTAGTCTAAAATTATCAACCTATGAATAAGAATACACAGACTATGTACATTTGTGTATATTTATTTAACTGATTTGACGATTCTTACTATATCTAACTAAACAAAAATGAATGAATAAATGCATTTAATATTATTAGATGCACAGAGATTTAATGTAAAGAACCAGAATATACGGAAGGCCTTTAATTTATGCCAAACCAGGTGTTATTAATGGGTAAACCCTTTGTTTTATTATGACAAAAATAGACAAAATATAATAGTACACATTACAACATAAATAAAAAAAAAATGTTTTATTACGATACTTTCTGAGCGTGACTGAGTATTTTATAAATGTAATTTGCGCCAAACTAAAAGCCGTTCAATGGACCGCGTTGATTCCAATTTGTGCAAGAGTAGTTGATTATTTACAAAAACCTCCTAATCTCGGGCAAACTTTTCCGCTCGAATGTTAGAAGTAGGAGAACCTAACTATTTATTGAGTATCTTTTTATTCGTAAGACACCGATATATAGACATTTTCTTTCTTGTGATTAATTAGTAAACCTTTTTTTATAAATACAAATTGTATAAATCATAAGTAATAGATTTATTATATGTACTGATAATTAAAACAAAAGTGTATATTTTGTTTGTAATAATCTTCGAAATGGCTGAACAAATGTTTACTAGATTTTAGAAGGAAGGAATTATTTTAGTCTCTTGTCGCGCTACTGCGTTCCAATCTGTAGAATGAAGCTGAATCAAGGGAACCACTGGAACACGTAGCATTCTCATTAAACTCTATAGGCAATAGCAATTTGTCAACGACTTAATTTACATAGAAATATTTCCAGTTTAGGATACTTACTGTGGTCAAAGATTTCAGAAGATAATATAAAGAGAACTGTATTGAATATAGTAATACTTGAAAAAAAAACTACTTTTATGCATATTGCCTACACTAAAGACTGAGATTTGGCACATTTACAATTTATATGAAACATCAGCAGGAGAAATAAATGTATTTATATTATATGTATTGTCGTAGAGTAGTTTGTCCGGTGGTATAATAATCCGATGTCCACAGGTTTAAACGGGGTTCATGGGCATGTCCCAACGAACTTCGAAATTCGCATACGTTTACTAATCTAAATCGATAACACTATCGGCTGACGGTGAAAAAAAACATCATGAAGAAACCCGAACCTGCAGAAAAATGTACATGTAGTAGCGGTGTTTGTGGGAAAAACACAGAAATGTGATTTTTTCTCAGAGTTTGTAATCTCCCATACATCGTGTCCTAGTGTAGTTATTATGTATAATACACCCTCCTTCGCGAAGAAGTCTTGCAGTGGGTCTGATGTAGGCTGATGATGATAGTACGTTTCTGAAATATATTACAATAAAAAAGAGTGCGCTTAACCGTCACACGCGATTGATGTAAAACTTTTGAAATATTTTTGATTTTGTCAATAAATAGTTTATAAACAAACCAATGTTAAAAACCTCTTTGTTTCGTATCATTTAAATGTTGTTTAAGACAAAAGTATGATTCTATGTCAGTCTTAAAAAAACAGTGTAATAATAATTGTTTTCGATATTCCAAATATATTATTTTTATTTATAAAATCGGCTAGCGACGTAGAAATAGAACTTGATCCCTATACCAATCAAAAAAAAATTAAATAATAATAAAAATCATACCATAGAATTAATTATGTATATATAGGCGCGCGACCGTGCTGCCATTTGGTTTCAATGTAAGTAATAAATTAAATCAAAGCTTCACTATCTACAGTGCCGTCTATTAGCTAATTCGGAACTTATATAACACAGGAAATATTATTAACAACTCTTTGTTATAAAGTAAATAAAATATATGAAAGTACTAACAGATAATTATGATAAGTAACGAATTAAATTAATTATGATTTAATAGAAGTTTTGGTCATGTTTAATTATTATCTAACCGGATGGTAAAGAAACGTGACGTCATATTGCCGTAACGGACTTCCGTTGCATTGTTTTTTTTCTCGAACTGTCTACGCTATTGACCTTACTTTTTTTTTTATCCAGGGGAAATCCTACATGGGATACCCTCCCACTGTCGGGGGACAGTGAGAGGGTTATGCCGGACTCCTACCGGCTAAAACCCCTGGGCCGCCTGTGCGCGTAATTGGACCAGAGTCGAGGGTTGACGGCGAGCATGTACTCCTTCTAAACTCTGGTCGCGCGCTATGGTCACCCGTAGATGTTAAGACGGGGACCTACACCTCGAGAGAGAACAAGAAATTCCCCCCTCTTCCTCTTCTTCTCGAAGCTGCGGCTGCGGCAAGCCGTACTTCGCCTGCACGGGAACTCCTTACGCGGCGACAGACACCCCCGCATCTATCGCCTGGAGTTTAACTAGGGAGGCCTCTGATGGTAGTAGCCTCCCCCCCCCCCTTCGTCTTCTGCGGCCAGTCCTCCTGCGACGGACAGCAGGAGCGTCGGCAGCCCTCTCGCGCTCTCTTTCTTCGTCTTCCTTCTGTGAGAGAACGTTCTCACAGAAGGTGACGACGGCGTTCCAGGCCCTCTCTCCACCTACCATGGAACGAATCACAGCCGGCAGAGAGAGGTCATCACCAACAACCGCGACGAGCTCGCGGCGCTCCTCTGTCCACGCCGGACATTCCTCCAAGACGTGTCTGGAGGTCTCCACGTCACATCCACTGCAGTGATGACACCGGGCAGTTGGCTCTCTCCCAGCGATCTGGTGCAGGTACTTCCCAAAACAGCCATGGCCGGTAAGCACCTGCACCAGCCGGAAAGTGAGCACACCGTGGGTCCTTTCTACCCACTCTGTTAAGAGAGGAGGGATTGCCTCAATTGTTGAAAAGCCAGCAGCTGGCCTCGTAAGTCTCTCGCTCCAGGTGTCGAGGAGCACTCTTTGCAGATGGGCTCTGTGTGCCTCTGCTTCCCGAGGTGAAATGGGCTCACCACGGAGCGATCTGTCTGCACGCCACCGGTACATGGCAGCATGTACATGCGCCACCAGTTCCCACGGTGGGGAGCTCGCCAGCAGGCACGCCGCCTCACACGAAATTGTGCGGTAACCGCGTATGACCCTGACAGCCATAATCCTTTGAAGTCCCCGTAAGACAGCAGAATTTGTGGCTGTCAGGGCTTCGTGCCACACTGGGGCTCCATACAGGGTCATCGACTTAACCACTCCAAGGTAGAGGGAGCGGGGGCCGACACTAGCACCACCTATATTCGGCAGGACACTCGCTAACACCGAAGCGGTCTTTTTAACTTTCGGTGCCAGCTGAGAAAAATGCTCTTTAAAGTTCCACCGGCTGTCTAGAACTAAACCCAAGTACTTCATGGTTGTACCAACCGGTATTTGAACCCCGCTAATCGTAAGTGAAATGCCACGTTGAGGTACCCTTCGCGGGCCATGAAAACATACAGCCTCGCATTTGTTGAGGGCCACCTCTAACCCTAGTGAGCGTATCCTCCTCACTACCAGGGCAACGCTCGCGGTCGCCAATCGGATGGCATCCCTCAAGGTCTCGCCGTGCGCCGTGAGGAGCGTATCGTCGGCGTAGCAAGTCACAGCGGCTCCGGGCAGAAGGGCACCGCGCAGCACCCAGTCATAACCGATGTTCCACAGGAGTGGACCAAGAACCGACCCCTGTGGAACACCGCATGACATCTCCGTCTGGTAGGTGCGCCCGTCCTGCCCGAGGCATGTGACTGGCCTATCCCCCAAGTACGACCGGACCAGTCTGACCAGGTATTGAGGTATCCGGTGGTGCCTCAACGCTTCCATTATGCATTCCCAGGGGAGGCTGTTAAAGGCGTTAGATATGTCTAATGACACAGCTAACAACATTCTCCCCCGGGAAACTGCTTCTTCCGAGAGGGCCTTGACGCGCAAAATCGCATCAATCGTCGACCGGCCCTCTCGGAAGCCAAACTGTACCTCGGCCAGATCGGGTCCGGTGCGGGCGAGATGAGCTGTAAGACGCCGCACGACGATACACTCGAATAACTTTCCGGCCTCATCTAAAAGTACTATCGGCCGATAGGCCGACGGCGAATCCAGGGGGCGACACTGTTTTTTTCAGGAGCACAACCCGTCCTATCTTCCACTGGGGTGGAAACTCCCCAGTTTGCAGGCATGCGCTGAAAAGCCTACGAAGCCTGTCTCCCAGTGCCTCCATTGCCAGTACCCAGGCGCGGCCAGGGATCCCGTCGGGCCCCGGAGCAGTATTCTTGGCCCGGAGCCGTCTCACAGCCGCGTCCAGCTCTGACACCGTGACAGGAGGTGCCTCGCCCTGGTAGTCCTCACCGCTCGGACCAGCTGAAAAAGGGGGCAGGTGTTCTGCCCGATGCGGAAACAGCGCCGACAGAATGCTCTTCAAAAGCTGCGGCTGGAGACTCTGAGTGATCGGGGGAGCCCAGGGAAGTAAGAAGCCCAACACCGTACGGTATGGGCGTCCCCACGGATCAACATCAAGAGTCTCCAGGAGGTCCTCCCTCGCCCGAGCTTTGGCTTCCCGTATGGAAATCCGGAGAGCTTTTTTGGCATCCCTGTATGCACTATAAAGCTGCGCCTCCACAGTTGCGTCCCTACCCAAGCGGCGCCTACGGTGCCTTGCGTACTGGCGTCTCGCATCCACACACCCCGTACGGAGTTGGGCGATTTCGGCAGACCACCAGTACGTTTGTCGTCTTGGTGGTTGAGAACGGGCCCGGGGCATGGCGGCATCGCAGACACGCGTCATTGTGTCCCGGAACCACTGGGCCTCCTCAATAACATCCACAGACCCATCAGGTGACTCGGGCTAGGACGCGACTATGGACGCCTCAACGAGTAAGTCTTGGTTGAGCCGTTTAATAGCCCATTTGGGGAACAGCAAGTCATTTCCGGTGGAAGCTGGAGCCGCCGAAGGGGCGCAGATGTCATATCGGAGATACAAATGATCTGAGAGAGTCTCCGCCTCCTCGACGACTCTCCAATCTCGTACACGTCGTGCGACAGCAGGACTGGCCAAGGTGACATCGACGATGGAGCCACCCCGCTGCCGGACGCACGTGTTTGTCGATCCGGTATTTATAATTGCAAGTCCAGTTTCAAGAGTCCAGTCCAGTAGGGCTCTGCCACGTATGTCAGTGACAGGAGATCCCCACGCCGCAGACTTCGCGTTAAAATCTCCTGCCACCAACATAGGGCAGGGCAAAGTCCGTCCTATGAAGGCTCCCAGCCGATCCAGGAACACTTCGAACTCAGCGAAAGGTCAGTTAGGGGAGAAGTAAACGCTTATTAGCACAAACTCTCCCCATTGTGCTGCGACGAATCCTGAGTCTCTCACAAGAGTCGACATTATCGGGGATCCAGCGGTATTTCCACATATTATGGCCGCTGTACCCGATAGGTCATTGGCCCAGTTATCCCTGGACGGAATAAAATAGGGCTCAGAGACCAATACGACCTGTATAGACCACTCGGCCATGGTCTGGATTAGCAGATCCTGAGCCACAGCCGAGTGGTTTATGTTCGCCTGCAGAAACTTGTGTGCCATATTGGTCACTGAGTCTCCATCACCGTCACTTCCTCCGAAAGCCTGGAGGTGCTGGGCACAGCATCACTTACGGGGTTGCTGGATCGCTGCAACATTCCAGCAGTTTTCCCCTTCTTCTTGTTGGTCTTGGCAGGAGCACAAGACCTGTTGCCCATGCGGTGATTCGCAGGCCGCCCTGTATCAGCGCACAGTGAGCAGTGAGGCGTGGCCGAGCAACTGGAGGCCTTATGTCCGACCTGCCCACACCGGTAGCACTGCGCACTGCGGTTGACTTCTGCTGTACAACGCATCCTTATGTGCCCCGTTTGCATGCATCGATAGCACCTTGCGACTTTGGGTTGCAGCAACTTAACTTGTACCGCAACCCAACCGATTAAAAGCCTACCTTCTTGCGCTAGCTTTTTAGCCACGCCCACAGGGCAGCGCACCCACGCTGTTCCAGTGCCGAAAGGAGAGCGACGAAGTTCCCCCACCCTAACTTGCGACACCGCACATGCACCCTTGGCAGCTATTACAGCTGCTACTTCTTCCTTGGTGGTGGAGTCGTCCAGCCCCACCAGGCGCAATTCCGTGCTCCTTGTGGGTCTGGATACCTCCACCATATCTTGTCCGATCTCATTATCAAAAACGAGCTTGAGCTGCTCAGCCAGCTGATCCGCTTTCTCGCTACTAGTGGCCCCAGGCACCTCCAGTTTGCGGGCCCCAGTAGCTGTCTCCCTAAACTTCACGTAGGGAATTTGCAGCGCAGCCAAATCGACCTTGGCTTTCGCCACAGTGACCACCCTCCGATAGTCAACACCTTCTTTCTCCGACTCTGACCGAATGGTGAGGACTACGGCTGTAGAGCGGGGAACTGCCAGTTTCGCCGGCGTCAGTTTGGGCTTCGGCGTTTGGACAGTTTGGCCCTGTCGCTTTTTGGCCCCCCTTTTTACGACGGTGGTCCACGCCTCCTTTGGTACCGAAACTGATTGTTGAGGTGGCATTTGTGTCTGTGGGTCACTGGTCGACCTAACAGGTATCTTCTTCTTTTCCTTCTTCTTCTTTGGCTGCTTTGTGTTAGCCGGGTTGGCAGGCACCTTTGGTGGCTGTTTATCTGGCTCTTTAGCCAGCTTAGGAGATGGTTGAGTGCCCGTCTGGTCCATCTCCTGAGCTGCTCTCTGATCAGCCTTAAGAGGAGGCCGAAGTCGCTTCTCTGGGAGAAGTCTGTCACCAAGGGCGTCAAATCGGGCATTCATCATGGCGCCCATGGTATGCAACATCCCTTGCATTGCTTGCTGCAACTTCTCTTCGGTCACCACGTTGCAGGGTTGTTCCTCCTGCTCTCCCCGTCGCCGCTGCGGCAGTGGGGGAAACTCCTCCCTAGCCACTCTCTTTCGGCTCGGAAGAGAGTCAGGAGTTACGGTCTCAGCCGGTACTGGAGTCGGGGTGGATCTAACTACAGAATCGAGTATCTGAGCTCTCATGACGTCTGCCCTAAGCTCCGTAATCTCCTTGCGGAGCTCACTCAATTCTGCAGCTTGCTTCTCTTCACGGGCCTTGAGGTCTGTGTACGCCTCCTGAAGCTTCACCAACTCCTCAGAAGCTGGCCGTTTTGCAAACACCTTCACAGCTTCTGCGATAGATGTAGCCGCCTCATTAATAGCGCCTCGTATGGGCCCTTGCAGGTTCTTAGATTTAAAGGCGGCCTGCAGAATTACATCTACGTCGCCCAGAATCCTCTTATTGAGGTCAATAGCTAGCTGCTCCTCTGGCCGCGTGACGTCCAGCTTTTTAGTGGCACGCTCCCGCCGGGCTCTCGGCTATATCCTCCTCCGCTTGCAATCTCAGTTCCTCCTTCCTCGCTTCAACGAGCGATTTTTTGGCTGCTGCCAAACCAACGTACTCGCCCGTTGTTGCTGGGCGGCCCCTCTTCTTATACACTTTTTGTGTCTTGACTGCTGGGATCGGGTATTCCGTTTCCGAACCCTTCGACAAGCACACGTCCATGTCTGTGTCTTCGACCCGTCGGTAGAATTTGCTGAGGTAAGGAGACTCCCTACCGTCAGCAGATCCTACCGACACCAACGTTGCGGCACTGCGTCCGCTCGAAACCAAGAGGCGGTCCAATGACGGAGCCGTCTCCAACACCACTACTGGTAAACCTTTGCCCCCCCCCAGAAAACGTGGGGCAGCCTGAGCCCGAAGGCCCAGGGAGGGATTCTCCGGCGATAGAGGCGCCGGTACCCTCCTGGGGTAGTTGATTTTTGGGTTTTACCGTCTCCATATTGCTACTATCAGTTGTCCGTGAACAAGCCGAGGTCGTCGTTCCAGTTACATCGTAATCCATCTCGCAAGCAGAATCAGTAGTCATTATGCTAGCCAAGGTCGTTAAACTTCTAGAGCTACGCAAAATTTTGCCCCCCCCCCCCAGAGAACGCGGAGCTGCCTGGGCCAATTGTCCCAGGGAGGAATTCTCCGGTAGAGCCGGTACCCTCCTGGGGTAGTTTACTTTTAAATTTTGCACTATCCATGGTTGCTATCATCGGAGTCCAAGGGTGAAGCATGGGTCATCAAATGGAGAGGAAATCGGGGTCCAGAAAGAAAGCAGGGTTCAACATAAGAGGAGGAAGTCAGAGTCCGGAAAGCAAGCAAGGGTCAAACAAAGAGGCAAAGATCGGAGTCCAGGGATAAAGCACGGGTCATCGAAAGAGACGGGATCGGAGTCCGTATAACAAGCGTACGTCTCGTCAAAGATCAGCCGTCGACCAATGGGGGCCGACGTTGCCCGGGGTGCGCCACATGGAGGCTCTCTGACCTGCACCCCTTTTTTTGTGCAATCATATACAATATGATATCCCCTTCAGAAATATAACTAATCCCGAAACGCGACAATTATCGCGAGTCACTATTGACCTTACTAGGCCTTCACAGCTTCACCGGACTACTATCCGTTGCATACCTCCTAGTCGCACCTAAACAAGTTTTACTTCAATAAAATAAATTGTTATTTTTTTACGTTCATACACTGTAAAAAATTAACGGAGTTATTGGGGATCACATTTGAACTGAATGATTTGTATATTGATTTAATCCTTCCGAAGTAAAATCCACTCCATAAGGGAGTTTATTTCCATTTAATATAATAATCTTCAAAGTGAAATAAAAATTGCTAGCGACTTAAATCTGTCAATATCTGTATATTGTTAAACAGCCGCAAAGAGATTGCCTTTATGAAATTTAATATAAACAAGCGAAGATAAAACAGTTCAGTGCCTTTTCTCCTTTGTTTGTCAAATGTTTTTCTTTGTTTAGTAACCATGGAGGGACTTTAGCGTTATCATTTTTTTTTTTATATAATTGGTTTTCCTATGCCATTGATGGGTTGAACCCTTTATTTACCCCTATTCGTCACACTTAAGTCTTTTTACGTCTACAGTTACTTGTACACTTTTTGGAAAAGAAACCTCAATCATTTTAAAACTTTAAACTATTGAATTATGGTCAGTCAATATTAGATGTACAATAATTTGTGAACTTTTAAACAAAAGAATGTTAGTAGATTTCCTTCTTTAAAATGTATTGGTTGACCACTAGACCTAATCCATTCATAAAACGTGTTCACATGAAGTTATTTTAGATATTTGTTGTACTATAACGTATCGTAGAAATACGAAAAACTTCTGCAGAAGGTCAATCATGAATATTTATTTATTTAAAACGATGAATTCAAACCGAACATACGAGAAAATAAATTGACATTAATAACATGTATGTTCATTAAATAAACCGTGTGCATACAGTGTGTTTCGAAAATAAAACGCTTGCTACCATCCAATGAACGTGGCCCATAAAGTTGTCTAGTTACGGGTTACTTGTTACGACTGCATCCCAATTGACCTGAGCGTTGGTAAACACCGACTATTTTGTTACTTGTTCATGGATTATATAACCGCAATAGTTTTTAATTTTATATCAAAGATATAAATGTAAAATTTCAATAATTACTCGAAATATGTTAATATATTTTACTACGTACATGAAATGAAATCCCGTGATTGGTGGCGACTGGAGCCGCGTTATAGAATACAGTATGTCACCGACACGAGCGCGCTTGATGACGAGGGGAGTCGAGTAAACGCGATTCTACGTCATCGTGCCCGAGCGTGACGATTCGTTTTCGTTCGACGTTCAATGCGTTTTTTTTTTGCGTTTTTACTATAACTAGTTAGTGGGCGTCCAGTGGTCGACATTCGACCAAAGTTCATTGATTTTTGAAAATTTTGGACTTTATTGGGGTTACTTTGTCAATAATCTATAATTGAATATTTTCGTCATGGCTATTCAATTATTTGCTACTTTTTTTGTAAATTATATAAATATAATAAAAATGTAAGTTTAAATGAAAATTGAAATTAATTATAAATATAAAAAAAACAGGCGGTTTCATAAGGTGGTAAAGCTCTCAAAATCTAAGTAAATATAACTTTACGAAAATAAAGAATTTTATCGCAACTCACGACACAATTTTCAATTTATTTTACACGACACCATGGGTGGGTGGGTGGTATTTCTGGGTGATATTGAATTAAAAGTAGTCTGTATACACAATAGAATCAAATGTTAAATCCAAAACAAAGATGTTTTTAATACTATCATTAACTTTTCAGTTTTGTTCAGAATTCATCATCAACTGTACTAAATATAATTGCTACATCAGGTTGAACTTCATCATCGTAACCGCAGAGATCTATCATGGATTACTTTCATGAGCAAACAAATTTTCTTAATTTGTATTTACAATGTATTTTTAGGCTCTTTTTTTATTGAATCATCATTTGAAGTGAGTTCACCATAAAATATAGTATACATTAAAATATTGAAATTGACTTGGGTAATATTGCTTTACTGTTGTGATAACATGAAGTAACATGAAATGAAAGCTGTCCGTCCTGTCACCTAAAAATTTTGAAATGCAATAAAGTTTTGGCTCCCCGTATTAATATATAAGATAATATATAAGACGTATTAATATATATATATATATACTTTTAAAAATAAACGTAAGAGTGTCTATACAATCCTAAATATAGTTTAAATTAATATGTCACAGAATGAAACTTGCAGTATGTTGTCTGAACACTCTGGATATGTGGACTAGTGGACTGACATTTCCCGTCATTGTTGTATCCGACCAGACAACTAAGCTCGCCTAAAATATACAGTTACTAAGGGGTAGCCTTTATCGCTAAATAAGTTAATGTAAAACAAACATTACAAACGTGAGTGGTACGAATATAACTTACAACATAAATGTCATATTAATAGCGACCAAAACTACATGAACCGAGACAATGACCACCTTCGTTTACTATATAAATTAAAGGAAGTGTTTTATCAAATTTGCCACGTCGATAGTCTCAAGTTGTTTGATGCTGATAGCCTACTTTTTTAGAGATTGGTTTATTTCTTACATTTGTTAAGACAAATGTAGTAATGTAACAAAATACAACAAATGTAATTAGTAACTGTATGTTTTTATTGCTAGTGTCTATGTACGGTGGTGATCACTTAAGATCAGGTGACCCGCCTGTTCGTTTGCCTCCTATGATAAATAAAAAAGTATTGGAGATAACTTGAAATTGATCTTACATTATAAGACACACCAGGCAAGTCGCAAGTGCGTTGCCAGCCTGTGTTTGGGAGGAGAGGGGAAAAAAAGGGATATAATACGTGTTTTCTTAGGTTAGATATTGCAAAATCTATATAAATAAAAAAAAACAATTGCCAAAAATATGTAACTATGTCACTTTAGAACGGCTGCACCTATTTGTTTTTTTTTGTTGTGTGTGTAATTTTTGAAGACAAAGTTTGTATGAAAGTAAATGTTCCAAAAATCCTATGGAAACATCTATAGGCGGAGGGTAAACCTGATTGTTGGCGTGGCGACACAAAACACGAACATTGCACTATTAACGAAATACTCAAATCATTTGCAACTCTAATTTGTAGGCCACTTGTTCTACTAGTGTTACGTGGCGCACGCCGATGACCTAGCGCCCTTTGATAAATGCCGCCAAACACATCGCGCCAGCACCTAATTGAATTTTTGTATTATATGTTTAATACAAATGAATATTTATGTAATAAAATAAATAAACAGTCATTATTTTATGAAACTAATTTGTGATTTTTTTAGCTTTATCTTTTCATTATGCCATAACTGATTCCTGTCGTAATCTGTTCTTTTGTGCATATAACTTATACAAACAATTTTGATGTTTCACATTAGCCAGGCATCCCGTGACGGCTCAACTTTTTTTAATAGTACACGCTTGGAAAGCCAACGTGAGCATCTTGTTATATATTTAATAAAGTACTATAAAACGAAGAATATAATGAAAGATCTAATAAAACTATTTTACCATCGATATTACCTATCGAGTTCTCTTTAAATAAAACACAACATAACTGAGAAAAACTTACGTCGTATATATTTTAATTCGTAAGACAGATACTCGTAAAAGTTCGCAATCTGCGAGGCAACATCTTGGCCATCGATATTCTTTCGATATCAGAAAAACAAAATCGTGTTTCCTATAATTACTTCATCTTTGTACGTTAACATTAGAAACAATTTATTTCTCCAAACAACGGGCTTCCCGAGGGCCTGTCTCAAGCTCGTTACGTCGAAAAATAATTGAATTTTTTCTCGAACAAATGACCTCTGGCTCTCGTTATAAATAAGTAATGATGGTTAGCGACTTTACTCGAGATATAATACCATTAACTTTGTTAGTTTTGTGTCTTCATTTAGTACTTGTATTTTGTTATAAATCTTGAAACCGTATTTTTATACACTAAAGTATTTTATTGCGATAATTTGAAGTATAAAATACATCAAGTAAATATAATAAAAGTCTACTCAAGCCAATGTCAAATCTATTAAACTATTTGTGTAGTTTTGAGATTTATACTTCTTTTGACGCGTTAAGGAAAAATGATGAGAGTAATTTTTACGATGTGCGCGCACACCGTCATGAAAAACAGACACCCTGAAGTTAGCTATAGTCAACATTTTGTTTCTTTGTGTTTGTTGTTTCTATTTATTTCTTTGTATTTAAACTTTCAATGTATTAAATTCCTTTTTTTTATTGTTAGTGTCGTTTTATCTACAAACGTAGATTAAGGCGAATGGTTTTTTTTTTTTGTCAACAAAATTTAAAAATAAAATAAAATAGATGAAAAAAACATAAATAGAATTAATTTAAATGATTTTTATATTGTTACGCCAAAGAAGTATAACTTACATAAGTACACACACACTTTTTCATCTTGAAATAATGTCTATAAACACCTACACTTGAGCGAATTCTATATGAATATTTCAATAGAGTTTAAGCTGCGAGAAAAATAGACGTTGCGAGAAATATGATACCACGGGTGTTATAAAAAAGATAAAAGACAATATTATTTTTCTCCAGTCGCTCCTAGAGAAATAAAGTACCATATAGATGCGACATTTTGCGAGTCGCTACTCATTCAATACAGAGACTAAATATTTTTTTCTGGATAAAATTATATGAAACTAAAATATTACGTTAGATACTTATTTCATAGGAACGTTTTGAACACTTCTGTCCTCATTCTTGATTGTTTTTAAAAATTTTGATAAATTTAATAAAAGCTTACAGTTAGTTAAACGAAATTTCTACTTGTAAGTTTCATTTCTTAAGTTACTGTTATTATTTCTGAGTTAATTTATATTTTATTTTATCTTGCAGAATAATTATTTCAGTATTTTATTATGTCTTATAAAGATGCTACAATTATAACTTTTAATGAAGTAATAGCGTTTTGTTGCCATTGCAATTTTATGTTTAAAATCTTTAGGTTTTTGTAAAACATAACCTAAAAAAATGGTATAATCTTATGGAATGTGAACAAGCGTTAGATAATCTTTCAGAAAACGTTATCCAGTCTCCTTCTGTTCAATACGATATTCATTAATTCATGATACTGTTATCTTGTTCATTGTCAGATTTTCGATGTGATTGTTATTAGTATTTATGTCGGCTCTCCCTTTTTTTTTCGTGGGGCAATCCTCTTGGGATTCTACACCTAGCCGGGCAGCCCAGGTGAGGATGCCAGATTTCTACTGACTAAGCCCCTGTTCTTCTTGCACCATGTATCAGGGTGGACAGGAACGGCATCTGCAGGGCTTCTACCCAACCCGGCAGGTGGTGACCTCTCATCAGAGCCCAGACTCGTGCTCTGAAGAGGGACTATTGGCCCTCCTTATCGAATTGACGGGAGGCGCACTGAATGCTCCTTAACCACGTGGGCCTCTGTTAGAGTTACCAGGGTGACGAGCACGATGTCGGCTCTTCCTATGTTAATCTAACGTTTTCCTATTATTACCTAAGTATTCCAAGATATAATTCGTCTATTAATTCACAACATGCGTACTTCGCTGATCTTAGGCTTTTTCTAAAGATCGCCTTAGAAGATAGATCATCGTCAGTTCACGTTTTGATAAGTCTGTCCTATCCGCGTTTTGTAGTGCTAGGTTAATACTGAAGATTTTTTTGTATCCATCTACAAACAATGTGCCCGACTTGTTGCTACTTAGATCTATCAATTCGAAGGACTATATCCATGAGTTTTTTTAGATTACATTATATACACGTGCACCCTGCTGAATAACGAACGAGGCAATGGCGCAAGCGGGGTGGTAGGGTTTTACAGCCCGACTGGGTCGCAACCACCATGTATATGGCGAAAAAGCCCGTAATAGTGATTCGATTCTACGGGTCGCGTTTCGGGATCAGCCTGTGCATATCCAGCTTATTACAGGCCGGCATGATAGCGGCGACCGGCGATGGACAGTGTGTCAGTCGGTGGTCGCTATTATTTTTGGATTATCCTGTGCTTACCATCAGGCATAGTGCAGTCACTTTGCCGTGCTACAATAAATATATATATATATATATATATATATATACACTATTATTATTGGTCGACGATTCCGTCACCGCAGCGGTTCCGACTCAAAGCACTAAAATATGTTAAAATGTCAAACGGAAACCCCTGATATTCCTCATTCTATTATATTAAA
>JACEII010000004.1:1942505-1980977 GCA_014332785.1 Antheraea mylitta
TATATGTAATCTACGTACGATGTAAAATGTGTACCTGCTATTTTGTTTTTTTTTTTTTTTTAATGTACTAAAACCTCTGTACTGTCGCATTATAAAAGAGCCAATTCTTTATGTCGACGGGAGAAAGCGGAAAGTCGTAACTTGCATTGTGTGCTAAATTAATTTTACCATATTCTTGTATTAAAAAAATACCGCTTCGAATGTTCTGGATATCACTTACCTACGATTCAATTTTTCATCGGTACGACCTTGGTTTTCTGCATAGTTTTAGCACTACACATAAAAAAAAATTGTTTTGAAATAATTTCAATAATAATTTCAAGTGACGACGATTCTGCTTTCATCCGGCGATATTGTTTAATCTCACCCTGTTGTTTCGGTAGTAAGTTGATACCATAGAAAATATTTTAATAATGTGTTTATACTTTGATTTAGTGCATGTAATTTAAATCTAAAATTATTGGTCATTAAGTCTTTATTCAAGGTACTATCGATCGGGAAGTTTTGCATGTCGTATGAGAAAAACGCGGTCTCACGACAGCAGTAGATGTGGGTAACTGATGCCGTCATCACTTAATGTTGGTCTGCCGAAAACAGGACTGTAAGAGAGTCGGTTATGACTAGTAAGATTTAAGTTGTGGGAATACAGGTATTTCGCATAGAATCCTGGTCTGGTGGCTCTGCTGATATACGATACTCGTTATGATTCCTAAAAAAAGTTGAAGCTATGTTATATGTCGTCGAATGTTCGACATCTTGCTCTTTGATTTTGCTTTGGTTAGGTTAGGTTAGACTTGCGAAGGCCACAGAAAGGCTCCTTATTAAGGGCCGACGCCTGCCGAGTGAGCAGACGCAGTGTCGTAGGTAGTTCCTGCTCCCCGGCCAAATAGGTGTAAGGAGGCACCATGGGGGTTTTAGTCCGTGCAAGTCGGACATACCCCACCCTCAGCTACCCGGCTACGGTGGTAGGGATTTCCCCATGTAAAAAAGGTTAGACTTGCAAAAATGATAACGCGAGTTCGCCCCGGCAGCGGTTGGCAAGTGTGGTCAATTTAATACTAAAGTACCCAAACTTTTACAGCAAGTATTCAATACGTATTTAACACGGCATATGTTTAAGACAAAGGCCGTAAAACCGACCATATTATTGTCATAAATTATTGTCTGTATAATTTTGCATACTATATCACTGTTGAAACTTTCACACAGTACTGAGACACTGAGATATTATAAAAGAACACGTCGTGTAGGACTTAGAACGAGCGCACATTACAATGACGGATGTTATATCTTGTTCTTTTGTTTTGTTTTAGAGAAGTCGCTTATTTGCGTGGAAATGTTAATTCTACATTTGTTTAATTACATGTTCTTACAAATTATTGTCTAATATAAAGGGCTGCTATTATTAACTAGGTTTTATGCCCGGTTTCGCTTGTGTTAATATAGATTTAATTTATCCTTAGGGAATAATAGTACTTTTAGTGGTGGTAGAGTCACAATGAAGCTGTTACTGATTTAAGTATGAATGCGTCGTCTCGCCCAGGTAATACCACCTGACCCACAGAAAACCGACGTGAAATAACAGTGATTGCATTATTACGTATCGTTCCCGTCTGTCCACGTCCCCTGTCCCTTTCTCTCCTGTCTTACCCCTCTATTCACAACACAGGATGGCAACGCGATTGCGACTACATAGGTGTTGCTAGTGTCTATGGACGGCGGTGATCACTTAACATCAGGTGACGCACCTGTTCATTTGCCTCCTATGATATAAAAAAAAACTCGGTGTTCATTTCTCTATGCCTGACAACGTGTACGCAAAATGTCATAATAATCGGTTAAGGGAACATGAGGGTGGCCGTTACTTCGCACTTCCGCTTGGAATTGTTTTGCCTCTGTCATGTCTTACTGGAACAGAAGACGGTTGCACAGGCTGTGTTGTAGGATGGGGGGGGGGGAAGGGAAAAGGAGATGGGGAAGGTGAAGAGAGGTGGGCCTCCGGCGTTCTCACTGACCGAATAAAACGTAACAATGCAAGCACTGCTACTTAACGTTGATGTTTCCGTGAAAGGCTAGTACTACACCGGATGAGCCAACTCATTCAGGCTTAAACAACCAGTAATAGCTTCATCGTGGCTGGTTACTATTTGTAAAATATAAAAATAAATATATCACTTATAAAAAAATGATGCAGTGTGGCGTTTAAAGAGTACAATCGATTGATTACGTGTTTCGCTGGATCACGGAGCATCTTCAGGTCGATTTTGACTCTACCAATGAGAGTTTGCTAATTTTTAATGATGTATTTCCGCAAAGTAACACCCTTGTCAGTCAAAATCAGTTACAATGTGAAAGCGTAACAAACAGATAAATAAACAAACAAAACATTTATAATACCAGTTGGATTCTTATCACTTGTTTAATTTGTTATCTTTTGTATTAGGTATCGTTTGGTTTTCAGTCTAAGAATGATTGGTATTGGCGGTTAAAGTTAAATGAAAATCCAACATTTTGCTTATAAAGTAATCACTATGGTAATTATAGATACTTTTAATATAGCACATTTGATTAGAATGCCTTTGTCATTAATTTAACAAAAACGCACAGTTTAAATGTACCATATTACATTTCATAATACAATACTGTATCTTTTGTATAAAGGTACGTAGGTGGTTCGTATCTCATTAAAGAGTCAGCAGTCTGAGTGAGAATTTAAATTTAAAATTACAATATTTGCATACTAAGATAACTGACTTGACGTTTCTGTTTACATAAATTAATGCATATTGTGTACTTCTATAAAATTACAATTATGAATGTATTCGTATATGATTGTTAAGCATAATTAGGGCTATAAATAGTTTTAGAACGATTAAAAATATATGTCGGGGTAGCGATAACGTGGTGTCCCTGTGGAAGTGTGACGTCATCCATAGTGACGCCATGGTTATGATTTGATCGATCAATCCTCCATGAACAATGGAATAAAACGTTAATCAATACAGAAACACAACACTGTAGTTGCGACGAATTATTTGTAGGTGTGACTAGCTCAACCGTCGATTATACGCGATTATACCCAGCATCTAGTCATCGGTCGCTTTTTAAGGCATTAAGATACATAAACGGCTGATACCTCCAACCAATAGCGTCCGTCTCACATCAGGGTAAATAATGAACAACCGATAACTTCAACCAATAGCGTTTGGGGTCATTAGTAAGACTCCCGATATAGTCAATAGCGCGGTATCGCAGGTCTATAGTGCCTTCTCTTGATATATATTATATTGTAATTTTTTTTTTATATTTAGTTTAATTTTTTAACCAGTAATTAAATAATGTAAATGTAATGTACATAAAAAAAGAAAACACAAAAAATATTTTTCAAAATTGTCAATTTATAACCGAAAGTTGTTTTTATAATCACTATAGAGATTTGAGGTTAAATTAATACATAATTTTAAAACAGTATTTTATCTATTTGGTACTAGTTGTACATTTATTTAAATATCTGAAAATGAAAATTAATTTAACGACACATCGTATATTAATATTTATAAGGCAATTTAATGATATAGAACGCGATAAAGAAATAGAGACACGTCTAAATATATAAAAATCCAGTGTTATGATGTCTGTCCACGATGAACTCTGAAAATACTCAACCGCTCTTCATAAAAGTTGGCAGTTATAGATAATATGGTCCAACTTGAGAGAGAGGATAATTTATATTGCGATTAATGGCCTCAATATTTTTCAATCGGAAATTAAACGATTGTCAATGTTGATTATTGTTATTAATTGTAAGTTTCATCATTCTCGAACAGATGGCGCTTTAAATTAGTTTGTTGACAGAACCTGTACGACCAACTGTTATAGAGATTTCTCAGAGATGGCGCCATGTTTTAATTTATTTTTTTCAACTCCAGTTTATTCTATATTGCACGTATTCTTGTAATGTATTTATTACGTAATCTCGCTTTTTCTATGTAACCCAACAAGTCATAACTGAGCCACAGCAACGGCTGGCCGCTTAGCTAATACATATTTATTTCTGCTCAGTCGAGTCAATAATAAATAAGTAAATATTAAAATTAAGGCGCGGATAGCATACAGAGTGATTACAAACGGTTGGGCGTAGCTTCGATAGTATTTTGGCATAATGCCATATTACTTTGGTTTCATGGAGTGGCCACGTTATACGATATCACGTCTCTCGATTGCTATTGACATCCGTATTTTTGGGTTAACGAGAACTGACCACATTTTATTTTATAGAATAATAGTATCCGATTGCAATTTCTTTCGCTTTAAAATCTATACTAATATTATAAAGAGGCAAAGTTTGTGACGTTGTGAATTTGGCGTTTGGTATCCTCGAGGGTCATGTTGGTTCTCGTTGCCGGTGGAGTTAAATAAAATGCCGTAGATACGATATAGACTGCTCCTTTAATGTACGTGTTGTACAAGTTATAATGCACACAATAATATAATGTACTGGATACATAAATACAGTCTTATACCAGCGTCTCTACGCGTGCCGAATGAATGGACAAGTGACAATTGTATTGGTGACGCGTGGGTTTACACATTTTTATTTCAGTGTTGCCGGTCTTATATGGTAAGGATTAATAACTAATATTAAAATGAAGCTAACTCATACACATAACATTTACAAGTAATATTAAGAAAGGGAAGAACGCCACATGAGTTTATGACGTTGTAGGGGATAATCTCAGTAACTACTAGTCCGATTTGAAAGATTCTCTTAGTGCTATATAGCTTATTGATCGAGAGTGGCTATATTATCATGGTAAGACCAATAGAAGCGGAGAACCAATGAAGATTGTTTCAAAATCGAGGTTTTTTCCTCTGAGAGCTTACGCTGCGTGTTAGTATTAACCCAAAGTAACTATTCCACGCGAACGATGTCGCGGGCAGTAGCTAGTTGTCTATAACACCAGTAAAATTTTTTTTACAATGAGATCAGTATTGTGGCCCTAATTTTCGGTCTGATTTCCATTTTCATAATCATTATTATACGTGTATTACTAATTATTTATTAACTTTCTTTGAAGATATTCAAAAGGCGTATGAAGCAAATACCTTTGTTTAACATGTTGATGTTGAACGTTTTAGGTTTTTGACGGTAAATTGTGAAACAGATTTTTTTTATCAGTGCAAGTACTTCCCAGTGGTCAAAATACAATCATTAAGAAAAAAAAACTATTTTTATTGATAATATTAGATCTCGATAATAGGTACGAAACAAAAAAAAAAGAAAAAATTTTGCTGAGAAATGGAAGAAGAAGATGTTCTTAATCATTTTCTTACTGCCTATTTAAAGCTACTAGTGAGCGCCCAGTAGTCGACATTCGACCATAGTTCAATGATTTTTTAAAGTTTGATCTTTATTAGGGTTCTTTTGTTAAAGGATATACTTCTATAATCAAAGGTTTTCGTTATGGCTACTCAGTTATTTGCCATTTGCCATGATTTTTAATTACATAAACATAAAAAAAAATCTGTGCAAATGAAAATTGAAATTAATTATACATTTGAAACAAAAATCAGGCATTTAAATAAGGTGGTAAGGCTCTCAAATTCTAAGTAAACATTATAACATAATACGAAAATAAAAAAAATATCGCAACCCATGACATAATTTTCAATTAATTTTACACTGTGTGGGTGGTATTTCTGGGTGATATTGAATTAAATGTAGTCTGTTCATTATGAGAAATAATGGTATGCCCAGTATCATCTTTTGGAAAAGTAATTGATACACAATACAATCAAATGATGATTCCAAAACAAAGATGTTTTTAATCCTACCTTTAACTTTGGAAAATAAATTCATTTTTGTTGCTATATCAGGTTGAACCGCATCATTGTAATCGCAGAGGTCTAAGTCATGGATTACTTTTATGAACAAAACTCTAATTTTGATATTATACCAAGTATTATTTGGCTCGTAGCAGTAGTGTGAGTAATGTATATTTTAATAAATTTAATATACTCGTAATGCATTTTGTATAAAAAAAAATAGCTTTCTGCACTTCTCTTTTATATAAACTTTAACTATTTCCAAATTTCGCGTTCATCCGTTCGCGCTATTCGCTTAAAATGGGGAACAAAGTTTTGGCTTCACGTACTATTATACATATGATTATTTATTTAAAATTATTATATTATTGTAAAATTAACCTGTAATTTAACCAATTAAATTCAAAGAGAAAGAAAGAAAGAAAGAAAGAAATATTTTATTCATAATGCTTATTTACAAGTATACAACAGTGGAATAAGAAATATACATGTGTTAACATTACGAAATGGAATCCAGCTCAGCATATGCTAAAGTGTTATGAGAAACACTTAGCGCTGATTTTCAGCTGGAACCCAATGCAAGTCACGGAACGATATTAATTAAAAGTATGAAATATAATATATATATATAACAAAAACAAGTTACGTTAAAATAATATAGTATATATCGTACACTGGGGAAATAAATAAATAGAATTAGTAGGATGTATAAAACAATATATAAGCAATTGCAGGCGTAACTCATGTATATATATTCAACAGAAATTAGATGCAAAACCATTAATTAACAAAACATTGTGATACTAATAAAAACTTTTTAAAATGAATTTTAAATGTGTGCACCGTGTTGAGATTACGCATTGGAGGGGGTAGGTCGTTCCAGCATCTAGTAGCAGCGAACCTAAAACTACCCCGAAATGAGGTGGTAGCATGCCGATGAGTACATAACATATACTTTGAAGCTCTAGTTCTATAACTATTTTGATCTCTTGCCCAAACTAGTTTTTCATAGAGATATTCAGGCTTCCCGGTCTTTATTATACCAAATAATAGTGTAGCTAGGTGCAGCTGCCTTCTGTACTCCATTTTTAGGAGTCGTCCTTGATGTAAGAAAGGCGTGACGTGAGTTCGTGGTGGTATGTGAAAACAGAAACGTGCGCAGGAATTCTGTACTCTCTGTATAAGCCTCTTTGTTTTATTGAGTATACAAGAATCATATACAATATCAGCATAGTTTAGTTTAGACAGAATGAGCGATTCACATAGCGTTATTCTAATTTCTGTACTAATGTATGCGCGAATATTATATAGAAGCTTAAGTCTATACATACAATTGCGTGTTGCCTCCAGAACATGTTTTTCAAAACGCAGGGAAGAGTCCATGAGTAATCCAAGATTACGTGACTCTGATACGCACTCTATGGGTTCGTTGGATATCATGATCGAGGGTCGATTAAGCGTAATATTTACAATTTGTTTTTTTAATCCTAAAACCATAAACTTAGACTTGGTCGGATTTAAAAAAAGCATGTAAGGTATGAAACGTAAGTTATGTTATAAATATTATAATAATAGTTATATGTTATAATATCATTGTTGAATGTAAGATAAAAAAGGGTAATTGTAACGTAAGAGTAAAAAAATATATACAGTCGATTATATCAACCTCCTTCGCAACCTTTTTTGAAGTTCGTTATTGACGGAGCTGTCAAAATGTCTTTTTTATTTACATGTATGTATATGTTGTGTAAAATTCAAGCAGTAGTGTGAGTAATGAATATTTAAATCAATTTAATGCATTTCTAATGCATTTTATATAAAACTAGCATCTGACCGCGACTTCGTTCGCGTGGACATAATTAATTTGGGCTAACTAATATGCAGCGAAAGCTCTCAAGAGGAAAAATACCCCGATTTTTAAACATTTTTCATTGTTACTCCGTTCCTATTGGTCTTAGCGTGATAATATATAGCCTATAACCATCCTCGATAAATGAGCTATATAGCACTGAAAGAATTTTTCAAATCGGACCAGTAGTTCCTGAGATTACCCCCTACAACGTCACAATTCACAACGTCACAAACTTACAAACTTTACCTCTTTATAATATTAGTATAGATAAATAGCTTTCTGCAATTCTCCTACGTATAAACTTTAACTGTGCTAAATTTTAAGTTCATCCATCCACGCAGTTCGCTTAAAAAGGGGTACAAAGTGTTGGCTTCACGCATATATAAGATATAGATATATTAGCGGTCCCGGAAAACGCTGTCACTGTCTGTAGACAGGTGAAACAATAGGGGAGTCGCAAGTGCGTTGTCAGTGTGTGTTGGGGAGGGTGGGAGGAAGGAAAGAGAAGAAGAGGAATGTGAGGAGAGGTGGGCCTCCGGCGCTCTTACTGACCGAACGAAACGCAACAATGCAAGCACAGTTACTTCACTTCGGTTTTTTGTGAAAGGATGGTGCTACTTCGGGCGAGCCGACCCATTCATGCTGAAACTAGTAATGTCTTCAGCGTGGTTCTACCAGGTGGTAGATGAAGGTAAAGATATGTAGGTCATCATCAAATCTTATACATGAACTTCAATTTCGCTGTATAAAAACTGAAAGTCTTAAAAAAAATGAAATATTTTATATGAAAGATTAACATTGAATTTAATTAAATTGAAAATGTTACGACTCAATTTATTTGTGGCCACACTCTGTTGAACTTTGAAACGATGCTATCTCCTTGGTAGCGTGTTCGGACACCTATCGACGTATGTTCGAACGCCGACGTATTCCGAGAGGAATTCCCCTGAAATTGTTACGGTAATTAATTAACTTGAGACGTAACCGATAAGGTGAAATAGAATTAAACAACTTTAGTTAAGGTCTGCTTTCGTTTGTTCAAAAAGAATAATTAATTAAAGAAGACTTGTTATAATGTGTAGATATAATAAAAACCGTGGTATATGTATATCCTTGATCTATGTATTTAAAAACGCATATTAGTATATATTCGTGTATTTTTGTGTAGTTTAATGATTTTTTTTTGTGAATAATTCGTGACTTCGGCGAAGGAAAACATATTGAACAAATCATATGTTTTTTTTTATATCATAGGAGGCAAACGAATAGCCGGATCACCTAATATTAAGTGATACCACCGTCCTTAAACACTAGCAATACCAAAGGAGTCGCAAGTACGTTGCCAGCTTGTGATTGGGGGGATAGTTAAGGGGGGGAGTATGAGGAGGGGTTAAGGGAAGTAGGCCTCTGGTGCTCTCACTGACCGAACGAAACGTAACAATACAAGCACTGCTACTTCACATCGGTTTACTTTGAGAGGGTGGTACGACTCCGGGCGAGCCGACACATTCATGGTGAAACCAGTAATAGCTTTAGCGTGTGTCTACCACCTATAAAATAGGGTTTTCAATGCCCGTCTGGCTTACTAACACCAAGACGTGTTCGAGCAGTTGTGCTTGAGAGCCAATTCTCCGTCAGGCTTAACCACCATGTTAAGGTTCATTGTCATTTATCATGTGTTTAGATTGCGGACGAAATCTAATAAATACTTTAATAGTATTAAAAAGTACTATATCTATATACTATAATACGTGAAGCAAAAAAATTGTACCCCTTTTTAATCGATTTCCCGTGAACGGGTGAACTTGAAATTTGGCATAGTTAAAGTTTATATGGCGGAGAAGTGTAGAAAAGCTATTTATTTTATATAAAATGCATTAAAAGTACATTAAATTAATTAAAATAAGCATTACTATAGTAATGCTTCAACTTTACACGACGTATACACGCATGTAAATGAAAAAGATAGTTTGACAGATCCTTCACTTTCCTCTTACGCTCCAATTACCTACCTTTTCAATATTTTTAACATAATTGATGTTGCGTCCCTTACATGCCCTTTAAATGTACTGGTCAAATTATAGGTTAATTTTATTATAATATATTGTGTAAATTTATAATATTCCTTAATAAATAATTGACTTAACTGTTAATGTAATTTAATTGATTTTTTGTTTCAGGTAAGTTTACAAAAGTGGGCAACTATTAATTAAAAGCACGTAAGTACGTACATGAGAAATGTCTCGATGAAAATTGATTGTACATGTTGCAGTAGTAGTTTCATTAGATATGTATAAATTTCAAGACAAACTGAATATAGAATCACTTACGGTACTTAATCATGCTACGGTTCAGTAAATTAAACGTAGCAGTTACCTTGTTTCAGGTTAAGGTACCTTTAGGGAATATAAAAAATCTTGTAACTATAAATGGGAGAGGGTTGAACGAGTTGAAACAATCTCACTCATATTACACACATCTTTAAACGGTCTAAGAAATAAAATAATGAAAGATCCAGATTAATTGATGTTCTACAAAACTACTGTTAGTTCAGTGGTTGAAATTTGACCACAAGAAGAGTTACAATATTTTTTCACGTGTTTTTATTATTATCTGTATTTCTTTTTACTATTTTTATTTATGGTAAATATCGTATTGACTAGTTTTACGTAGGAAACGTGGAAAAGTATGACGAATAGAAGCTTATAAATAAAGGTTTCGATTTATTTATACTACACAAGAATTAAGGGAGCAAAAAAAATTTAAATTTTTACTCGATTTCTGATCGGCTGTATCTAAGACAAAAATCATCTTATCGAAAATATAGAACAAGCATTTTAAAGCTCCAAGTCTAAGAATAAATAATATTGGTTTATGAATCTAAAGGCTAATAAAAATAAAATTTGAGAGACGATTTCAGAAACTGGAATACATTTGTTACAAAATCTTTTCAAGGCAGATGATAATAAAAATGATTCCCCCAATATCGAGCTGAATAAATTGGTTGTTTTTCTTTCAAGTGTCGTATGATAAAAAAAATATTTTGAATACACTAATGTAAAATTTTCTATAAATGAATATAATACTAACTGTACGCCAAATCTTTTCTATGCTATACGACTATGTAATTTAATAAATTGGCACAACTGAAAGAACCCTTTGCTAATTTTATCAATATTTTTGAAGATTTCACGCCTTACTCTATCTCACTCAATTAGTATGGATATTTTTTAACCCAGTAAGTAGTTCCTTTTTTCGTGTGATTTTTCAAAAACCTTGTTGTAACAATTATAAATACAATAAAAAAAGAATTTAACAAATAGATGCAGCTGTTCTGATGTGATGCGCCTTTATACATTCGGCAGTTGATTTTTATTTATATAGATTTACTGCATAGTACAGCTAAGTACAAAATGCAATCGAAAACATGCTCAACGAATACATAAAAGTTGGAATGTAAAGCCAGTCTCCAATACAGAATGCGGTACATACATTTGGAAAAGTCAAAGCAGAGGACTCTCGCAGTTGAGCCTCAGGGCGGGTGACTTGTGTTGTAGATGTACTAAATTGAAGAGAAGTTTTACACGCTTTTACGAAAATAGGAATAATCGGAATTATATTAAAAAAATACAACGTAATTAAAATAAAGTGTCGATTATAGGGGAGAGTAGGGTAATTGAGAACGGCGGGTAATTGGGAACAGTTATATAAATAGTATATCTCCCCATACTCACTGTCGCAAACCTATTCTACGGCTGAATACAGAGCCATTTATTGCGTATGGGAAAGTGGGATTGAAAGGCCGCATTAGTTTTTTCAAGGTAAGTCGAACAATTATTTTAGTATTTTTGATATAATATTTGTCATCAGTTATAACACATGTAAGTATCATATTTTTGAGTTCAAATGTATTGTGTTTTCGCTCATATCATACACACAGTATCTGTTTTTAAATGCAACATTGCTTGAAGGTAATTAGAAATGCTTTTGAGAGTGGCATATTAGGTTAATTGGGAACGGTATTAGGTGAGTAATTTGGAACGTTCCCTTACCCTCCTAATTACCTATAGTACTGCTGGTTGATTGTGTAAAAATATTTAAACTTTACAAATTATTTCAGGTGCCTCGTAATTACGTAAGAAAGATCGATCAAACGTCTTTCTTAATTACCTCATATCATTTCCATTTCCCTCACGGGATGATCTCAATTACCCCATAGGGTATCGGGTAAACAGGAATGGCAATATTTTTTGTTTTAGTTTATATTTTTATTAAAACGTAAATTTAAAATAACGTTTTATGACTACTAAGTACATAGATAACTAAAGTTCATGTTGCAATAAAATTTAATTATGTTTATAACTGTTTCTATTATTTATTAGCGTTCGAAGTTAAGTGTTCCCAATTCCCCCACTCTCCCCTATTTGGGCTATTTGCCAAAACAGTTGAACCGATTTATGAGAGATTTTTGAGGGCGGATAAGGGTTTTTTAAATAGTTTATAAGCTGCATATAATCGTGCATTTTTATATAGGTTAAACAGTAATCATAATACTTAACAAAATTAACTATATAAAGGTTACTTAATAATAAAAAAATATTATAAAGCGAACTAGGCGTAATCAAAGATTACGCTGTAGATTTCTGTGAAAGTATCGGAATAAAATCATAATAAGTGATCCGATAAGTTATCAACCTTTGTGCCGTTTTTCATTTCCTATTCCATGCAGCCGTAGCTCTTGCATTTGGAGTACTGGACCTGTTAGGTTTTTACTTTTCTTGTAATGCGAGCTTACCTCTGATTTGCCTTTTGCTAAAATTCCGCACACATTTTGTAAGTTTGTTATGCTTTCAGGCCTTAATTTCTCATCCCATAAAATTTTGCATATACATTTTAAAAGGTACAGAAGAAGGCCATACGGTAGGCACATTTTCATCCAGAAAAATGTACTATTAGCCGAGTACCTATAGCTCAATTCTGTGTTAACGAGAGTGAAGCCAAGGGTAAAAGCTTTATTCATGTATGTATCAGTGAATATCTGTTTGTTTCTCTTTGAGTTCCAGTAGTACATCTCATTACTTATTTATTGTTAATCTCAACTGTTGTTATTACTTTATTAACCCCGTGAATATTAGCTGTTGAAATTTGACGGTATTTATTAAAGACAAGAAAGTTTGATCTCCTGTTAGTGTACTTGCAAGTGACTGGCTTTAAGGATTGGAGTTGTCACGTCCAAACACGTAGTTTCCTGAGTCCTGGCAATAAAGTTTACTTTGGATTTGTTCGTATTTATTGGTCGAGAGGTTTTTTTCTATTTCTTAGAATAACATTAAAGCATGAAATACATATTTGATATTAAAATTTGTGTTCTCCAAGAATTATGAGTGCGTTAAATCCTGTTTTTTAAATAGTAATTAAGTTGAATTACAATAATCCGTTGATTGAAACATTTATAGCGAAATATGGTAATCGCACGACACGGTACGTCGCGTTTCGACGTCAATCAGTGTATATCGGGTTACTAGAGGCAAGAATCCAGTTATCTAGCTAGAATTCAGTTAATTAGTGCTGTCTTCGTACCTCTCTGATATGACTATTGATTGTTATTCGTCGCTCTACAATAAATAAATAAAAAAAGCTAGTATATAAAATTGTGTATCGAATTTTCTAGAATTTGCAATCTATGTACACATATATGTAAATGATTATAAGTATATATATTGAGATTGATATACATTATTTCACCGATCACAATGAAATTTGACATACCTAAATATTTTGTCTTAGTTTTATGATATCCTGTTGTAATATAATTCGCTACTAGGTGGCGCTTCAGGACATCAAGTTTGTACTGTTCACTAATCGTATCGAAAATTGGTATGATATCGCCTGCGTGACTTAATCGCATATGTAACATACCGATATAAAATTACTAACTTTGGAAATAGGGACAAACAAAAAGGTGTTATGTAGACCAATATGGAAAGTTCATGACCACAAATCTTTGTTTTTTTTTTTATTTTTGGCAATCAGTATTTCAGATTATTACTGTCATTGTCACGTAGTCAATAATATTACAAGCGTCGTACGATCATTTCAATATTAAGCGTCGTGTGAATCAATATTCTAACAAGATAGTGGATCCCTTGTTAGAACCTTCCAGGGAGTTTTTGTGGCATCTCAGAATTTCATGCTCCGCGGTTTTATATTCCATTCACTTCACTTCTCTACATTAAACTAACAATATTACGTAATACACCACTAAATTCACAAAATATAGAGTCAAATAACACAAGATTATGAATAAAATATAAAATCCACTACATGACAGACTAAAATCCCGCCAAAACTACAGCCCAGATCTTATACCTTCATTTTGAACACAGACTACCAAAAAGTAGTGCACATCGTCGATGATCTCGTAACTCTGGCAGAATGGAGATGGCACTTTACGTATCACAAAAGCGAACTTTATATTTAAACATTAAGACAATATTTTCGCATTCGTCATGTTTCTATAACTAAATTATTTATTACAACAAATACCAATAACAACGAATAAATAATATTGGTAATATTATAAACATATAACCAAGTATAATTTATAACAAACGATTATAAAAAACCTATAATGCCATATCTATACACACGGATTCATAACTCGTTGTTAACGTGAGATTGCTGCCGGGGTGCGAATGACATAGCCTTTGAAGAAGAAAGTGCCGACTGCGGGAAAAAAGGACTTTGAAAGGAAAAGCTGAGTCTGAGTAAAAGGCGTGCGTTCGTAATCCCGATATTTCGAAAGTTTTCCGCTCGAGCCATTTGTAAGGGTGTTAAAAATCGAGTTTTAAAACTCGCTTCGTTACTTTTCTATATAATAAATTAGACCCTTTCAAATTGTTTTGAAGTCAGTGAAGAGTGTATTCTGTTTACGAATAAGTTTATTGTTTGTGATTTATCACATTGTATTTATTACACTGATTTATTACACTTAAGCAACTATGACACTGGAGTGTGTACTCTGTCTATTTTGGTTGACCCGGCTATCCAAGGTTGAGTAGCTAGAACGATCCCTTGCCGACCCAATAAATACGGCCAGTCGGTACACCGTGGAGTTTTAGTCCGTGCGAGTCGGACATACCCTACTCTGTCCCTGGAAAGTTGGCTATCCATAAGGGATTTTCTCACGTTAATAATTAAATGGTTGCGTGGGTATATGGACACCGTGTCAACTGATGTAGGTTCGAACCCTAATAATGAACAGGAACTTTCGGTGAAGGAAGACATCGTAAAGAAAGCAGAGTTTCGTGGTAGTTCTTTTTCTGACTCCTGCTGTCACGACTATCTGTGCTTAGGTTGAAAATCAAACACATATTCGTATTTTTTCGAAAATATATATAATTAGATACAAAACTTTATAATAAATAACTTGAGCCGTTACGAGACGCCTGGCAGATGTAAAACATCGAAATTATTCAAATCGAACGTATCTCAAATTACATCATTATAGGTATGCGAGCTTAATGCGGCAAGAGAGATTACGCACAATCGCTTGCGCATGCCGTTGTCGCGTCGTCGCCACGCCAACGAGCAGGGTTACCGGCACCTAAAGATGTTTCACATAAAAAGTATTAAGTTGATAAAATTTTGAACTAAGAGCTAAATTAATGTCATGGGTAATTACTTTTTTTTCTGAAAGCATTTTTTAACATATATTGAAATAGTCTTCCATTAAACTGTTTAAACATGAAAAGTTTGTTCACAAACAAGTTCTTCTTGGCTATGGCATCAAAAAATAATTTACCTGGATTAGATACAAATATCATAACTATAGGTATGGTAAAATATTTTGGATTATGTTTAAACCCATTTTTTTTTTAAATTTCATCATTGTTATAAATTGTAATTGTTTACGTTTCATTTTTAAAATAATATCTCACATGAATAACGTATTCCCAAAAGGTTGCATACTTCATCCATTATTTAACTGTTTTATTTCAAATAATACGAGTGTTGCTCTGCTCATATTGTTTGAAAGTGTTCGCATACGTGCGTTCACCCCACAATATTGCGCTCTTGCACTCAATAACAGATATATATGTATACAACAAGCATGTATGTACTGTGGTTTAAAGTATGGAAGATAGTGAATACAATTAAATAAAGCCTACACATGAAATTTGTAAATGTGAGCTGAATTTTTTAAAACATTTTTGTTATGATTTACGAGTAGTATTTACATAGCATGAGTGTAGCAGACATTTCCACTGTACATTGCAGGCAAAGATGAAATTAAAAACGGAAAGACTATGACCAAAGTAGTAATGTATTGCAAAAAATATTTAAAATAATTCAATTTGATATTATGTTTCAGTATATTCCACCTTTTAGCTGAAAGGTCACAAGTTTCTTCCTTTCACATGACTGACTTTTATGTGGTAAATCTAATTTTCAGTTGTATTTCTGAATGTTAAAGACATATGTATTAGTTGTGTATTTTCAATAATACAGGCTATTCTTGTGTAAGGGTCTATCCTCGCGTACGCGCGATATGGGCGTTATACGATTGGCGCCATCCGTCCGGTCCTATGATGCAATAGGGAGTGGGGCTCCCTGTCGTTTCGACTGGTGCAGGTACTCACCGGACATGGTTATATCGGGTGGTACCTGCACCGGATCGCTCGCAGGAGGCCAACCGCCGCATGCCTTAAACCCGAGTGTGCTGCTTAGGAGAAGCAGCGGCGCATTCTGGCTGCGGTGGTAGGGGCGGATTTACCGCTGCCTATTGTGGTTTCGGCCATGCTCGATAGCGAGGAGGTCATTTCACAAAAGGAGGCGGTGGAGGATCCTCTGAGCGATCCTGTCCACCAACTTTATTAGGGTTCTTTTGTGAAAGGATACTTCTATAATCAAAGTATTTCATCATGGCTACTCAGTTATTTGCCATAATCTTTAATTATATAAACAAAAAAAGATCTATACGTAAATTAAAATTGAAATTAATTATAAATTTGAAACAAAAACAGGTGGTAAAGCACTCAAATTCTAAGTAAATATAACTTTACAAAAATAAAGAAATTAATCGCAACCCATGACACAATTTTGAATAAATTTTACACGACACCATGAGTGGGTAGTATTTCTGGATGATATTTAATTAAATGTAGTCTGTTCATTATGAGAAATAGTGATATGCCCCAGTATCACCTTTTGGAAAAGTTATGGATACACAGTAGAGTCAAATGATGAATCCAAAACAAAGATGTTATAACACTATCATTAACTTTTGAAAATAAATTCATTTTTGTTGCTATTTCAGGCTGAACGGCATTATTGTAACCGCGGAGGTCTAAGTCATGGATTACTTTTATGAACAAAATTCCTATATTGATTATACAAAGTATTATTTGGCTCATTTTTTTATTAAATCATCATTTGAAGCGAGTTCACCATTAAAAATAATAAACATTATAATACTGACTTTGACTTTGGGAATATTGCTTTACTTTATGACAACATGAAGTAAAAGCACTCTTTTTTTTTCGATCTGACTACGCTATTGACCCACCAAGGTCTTAACAGCTTCACCGGACTACCAAAAGCACTCTAAACCTAAAAATTTTGACATCCAATAGAACCAAAGAGAATAATATTTTTTTCAGTGGTTCCATAAATGTGCTAAAGATAAATTGTTTATCAATTATTTATGAGTATATATATTATGAATTTACATATTACATTATTATAAAATTAACCTACAATTTGATCGAATAATTTCAAAAGGCATATAAGGCATGCAACGTCATTCATGTTAAAATTAATATATTATTGTAAAATTAACCTGCAATTTGACCAGTTAAATTCAAAGAGCATGTAGATATGGAACGTAAGTCGTGTTATAAATATTATAATAATAGTTATACGTTTTGATATCATTGTTGAATGTAGGATGAAAAATGCATACAGTCCAGCATAGTAACCTCCTTCGCAACCTTTTTTGGAGTTCCTTGTTGACGGCTGTCAAAATGGCTTTTCTACTTACATGTGTGTATATTTTGTGTAAAATTCAAGCATTAGTGTGTGTAATGCATATTTTATTTAATTGCATGCACTTCTAATGTATTTTATCTCAAATAAATAGCTTTCTGCACTTCTCCGCCATATAAACTTTAACTATGCCAAATTTCAAGTTCACAGAATTAACCTTAAAAAGGGGTATAAAGTTTTTGCTTCACGTATTAATATATAATTTTTTGATATTTCCAATTCCTTTTCAAAATAGAACTATGTATGATATAACTCTGATCTGCTGTATAAAGAATCGTTATTAATCAAACCTTAAAAAATAAATTAAGAATTCACAAATAGTAGTAAAAATTACAAAAAATAGAACAATATAAATCTTCAATTATGTGGCCTTTGGGTATTTTCAACCTGTCAGATTAAATCGTCCCAGTTCAAAGTAATCCATGTATCATTGTGATCCAGACAATGGGAGTCCATGACCCGTGGGTATGACGTATCACCAACGTTCACCCGCAAATGGATTCCGCTATGATTGATGTAGGTACACATAATACTTGGATTACAATTGATGAACTATGTTTATATTGTTTCATAGGTATATAAACAAGTGTCCAAAATATCTTGTTTCTATTTTTTTTTATATCATAGGAGGCAAACAAACAGATGGTTTACCTGATGTTAAGTGATCACCACCGTTTATAGACACTTGCAACACCAGGAGAGTCGCAAGTGCGTTGCCAGCCTGTGTTGGGGGGGAGAGGAAGGGGAAGGACAGGCTAGGTGGGTCTCCGGCGCTCTCACTGACCAAAGGAAACGCAACAATGCAAGCACTTTTAATTCACGTCGGTTTTCTGTGAGAAGGTGGTAATACCCCGGGCGAGCCAATAGCTTCAGCTTGGCTCTACCACCTACAAAAGTGCTTGTGTACAAAAGTACATACTGCTTGTCAAAGGATTTTTATCTTGAAATTTGAAGCTAGTTAGGCGGATGTTAGATCTTACTATGGTTTTGTCATGATGTGTGGCCTAATTTCATTCATTATCACTATTATAGGACGTTTTTACTATTCGTATAAGTCTGTACGTGATAATGGTACTTTAATATCTTATAAAAATCTTCTCATTGGTAATAGTCGTCTAAATATGATGTTATACTGTGATACTGACCAATACGAATGAATATTAATCTTGTACGGTGTGAGGTTTGAGAGTCAAACTTTTCTAACACGAAAACTATAACGTTCTTAATTTAAAAATATGACATTTGATTGTTTAAATTCAGTTTTTAAAGTGAAAATGGATTCAGCTAAAATTAGAGTAAGTTTCAAATACAAGGTCCGACATGGGAATAACGTAGCAGAAACCGTTCATTACGCTATGTTTGGAGAAGATACGGCTAACGAACGTACCATGGGTTGTAGGTTTAACAGAGCCTCTCTCGCTGGAAACTTCGACTTGAACAATAAACCATTAGGTAGACTATTAAAGTACATAACAATAAATTAAAGCTGATGAGAGAAGTCCAACCTATACCAAACTACTAAGAAATTAGCGGTATGGCTTGATATTCGCATGCCAAATAAAAAATATAAAATGGTAAACGAAGTAAATCGGTAAAATTTAAAACTTTAAAAATATATGCCTCACGATTTGACTGATCAGCAGAGGACAGCGCGTTTTGAAGATTGTTCTTACCTTATTAAACTGATATATAAAAATTATTATTTTTGGATTGTATCGTAACGTGTGACGAAAACTGTATTCAATATATTATGTTCATTTAATTCTAGTGAAGTTTATCGGCTTTCATCAAAATTTACATACACAGATTTCCCAAATTATTAATTGTTAAAATTGTATTGGAAGGTTCTAAATGTTTTAATATCAATCTATGATTTTTATGAACAAATAAATTATCATAAATAATGTAGATCAGAAAGAACAATTACTGAGAACGAAGTTATAGTGCAGGTTGACCGTCTGACGAGAATGAAGGATTACTCAGAATTACTTTTTTTTTTCGAAATGACTACGCTATTTACCCAGTAAGGTCTTAACCGCTTCACCGGACTACTAAGGCGATCGCTTAAGGCACTCCGCCGATTTTATTTTAGCAACCAGCTCAAGGGTGCACGGTACGATAAGGGAAAAAAAGTAAACCCTTCCACTTTCATGTGTAAGCGTGTAGGCGTGTACGTGTGTGGGGGGTGATCGTGTAGTGTTGAAGCGGTGATGTATATTTGTGTGTCACCGTATCGCGCAAATAACGCACTCAAGGGCTCCCTACCGAGGGATCGAACCTAGGCTTGAGCCGCTGCCGTGGGAGGCCTAATCGGGTGTGCGGGAGTGAAATTAACCCCCAGAACTCAGAATTACCGAACTGTAAATGTCTTATCTATATTGCAAAATTCTTATATAAGATTTTTATCTCAATGCTGTGTAGCGGAGGTGAGGTATGTCAGATTCTTACTAAAAACCACATGGTTTTTTTTATATCATCGGAGGCAAACGAATAGGTGGGTCACCTGATTTTAAGTGATCACCACTGTCCATAAACACTTGCAACACCAAGAGAGTTGCAAGAGCGTTGCCAGCCTGTGTTGGGGGAAGGGGAGGAAGGGAACAGAAGAAGAGAGGCGGATCTCCGACGCTCTCACTTACTTATTTCACGTCGGTTTTCTGTGGGTCGGGTGGTACTACCCCGAACGAGCCGACCCATTCATACTGATGCCACTATTAGCTTCAGCGTTCCTCTACCACCTTCAAAAGGTGTTCTGTATATACTTTTTGGCTGGGGAGGGAGGACTGCCTATGCATTGTAATCCCCTTGACTCGGTAGGCATCGGTCCCTCACTAGCGAACTGTTATCTCATGAGGTACCATTCCTTGCCAATTTGAAGCGTGTTGCATTTCCCACACTTCATCCATGGTTTATACGATATTTGTTCAACTTTAATTCACTAATATTCACATCCAAATAACCTCATAAAGAATTAAATAAAAATATTACCACACAGAAACTATGAGAACTTGCGTTATAACCAAATATGAATATAAAATGGAAACAGCGTAATCCGTTGCCTCGGCTAGTTTGTTTCTTAAATTATGTATGAGTTTATACCCGCAATACTATTCATAATTTCTATGTTCCACTTTATTTTCAGCATAGGAAAGTTTTTCAGCAAACGAAATACTCTAGAGTGGAAATAATTTCTATCTCTCACCGACATTCCGCTTCAAAATATTTGAGCCACGTTAATGAACTGTAACTCTGTGAATTAAATGGAGAGAAAATTCAAGAAATATTGTATTATTTTAATACTGTTATTATTTGTAGGTAAACTATACACAAATATTTATACTAAACTCAAGCAAAGTTTATTCAATGAAACCATGAAAACAGATTTACAAACGTTTGAGTAATTATATGAAAGGATGGATAGTTCAGTGGTAATAATAAATATGTATTCTTTTATGATATCAATATACTAAAACTCCCCACTAGGTGGCTCTAGGCTTATTGAAATACAAGTTTAATCTTTTTATTGTTTTTTAAGATCAGATGAGATGGCGAACTACTAAGGTAAGCTAAATTAAATTAAAAGTAAGGTAAGCTAAATTAAATTAAATTACGACTGGGATTGGCTTTCAAGTGCCAAGTGCAGTTATAGGTGCTAGGCGACAAATTTCCAACCTGAGATTGTTAGCTAGCGGGCTACATGTTTATAAAAAAACCATACCACTTTGATCTATCATCGCAATGTTTCCGTTCACCGAAAATTCAGGCTGATTCGCGAGGATTCAAACCTACGTCAATCGATTACGTATCCGGACGCTTTAATTTACACTGTAATTACACCGTAATTTAACTCTGATTAATCGCAGATGGCTTATTCTATGAGAGGTACTAAACAAAACCGAATACAATGGACAGTTAATACATAAACATAATGATATAACTGTCATGGATCCTGTTAATGTAGATTTGACATACTCCTCGGGAGCAGTTTTTGTGGAGGAAGATATCCTATGACCTTTTCTATATTCCTGAAAAAGTGTATGCAAAATTACATGATGGTCAGTTAAGTAATTATAGCGTGAAAGCGTATCAAATGCACAAACTCACATCCGCATCCATAATATTAATAACGATAACTAATATTAATTTAACAACGTTAATATCGTATCATATAAACGTTAATTTTAACTTTCGATAATTATCGTTAATTCGATATGAGAACGTAATAATCCACTTTGATATACGAGCTCGTGTTGTAAAGACACTGTGTGATAATTACTTGGCTATTAGCGAAGTTTCACGGGTAATTAGCACTGTACGCATATTGGACTCCCTAGGGTTACCATTAAATTATATAACGCGGGATATTTAAACTGAATTTAGTTAATCGGTGTCATTTTACCTCCGTTGACGTTTAAACGTTTTGTAAAGGGAAAATTTGAATTAACATTCGGCTCGACTTAACACTTCAATCGCCTTGAGGTACTTTAAGACGCTTTGAAATGAACAGACCACTTGAAATCAAAATTACTTACTTTGCTTCATTTAAACTCAAGCCTTATTAGAGGTTATATCTGGACCATAAAATATATAATTATAATAGCTCTCTGACTTCGCTCAGGACACAGGACACAAAGAACATGACTTAATTACACGTACTGTGGTAAGGTTGAGATTTTTTCTTTATATTATAGGAGTCAAACGGACAGGATCACCTGATGTTAAGTGAACACCACCGTCCATAGACACTAGCAACACCAGAGGAGTTGCAAGTTCATTGCCAGCCTGTGTTTGGGAGGAGAATTTAGAAAGGGGAATGAGGACTGAAGAGGAGAGGGGTGAGGAAATGTGGTGGGTCTCTGGCGCTCACACTGACCGAACGAAACGCAACAATGCAAGCACTGTTACTTCACGTCGGTTTACTGTGACAGCTTCAGCTTGGCTCTACCACCTACTTATCTATAATATTTTCATGGCATGACTTCAATATGAAAGTTTTCAAAATACTCTCAAGATTACTCGATCCACGGAGGTAGGTATTTGTAATTGGACGCTGTCAGACCATCTGTACCAAAGTGCAATAATTTTGTATAGACACGCTAGTTTATCTTTTAAGATTTGATAATGAATTGTATTGCGGAACATGATGTCTGTGATATCGTTCCGGAGTGTCATAGTCGCTATGCGACAAAGCCCATATTAACCCTTACACTGTCCAAAAACATAATGGGTTCAGCTCCATACAAACGAATGTAAATCGTATAACAGACTTATTAACTGGCTGTGGGTAGCATAAGTTTAAAAAAATTACCATATTTATTAGATTAAAAAAACTTGAATAAAGTATGTAATATAAAATTGTAATTTTAAAAAAATGGCTACATGTTTAAAAACCTGGTCCGCCATATTGATATCTTGATCTTAAAAAGTCAGCCGAGGTGTTAAAGATTAAAAAAAAAGCGCATTAATAATTCTGTCAAATGATGTTAATATACTGATATGTGATATATAATTACATAAATTGTATATAAATAGGCAAAGATAAACACTTCGGTATTCTTTTCTGTTTGTCAACCGATTCTCTTTACATTTATTTATTTAATAGGTCTTGATGAGCTTCAATGTTATGGAGATAAATAATTTTTTGCTCACCTTCGTAATAGTCGAAGCTTTTATTTATAAATTTCTATGCATCATATTTCATGAGCCTTACGCCAATTCTTACTCTGAGCTCTTTCGCTGCAAACGATTTGGTAAGATTGGCTTCTATAGTTGTAATAAAAATAACTCTTAAAATCAAATTAAAGTAACCACGGCAACACCATAGTCTGAAAGTTATCTTTTCAAGATTAAGCCTTTGAACACATCGCAATGATATTTTGCACAGAGATAACGTAACACATGTATAATGGCATAGAATTATTTTTATTCTGAGATCTCTGAGAATATCTGAGATCCTTAAAATTGCAAATTTTACGGAATACTTTAATATATTTCTTTGGTTCAAGTAATATGGAATTATATTATTTAAAATGCTTCCAAATATCCTTCAATAATTAAAAAAGGATTATCACTAAATGAAATTTTTTAAAGTGAATGTTGTCTAAAGGCTTTTAATTATTATGGGATAATAGTGAACTATATCTTTCTCCAGGTCCCAGATTACTTCTATACTAAATTTTACTGTGAACGGTTTAAACATTTAGTGGCCAAGAGGTAACAAACAAAGAAGAACAGATAATGTCACAGTTATAATATGATTGTGATTTAAATTCAAAATAATTACCAATTCATTACCCAATTAAAAAGTTATAATTGATGATCAAAACAAGTTACCAACAATAAAAGTTTAATGAAGTGCCTTTTTTATTTCGCCTTCAAAATGTATATAAAAAATATAATTGGAGCCCTAATTCCATGTCGTTAAATTAAAGCTAACATCGCTGAAAGTAGAAATAGAATAATTTAAAGTAAAGATCAATTCACAAAGTTTCGTATCCCAAAATCCAAAGGACGCGAGACAGATAAAAGAACGCTCAAGCGTGAAGCGGGTATACATAAATATTATACAAAAGTCGACAAAAGTTAACTGTTAAGGGATTGTCTCACTTCGTTTACAATTAGAGTCACCCTACTCAACGCCAACTTTTTAAACTTATACTTTGAGAATTTTTAGAATAATTGCACAATTTTGTTTTTTTTTTTTTATCTTTATTTTTGCCAACCAATCTTTCAGATTATCACTGCCATTGACGTGTGGTTAATAATATTACAAGCATACTGTCATTATTTCAATAATCTAACAAGATGGTGGCTCCTTCCACATAGAACCTTCTAGGGAGTTTTTGTGGCATCTCAGAATTTCATGCTCCGTGGTATTATTTTCCGTTCATTTCACTTATGCACAATAAACTAACTATATTCCGTAGAACATCACCAAATTTACAAAATATAGAGTCAAATAACACAAAATTATTAATCTATACTAATATTATAAAGAGGTAAAGTTTGTGAGTTTGTGATGTTGTGGCGTTGTAGGGGGTAATCTCAGGAACTGCTGGTCCGATTTGAATAATTCTTTCAATGTTATATAGCTCATTCATCGAGAATGGTTATAGGCTATATATCATCACGCTAAGATCAATAGGAGCGGAGCAAAGATGAAAAATGTTTCAAAATCGGGATGTTTTTTCCTTTTGAGAACTGCTGCGTGTTAGTGTATCGATTCCACGCGAATGAAGTCGCGGGCAGAGGCTAGTACAATATAAAAGTCATTACATGACAGACTAAAATACCGGCAAAAGCTCTAAAATTATAAATAAATATTTGATATACCAGTGTTTTCAGAAAAATATACAAAGTTTCTTGACATCAAACCTATTTGTCGTAGTTCTCTTTTAGCTATGTGCTTTTAATAGCTTACTATTGAGATCCTTGGCGTCAACATATCTAGCGATGTTAAAATTCTGGAGTCCATTTGGAAAGGAAGGCCAAGTTGGCATCTAAAAAACTTGGTATTCTCAACCGGTCCAAGCAGTACTTCACACCAAGACAACGACTTGTGCTCCACAAAGCGCAGGTACGTCCTCATATGGAGTACTACTCACACATCTGGGCTGGTGCTCCTGCCTACCAGCTTTCTCCTTTTGATTCCGTGCAAAGGCGAGCTATTCGTATTGTTGACGATTCCGATTTAACACGCGGACTAGAGACGTTAGGACTTCGTAGAGACATTGGCTGTCTATGTATGCTCTACCGCATGTGTAATGGAGAATGCTCTGAGGAACTGTATAATATGGTCCCCTCTTCACCTTTTCAAACTCACACCTCCCTCCGCTGGCTGGCTGCTCATCCACACACCTTAAAAGTGCTAGCTTCGCGACTACCGTGAGGTTCTCTCGAACTTACCTCATGTGTACGCTGACGTTGTGGAATGGGTTGCCCAGCACGGTTTTTCCTCAGGGATATGATATGGGGCTCTTCAAGAAGGGACTGAAACGTGCTCCTCAAGGTCAGCAACACAACACCGATGTCCTTGGTGTTGCAGTTGTTCATAGGCGACGGTAACCACTTACCAGCCTGTTTGCTGCCTTTTGGCATAAAAAAAAAAGATTTATTTCATATACTATAATTTTTTTTAAATTTAAGTATCTACTATCGTATTTTCTTTCTTTATACACAGAACTAAATTAAAGATAAACAACAGTCTGCGTATATTGTTTACTTTGGATTATTTTGTATATAAACTCAGCAAAATAACTGGTTGCCTTAGGACAATAATATAGTTTAAAAATTTCGACGGACTCAGTGAGGTTTGCAGTCGTTGTATTCGAACTGTCATGTCACATACCCAGACTCGCCTCGAGGTTGTGCACTCTACCGTTTCGTTATTGTGATATTCTCGTTCAATTCTCAACACTTTTGGTACCTACATATGAATTGAATTTAAGTGTTTGAAAATGTCTCCGATAGGTATTTCAAAATTAAATATTACAAAAAATATAACTATTATAATTAAGCGGCTTCATTAAAAGTAAACAATAAATTCAATTATTATATTTATGTATTATATGTTTATATACGTATGTATACGACTGAACTCGTAAAAATCTGGACTGATTTTAATGAAATTTGTGTATGTTGAGCTAGATTCAAGAATGTTTTAGATTCGTAATAGGACTCGTTAGGTGACGATGCGGTTTGATTCTAGTTTTTTTTTTTTTTTTAATTATTAGAGCAGGACGATATAACAAATACCGAAAGAATTTTTCAAATCAGACCAATAGTTCCTGAGATTAACGCGTTCAACCAGACAAACTCTTCCGCTTTATAATATTAGTATAGATTATTAGGGCAAAGTTTAAATGAAAAAAAAAAATGTACGAAAGAGTGACATATTTAAATTAACAATAGTTTCATGTAAAAATGAGAGTGAGCGAGTGAGACAAAAGACAGACAGAAGGAAAATCTTCCAAAATATTAAGAAAATTGACAGATTAATGTTCAGTTATTCATAGGCTATTTTATTTCGTTACATTGTTGTATTTGGTATTATTGTCTTCGTTAGTACACGAGTACGAAGCCGGGGCAAGTAGCTAGTGTATTCATAATATTTCGTCTTGAAAGTAAATGAAGGCCTTACTTCTATTTTATGTTACTACAATGAAAAAAGATTCTTTTATTTGAGAGCCGTCATTACCACATCTGGTCAATATACTGTGATCATGCACAGCTGCGATCTATGAAGCTCTTAAGCGAATTGCTCTCGTGAAAGGGTATAGATAAGAAAGAAGAGTTCTCAGAACGTTATGACGCCACGAAGTCAGCGAGAAACCGCGATTCGAACAAAGTAAATATATCTCTGTGTGTATAAAAATTCAGTGTCATTATGTTTGTCCACGATGAACCCTGAAACTACTCAACCGATCTTCATAGTCCAAGACCAATAATAATTTGATCCAACTTGAGAGATAGAATAATTTATATTTCGATTAATGGCCTCAATATTTTTTAATTACAAATTAAATAGTTGTCAATGTTTATTATTATTATTGATTGTTAGTTTCATCAGCTTCGAACAGATGGCGCCTTAATTTGATAGAAACTGTAGGACCAACTGTTATAGATATCTCATAGATAGCGCCACGTTTTGTTTTTCTTTTTCAACTCCAGCTTGTATTATGGTGCACGTGTTCTGTTAGTCTATTTACTACGTAACCTCGCTTTTTCTATATTAAGTTTTTAGGCAAACTCATTACCCCATAATATCAGATAGTCTATCTTTTTTTTTTTTACTTTATAGCTTCACCGGACTACCTTACTTTATCATATAAATATAAATTCAAAATATAATAATTGAGCAGCTGCAACGCGAGGTCGTGTTAGCTAATTAGATTGTAATTAATAAAATTTGAATTTAATTTCTAAAATTACCCACTAATTTACATATTATGTACAGTTTCATTAAGGTTTAATCATCTTCCTAACTGTTGAACGCTACCTTTTTGTTAACGTTTATAAGTGATGACTGCTTAGTTTACAGCGTGTTCCGAACACGGCGTCGATGGACGTAGATTCGATTCCCTGCAACTGAGTCACAGCTGCCGGAGAAGGAAAACAACGTAATGAAATAATAGCATGGTGGTAGGACTTTTTCTAAGTCCGCTTGGCTACATACCAGCCTTAAATTGTAAATCTATTACCGTCCGCCTGTTGGTGTGTTCCGGTGGATGCACTTGAGAGCTAGTCACGTCTAAATGTGACGTGTTTATATCTGATACCACGTCATCATTTATCATCAGATGACATTGTAATGAAACGTTATAACCTATAAACTATAAAAAAAAAGTTATTTGCAATGGAGTATGACCATTCGATATGAGATTTTTCGTACATCGTTTTAGGCTACTTGTGTTTTTGGATTGCATTGATATTTTGCTATTTTTATTTATTTAATGCTTACCGATGCGCGCAGGTATATAGGTAGGTAGTTATATAGAAAATATTTTTATATACAATAATAAGGGTTTGTGTTTTTTTTTGTATGCTTTGACTGAGTAGAAATTTCATACATTTTTTGTTGGTATCTGTTTTTTTTTTCGAACTGACTACGCTATTGAACTAACAAGGTCTTAACAGCTTCACTGGACTAAAATGTTGGAATTTGAATTAGGAGTAATAACCTAGTAGTGGGCGCCCAGTGGTCGACATTCGACCATAGTTAATTGATTTTTTAAAGTTTGAACTTTATTAGAGTTCTTTTGTCAAAGGGTATACTACTATAATCAAAGGTTTTCATCATGGCTACTCAGTTATTTGCCATTTGCCATGATCTTTAATTATGTAAACATAAAAAAAATCTATGTGTAAATGAAAATTGAAAATAATTATAAATTTGAAACAAAAACCATGTGGTAAAAAGCTCTCAAATTTGAAGCAAACATAACTTTACGAAAATAAAGAGATTTATCGCAACCCATGACACAATTTTCAATTATTTACACGACACCATGGGTAGGTGGTATTTCTGAGTGATATTGAATTAAATGTAGTCTGTTCATTATGAGAAATAGTGACATGCCCAGTATCATCGTTTGGAAAAGTAATGGACCCACAATACAATCAAATGGTGAAATTATTTTTTGTTGATACATGAGGGTGAATTGCAACATTGTAACCGCGGAGGTCTAAGTCATGGATTACTTTTATGAACAAAATTCTTATTTTGACTATACAAAGTATTATTTGGCTCATTTTTTTATTAATTCATCATTTGAAGTAAGTTCACCGTAAAAAATAATAAACATTATAATAATAGTTATAATATCATTGTTGAATGTAGGATGAAAAATGGTAATTAGAACGTAAGAGTTAAAAAATACATATAGTCGAGCATAGCAACCTCCTTCACAAACCTTTTTTGAACTTCATAATTATTGACGGCTGTCAAAACGTCTTTTTTATTTACATGTGTGTATATATTGTGTAAAATTCAAGTAGTAGTGTGAGTAGTGCATATTTTAATTAATTTAATGTACTTCTAATGCATTTTATATAAAATAAACAGCTTTCTTCACTTCTCCGCCATATAGGTAAACTTTAACTATGCCAAATTTCAAATTCACACGTTGACGGGAAATAGGTTAAAAAGGGATACAAAAATTTTGCTTCACGTATTAATATATAGATGATTAACCTACAAAAGGTAACGCGTGAGTAATTTTAGTAAATTAATAGGTATAACTCATATGCTTTTCGGAGTTTTAAATTGAGTTTTCAGGGTTGAATTCCAGTAAGGTCTCATATCGTAACGCTTTATGTAAAATGTATGAAGTAAAAAAAAATACAAATAAGGAAAAGACAATTCGTAATATATCTTGATAAGACATGTGCTCTCTAAGGCAAATCAATGACAATTTTACTTGATTGAAGTCGCGAGCATCAACCTGTAGTATAAATTAAAAATACGAAATATATAGAATAATTTCATGATAATTCTAAGATACATGTTTTAATTCCCTATGATAATAAACTATTAAAATTTTATTAAATCTTTATATAATATTACCTTATTTTATGTCTCTTGAGAGATTATTTACTTTAAATGTAAATACATATTATCGTATAATATTTATACAAACAAATTATAAAAATAAGGATCATTTTTTATGGCCACAACTATATGCTTCCCAGATGTTGAAGATGATGAGAGCCTATTGTTATGGGTTCACGAAAAGCGAAAAAGTAATTATCTATACGTATAATAATAGTATATAATATGATTTTTGTAATATCCATTTCCTTTTCTTTATACGTCGGTTATGAACAAAGATAATTGATCCAGGAACATGGTAAATATTGTACAATGTAAAAATTGTGTTCTTTCTATTCTAAAATGTTTTTCTCATGAAAACGAGATGGTAGTTTTTGTTTGTATTGTTTGAAATAAAATTTGTAAATATTTTATAAGGAATATAATATGTTCCAACAATATACAGTTATCTATATATTAATACGTGAAGCAAAAAAATGTACCCCTTTTTAACCTATTTGCCGTGAACGGGTGAACTTGAAATTTGGCATAGTTAAAGTTTATATGGCGGAGAAGTGCAGAAAGCTCTTTATTTTATATTAAATACATTAGAAAAACATTAAAATATGCACTACTCACACTACTGCTTAAATTTTACACAACATATACACACATGTAAATAAAAAAGACATTTTGACAGCCGTCAATAATTAGGAACTTCAAAAAAGGTTATGAAGGAGGTTGCTATGCTCGACTGTATGTATTTTTTAACTCTTGCGTTCTAATTACCATTTTTCATCCTACATTCAACAATGATATTATAAAATATAACTATTATTATAATGTTTATTATTTTTTACGGTGAACTTACGTCAAATGATTAATTAATAAAAAATTGAGCCAAATAATACTTTGTATAATCAAAATAAGAATTTTGTTCATAAAAGTAATCCATAACTTAGACCTCCGCGGTTACAATGTTGCAATTCAACCTCATGTATCAACAAAAAAGAATTTATTTTCAAAAGCTAATGGTAATATTAAAAACGTCTTTGTCTTGGATTCACCATTTGATTGTATTGTGGATCCATTACTTTTCCAAACGATGATACTGGGCATATCACCATTTCTCATAATGAACAGACTACATTTAATTCAATATCACCCAGTAATATCACCCCATGGTGATAAATTTTATTATTTTCGTAAAATTATGTTTAGTTAAAATTTGAGCTTTACCACGTGGTTTTTGTTTCCAATTTATAATTAATTTTCATTTTCATTTATACAAAGATTTTTTTAATGATTATACTACACACTAATTTATATAGTTCTTACAATTAAAAGAAGAGAGAAATACAAATAATAATACGTAAGGGGAAAACTGTGTACTCTTACTTTAAAATTACGACCGTATGACAGCGCGAAGACTAGTATTCTTAAATTGTCATTTTTTAAATTAGCTAACATAAATCAGGGTCATATAGGAATTACATATTAAATCAAACTGATTTGGACACAAATTGCCTGAAAGTTAAATTTCTATGAGATTGTTCATAGAATTAAAAAAATATTCTAATTCGAAATCCATGTAATAGAAACAATGAATATTATTAATATAATAACAGCTTGTCCTAATTTCCATTAGAGTCGAGAACTAGGCGGTGAGAAACAATTAGGTCTGAAGATAAAGGGTGTAACCTACCTTTACAAAGATAATTAATTAGATCACTAACTATGCATCCTAATATCCTAGTTGTATCATTTGGTAAAGGCAATAATTTAAATGTTTGTTCTACTAATGCAATAATGTATCAAATAATAATATTTGCTTACAATTAAGTACTCTTTTTTTATACTACGTCGGTAGCAAACAAGCATGCGGGCCGCCTGGTGTAAAGCGGTCACCGCAACCTATGGACCCTTGTAACATCAGAAGTTTCACATGCGCGTTGGTGACCCCTAAATAACCTATTAATTTTCCCCTTAAAGTACTCCATACTGTAGTCCCCAGGAAACACTTCAGCAGGAAGCTCATTCCACAGTCGGTTCGGTCGTGGAAGGAAACCTCTCTGGAACCGGACCGTCCGAGACCATTTCGGTACCAATGTGTGAGGATGAATTCCCTGCCGATTACGAGCGGTGCGATGGTAGAAAGTAGCTACAGGCATGATGTTAAACAATTCCTCGGAACACAACCCATTATACAAGCGGTAGAACACACATAAAGAGGCGACGTCTCTCCTGTGACTTAGTGGTTCGATACCGTTTGTAAGCTTGGGATCGCCAACAATTCACACAGCTCGTTTTTGCGCTGAGTCAAATGGTCCAAGCTAGTATCCAGGTGCTCCCGCCCAGAGATGGCAACAGTACTCTATATGGGGTCGAACTTGTGTTTTGTATAACAACAATTTTTGCCCAGGGGTAAAGTACCGTTGCGCCTTATTCAGAATACCGAGCTTTCTAGATGCCAGTTTAACCTTGTCTGCTAGATGAGTACGAAACTGCACGTCACTAGAAATATTGACACCAAGGATCCCAATACTTTCTGCGATGGTAAGCGGTGTGTTCTGAAATTGTGGGGCCACAGTGAACGGAGTTTTTTTAGCAGTGAACGCGCAAACTTGTGTCTTATTAGGGTTAAAACGAACTAGATTGTTCTGACCCCAGTCAGATACTTTAGACAATGTGTTTTCGATCTGAGACACAAGTTGTTCGCGATTTTCTACCACAATAGATAAAGGGATGTTTGTAGGGCCCGTGTAATATGCATCTCCAGTACTATCGTCTGCATAACAATGAATACCATCAATAGATAGCATATCATTGATATGCAGCAGAAATAATGTTGGAGATAGTACGGAGCCTTGCGGGACGCCAGTATTTATGTCCATGCTTTCGAAGCCGCTACCATCCACAATTGCTTTTATTCGTCTGCCGGACAGAAAACTGGCAATCCATCTACAAGCCCTCGGGCAATCCGTAAGAAGGCAGCTTTGATAGAAGGCTCCGATGCCACACCCGATCGAACGCCTTCGCTATATCGAGACTAACTGCCAAAACCTCACCATGACTGTCAATGGCTGAAGATAACCTAGAAGATCGTCAGTCGAGCGTCCGTGGCGAAATCCGTATTGACGATCACTGATATGATCGCATTCTTCTAGGTATCTCATTAGCTTGGTATTGATGATGCGCTCCAATACCTTAGAGAGCAGGGAGGTTATAGCGATAGGCCTATAATTCTATGGATCTGATCTATCGCCTTTTTTAGGCACAGGGTTTACGTAAGCTGTCTTCCAGGAAGATGGAACATATCCACTGTGATATGAGAGTTCGTATAGGCGCGTCAACACAGGACACAACTCCGGAGCACACTGTTCGAGCACCACTACTGAAATGCCGTCTCGTCCACTCGATTTATGAACATCTAGACAAAGTAGCTCTCTCCGAACATCTCTTTGTCTGATATAAATTTCTGACATGGAGTGTTCGCACTACGAGAGGGTAGACGGCACGAGACTTCTATGAATGTTCATAGTCGAGTTCGAGGCAAAGAGAGTACCCAGTAAATAGGCTTTCATTTAGCGCTGTGAACCAAGTTACCATTGGCATTTCGCAATGGCGGTAAAAACGACTGACAAAAGTTCCCCTCAGCTGCTTTGGCGAGCGACCAAAAGGCACGACTCCCAGAAGGGTAATTTACCAGCTTTGCGCCAATTCTGCAAATGAAGTCGAATTTTGCTCTAGATGTTTGTCTTTTACTAAACCTTATGCATCAAGCAACATTTAGCTTACGTTTCACATCAGATGTGTTTGGGTCCTGATTGGTTCGAGCCGTAGTCCAAGCCTTGTAAGCCGCTTGTTTCAGCTTTCTGGCTTTCTTGCAAAGCCGATTAAACCACGTTCGTTTTCTTACTCCAGCAGCTACTAGTGAGTTGGGAATGTAGTTCTTCATACCGACTAAGATTGTATCACTGATAGCAGCTGCACAAGAATGAGGATCTTTTGATGTGAAGCAGAGCTGCTTCCACGGGTGAAATGCGTAGAATTCCCGCAAGCCGTCCCAATCTGCAAATTTGTACTGCCATATGCGACGCAAACTAGCTGGCCTGGGGTGATCAGGCCGCGCGCATTGCGCACGAGTGCGAACTAGACAGTGGTCAGAAGAGCCAAGGGGCGCATCCACAGTGATAGAATACCCATCCGGACGTGTTGTCAGCAGAAGATCTAGTAAAGAGCTGGTATGGTCTACGATATCTGGTATTCTTGTTGGAGTTTGTACCAATTGTGTGAATCCATAAGTGAGAGCAAATTCGTAAGCAGACCTTCCTGCAGGATTGGTGGATCGAGAATTAAGCCATTCAACATGATGAGCCTTGAAGTCTCCTAATATCACCAACTCTGCAGATGGTAATTGCTCTTGTGCTCTATCAGCCATCAGTTGAAGGTGTTCGAAGAGTCGTGACGTGTCCATGTCACCACTGTGAGAACTGTATAGGCACGCGTAAATACGGTCGTTAGCTCCATAATTCAACCGCCCCCATATGACTGACAGATCCCTGTCTTCCAGGAATTGCAGGCGGCGATAACAAATATCATACCGAGCATACATGCATACCCCGGCATGTCTCAGAAATTTGTGTTCGAGCTTGTACCCGGGATAGAGTAAGTATGATGTATCAATCGGGCAAGATTTCTGCGTCTCTGTAAGAAATAGACTCTAGATTTAAATAGATATTGACGTAAGTTTAAATCATTGCATCTGGGTCTGACCATTCAATGAAGAAACCTGGTGATGAAATAATAACATAGAGATTTATAAGTCCTTATGACTAGTTATAAGTGGTAGAGCCACGTTGAAGCTATTACTGACTTCAGCATGAATGGGTCGGTTCGCCCGGGGTACTATCACCCGACCGACAGAAAAACCGACGTGAAGTAACAGTGCTGGCATTGTTGCGTTTCGGTCGGTCATTGAGAGCGCCTGTGGCCTCTCCTCAGCTTCCCCCTCTCCATTTACCTTTCTCCTCTCCCAACACAGGCTGGCAACGTGCAACGTACCCTGGTGTTGCAAGTGTCTATGGACGGTGGCGATCACTTAATATCAGGTGACCCACCTGTGCGTTTGACTCCTATGATATAAAAATTACAATCTTTAAGTTGAAAATCTAGGAAATGATGAGTTACAATCCTGAAATTGTCTTAAATAGCCAAACGCATAACCTGTAAAGCGTTGAGAAAAGATGCATCTGAACAAATTATTGAAAAAAAAAAAACGCCGGATTCCGCCATTTTGATGGAAGAGCTTTTAACTCTCAATAAAACGTATAAACGAAGTGCTAATTGCTACAGCTCAACTGACACTAACAAGTAAAATAAACTTTGAAAATACCGGCACGGCGCCCCGTGCTGTATTGGAAAAACATGAAGGGGAAAAAATAAACCGTGAATAACTGAGCGTTTGCAAATGGATACAAAACGAGCGAAAGTATTTATGAACAAATTTATAGACCTTCATTCCAAACACAGCTCTCTGTATACGAGCGGTCCTTATAATCAGTAATAGCCATGACAACAGGTATATACCCTAAGATGGATCGACCGAAAATTATTTTATTTAATAAAGACAATTGTAATACATAACTTCTTGTTGTGAAGAGATTGTGGGGTGTCCTTCCGTATTGTGATAAATTGATGATATTTATTATTGATATTTTAAAGTGATAGATAAATTAGGGAAGTAAAACGACCGAATTCGACGAGTGATTAATGTTCATTGTTTTATTTTTTTGTTCAAAATATATTATATATAAAATGATATTGCTTATTAATTAAAATAGGTACGATTGCTCGTACATAGATTATTCCAGTGGCGTAGCTAACCACATTAATCTAGAAGAACTGTATTATCTGGCTTCTTAATTGTGCTTATTCTTTACCGATAGCTCCTACTATTGAAATAATTCGAAACTGCATCGATCGAGACAATACTCGAGAATTAGACATCACTGATACAATTGTTACAAAAAAAAACAAACAATGTATGATAATGTTATACTCCAAAATTAAATCTACTAATTTATACTTATTACTTACTCCTCGATATTAGATTAAATTTCTTATTTAAGTATATATCTATGATAAATTTATTATCTTTCATTTGAACGAACAAGAACATCAATTTTCACTTAACGAGTGCAGCGGGTGCTCTGCTCAGAACAAATCGACGCCATTTGTGTCCACGACTTGGTAGAGAAATTGTGTTCGTTTGGTATATTTATAAGTAATTCCTATTTCTTATCTGAAAATGTACTGATGAGAAATAATAGTTAAACAATAAATAACGCATGTATATTTACAAAAATAACTCACAACGTATATTTTATATAGAAATATCATGCAATCTATACTAATATTATAAAGAGAAAGTTTGGGAGTTTGTGAAGTTGTAGGGGGTAATATTTGGATCTACTAAACTGATTTTGAAAATTCTTTTACCAATCGAAAGCCATGTTATTTGTGAGTGTCATAGGTTATTTATTAACCCGAAAAACGACTAGTCTTATCACGCGATTCGCTCGCGTTAATGTAGATTTGTCTTAGCCTTCGGAAATAGTACTTTTATCTGGATCAATGATTACTCTATGTCCCTTTCTGTACCACTGACAACATGTATGTGAACTTTCATGAAGATCAGTTGAGTAGTTTATCCGTAAGTCTAGCAAATACTCTCACAGTTTCAATTATAATATTGGTTTCAAAGTTGTGATGCGATAGGTTACATGCAACGTAGTCCGGTGAAGCTATTAAGATCTTACTAGGTCAATAGCGTAGTTAGATCGAGAAAAATAGGTTACATGCATGTATAATTTTAATTGTAGCTGCATTAAAAAGTCTGAGAATCGAAATAAGTTGTATTATCTCAATTATATCATGGATTATTATTAGTAATACAATAACGGTGTCTATACATAACAGATCTCCAAAAGAAAAATGGTCGAGTCAGTCATAAGGACTGCCAACAGAGGTGATAACTTTAACAATGAAATAATTGTAATCTTCTTTGAATTTTGAAGTCGGTTATAGACTGAATTATTTAAATTTCATAACCTTTAGATCTAAATTATTAACATTAGTCTAGTTTCCACATTAATTGAAACTCCATGCAATAATTATATACGTTTTTATACAGTTTAATTAACCAAAAATACGATGGGTTGTATAATGCCTGAGTGACTCAGTATAAAATATCAATATTATATGTACATAGGCCGATACAATGCGTCGCTAGTCTAACGCCAAGCACAATATATCACGAGCATGTTGGTGACGATTGATTAGCATATCGGTGATCCGAAACCGTAAGTTTTTCTCCTACCAAATAACGCGGCTAAAGAAGTTTTCACTTCAAAAATTAAAGCAAGAATTACTCAGTAGTATCGTACTCACACGCTGTGTCGATCCGTTGGGCTTTCGAATTTTGCGAGCCTCCGCTATTTGCTAAATACAAACATCTTAAGAAAACCATATCATGATGATAGGGCATTCTCTAATACCCGCTTGATTAATTTTCTCTCTTCTTGACTATTCGTTTTATATGGTGGTTGGGCAGCCTTTCGTACTGTTCTTCTCTACTTCCCTCTGTCCTTGACGATACATTCAGAAACTTTGCACTCCTTCATATCCTTCAGCATTACACTCAGAAAGGGACAGTTGTAAGGCCTGATTGATTAATTGCAAATTTTAAATCGAAAAACTGTTGCTGAGCGACTATAGGCATAGGTGTATTTCGATAGCTATACTATATGATCAGCTCGTCATTAGTTTCCTACAAGAGGTTGAAATACAAAATAAATCTAACGAAATCGTGAAAAATGATTAAAGAAAACTCTAAAGCACTCATGTTTCTAGAAAGAGTTTGGATGTACGATGAAAAATTATTTCAAAGAAGTATCCATATGGGACTGATTCTGTAACATTCTCTGAAATGAGTTTCTATGTTGCGTTGTATAAAATTTAATATTTTGCTATAAAATGTGATGAACATTTTTATGAATATTGTTCTCTCCAGGATGTCCATGAGCTAGAAAGACTTCTTTTTTAAAATAAAATAGCAACACAACCTTTTTTTAAGATCGCTGAAATATTTGAATTCTTCACCAACCGTTCAAGAAATTTCTCTTTATTAGTTATCGCTGACTATTTCTGGAATGTTCTGCTTTAAAAAAAGTGACAGCTGAAAAGGTTTTTATGAAATCATTTATCAAGTGCACCTTCTAATGAATTACAATAACAATAAAATATAGTAACTAGTTTTTAGTTATTGCTATGCTCGTGTTAATGTGATTTTGACCTATTCCTTGGGAATAATACTTTTTTCGGAGTGAATAATTTTAAAAGAAAATTCCAGTTGTATTTCATTTCAATAATAAAATGTATTTGAATAGTGCAGTGTTTTTCAAAGTCTAGGTCGCCACTTCCTGTGGGGTCGCCAAGCCTCTTTAATCGCGAAGCTTCTATAGCGGAGTTGCAAAGGTTAGGAAAGCAACCGCAGTAAAAAAACGATATATCATACATAATAGTAAACAGATAGATATTTATTAAGAAAATTGTTAAATAAAATACATAATCTTTTGTATCAAATAAAGAAACGATAAATAAACGTATGAGATCTCTTCCATCTTCAAAATTTGTATCAAATTAACAAAAAATAAAC
>JACEII010000004.1:1980987-2118834 GCA_014332785.1 Antheraea mylitta
CCGTATGTCTTGAAAAAGGTTGAAAAACACTGCAATAGTGAAAAGATATCGATACAAGAAATATTGCTAAATAGTACAGAATCATTATTAAATGTGGTTATTATATTTTTACGTTACTCTTTTTATCTATTAAAATTGTTTTTTTTGCCGAGTCTTTGGTTTCAAAAATGTAAATTGTGTTTATATTATTTTGTTAACATATCTTGATAAAACACCATCTGCCTCTAAAGATCGAAGGACAATTTCATAACAATCTGCAATAAATATTTATGACTTCATACATACATACCTTTTCCGTATCGTACGACAGTTTTCCAATTGAACAATAAAAGGACAATCATATCGAGTCGAAACACAGAAGTGGTTTATTGCGAAAATCATAACATTATACGGGGTGTCGTAAAATAATTCGTCACGTTTCTTGTAAAATGATAATTGACTGAAAATCTATACTAATATTATAAAGAGGTAAAGTTTGTGACGTTGTGACGTGACGTTGTAGGGGGTAATTTCAGCAACTACTGGTTCGATTTGAAAAATTCGTTCAATGTTTTATAGCTCATTTATCGGGGATGAATATAGGCCTATACTAATATTATAAAGGGGTAAAGTTTATGAATTTGTGAGTTCTTGACGTTGTGGCGTTGTATGGGGTAATCTCAGCAACTGCTGGTCGATTTGAAAAATTTTCTCATTGTTTTATAGCTCATTTACCGGGGATGGTTATAGGCCTATACTAATATTATAAAGAGGTAAAGTTTGTGAGTTTTTGACGTTGTGACGTTGTAGGGGGTAATCTCAGCAACTACTTTTCTGATTTGAAAAATTCTTTCAATGTTTTATAGCTCATTTATCGGAGATGATTATAGGATATATATCATCATGCTAAGACCAATAAGAGCGGAGCACCAATGAAGAATGTTTAAAAAACGTTTTTTTTTCCTCGTGAGAGCTTCCGTTGCGTGTTAGCGTTAACTCAAAATATCTATTCCACGCGAAAGAAGTCGCGGGCAGAGGTTAGTGTATAATGAAGTAAACAAATACACATTCGACCAACAATATATTTTATTAAGATCTTATACATATAATTCCGATATTAATTCTCCTAAATCTGCTGTTACAAAAGTTTCACAAAAATCGATTTTTATTGTATACTAGCTGACCCGTGTAACTTCGTCTGCACCAAATTGGTTATTGCTGGTTTCAATTGTATCTTTAAACGCGAAAAAATTTAATAAAACTGATACACAACTTCAGCCACAACTACCACTTCCAATTGTGAATCCAAACTATCCACGGACTCACTCAAACATGTACCCAGCTTATATGTGATTTTTTTTTAATAAGCCTAGAACCCGTTCGTAGTTCCACCAGGTTCAATTAAAATAAAAACAAAACTACGTAAAACTAAATAAGCATCTCTACCACTTACTTTATCATAACTATTTTCAGCTTGTATTAAAACCTTTTTATACTCCATTGTATTGAAGAAAAATATATAAACACCGTGTCGAAGCGTCAAACATCGTGTCGAAGCGTCAACTGTCACTTACTTGTAACTATTGTCTAATAGTTAGAAAGTGTGGCGAAAACGAATTTTAAATATATTTCCAATATATTTTTATAAATAATCTCTGTACCACTCACAACATAGTACCTATCACCTTTGGGTAATTTATGTATGTTGATATGTTTCTATTGTAGATTATTCTATGTTGTTACACTGAATATTTGGCATTAAATTTATAACGTGTATTTGTCACACTTGATATTGGCGAAATTGCCTACATAGGCAGAGGTCATACCGGAAAGAATCAATCAAGCCAGCTTTATACATTATATATATCCGACCTACGTCTGAGCTACCTGGCTGCCGGTAAACGTTGCGTTTATTTGTGCATATCGTATCTTTACAGATAAAAATATTGATTTTTAAATAATTTTAATTTTAGGATGTTTTTTCACTAACTTTGAAACAGTATTAAACTGGAATTATTATTGAAAGATATTTTCAGCACAAATTTCATCTTTAAGACTAATTCAGTTATTTACTCAATATTTAGACCGATTTATTGCTATAATAAGAATATTTGTATAGAATAACTTAGCTATAGCTATAGTTTAATGCAGTACTGGCTGTACGATAAAGATAGTGATAATTGGAGCAGCGTGTGCTATCGACGCATATATTTAAGATGGCGTCAGTCCTAAGTCATACATTTACGTTTATCGTTGTTTGATTGTATATGGTGAAATCTTAATATCAATAATGTTTAATAAGATGTTTTTTTTTATTTTTTATGGAAAAAATTAATTGGTTTGTAATTAATTCTTTTTATTTATAAAACATATCAGTGGGCGTATGATTGTTTGTAAAAAATTTGTCTGACTGTGTGTGTATAAATTCATGTTTTTAAATGCGTTTAAATTTTACTAAAAAAAATGTTCCTAAACTTATTCATAAATCAAAATTAATTAAATCAAAATGCGCATTAAAAATACAACGTTAATCAGCTATCAGGTGTCCTAAATTCTGTCTATTGATATATTGATAATTTGTGTAGGTGGTAGTCCCACGCTAAAGCTTTAACTGGTTTCAGCATGAATGGGTTGTCTCGTTCGGGCTAATACCATCCTCTCACAAAAAACTGATGTGAAATAATATTGCTTGCATTGTAGTGTTTCCTTCGGTCAGTGAGAGCGTCGGAGACCAACCTCTCTTCCCCTTTCCTCCTTTCTTTTCCGTTACCCTCACTCTCCCCCATACACAGGTTGGCAACCCACTTGCGATACCCTTGGTGTTGCTAGGATACAAAAAGTATCCTGAATGTAGCCTTGTAATATCAGTTATCACTGTGTTAAGTTTCGTTAAAATTGGGTCAGTACTTTCAGAGTAATACGGGTTTAGATTCTAAACTTTAATCCTTTATCCTGGAGAACCCTTTGCGTTCTATGGGACAAAAAGTATATTTGATGTAATCTCGTAATATTAGTTAACACTATATCCAGTTTCGTCAAGATTGGTTTAGTACTTTCAGAGTGATGCGTGTTAATAGGGACAGACAGACAGACAGAATGACAGACAGACAAAAATTGTAAAAAGATTATTTTTGGCTTCTATATCGATAACATAGTCTACCCTGATTAAAATCTTACAAAAAAAAAATCATGTACAGATTTCGACTTGTTACAGTTTTTTATTATAGTATAAATTTGTTTTATTTTTATATATCATAGGAGGCAAACGAACAGACGGGTCGCCTGATGTAAAATGATCACCTCCGTCATTAGATACTACACTAGCAACAGTAGGAGAATTGCAAGTGCGTTGGCAGCCTGTGTTTGTAGGAAGGTGGGGGAGGGGGACGAGGACCTAATGAAATGCAACAATGCAAGCACTGATACTTCACGTCGGTTTTCTGTGTGTCGGGTGGTACTACTACGGGCGAGCCGAGCCATTCATGCTGAAACCTTTTTTTTTCTCGAACTGACTACGCTATTGACCTAGCAAGGTCTTAACAGCTTCACCGGACTACTAAAGCGAGCGCTTAGGGCACTCAGTCGATTTTATTCTGGCAGCTAAGTTAATGGTGCACGGCATACCTCGGCTTGGCTGTTGCCTGTTGCATGCAAAATCGCGACCTATCTTAGCTAACCTAGCTAACTATTCATATATGTATGAGTTGTTGAAACGTATATGTGTACCAAGCATACACGCCTCATCAAGTCCTCCATATATTTATTATCGGAAAATTGAGAGTTTTTCAGTTCGATAAGGGAAAAAAGCAAACCCTTCCACTTTCATGTGTAAGCGTGTAGGCGTGCACGTGTGTGGGGGTGATCGTGTAGTGTTGTAGCGGTGATGTATATTTGTGTGTCACCGTATCGCGCAAGCAACGCACTCAAGGACTCCCTACCGAGGGATCGAACCTAGGCTTGAGCCGCTGCCGTGGGAGGCCTAATCGGGTGTGCGGGTGCGAAATTTACCCCCAGACCATGGCGGCGTGATCTGTGGTTACGCGGGCGTGGGTGTGAGCACGCACTGTTTGAAGAATACTGAAACCACTTATAGCTTCACCGTGGCTCTACAGCCTACAACATGTGGCTTTGTTAACATATATTAATGACTCTGAAGTATTTCTTTATTGGACTTCTCAAATACCTAAGTTTATATATCAATGAATATGTACAGTTTTTTCATTTAATTATTTAATTAAACAATATACATATATTTTATTTAAAACTATAACAAAACATTACAAAATGTTATATATTTCCTGAACAACATGAAATAAACGGTTAAATCGTTATGATGTTATGAAGCTCTCACTTTAAGTTGACATTTTTAGTACATCGTATAAAGTTTATTACGTTTTCAAATTTAGCGATGAAATAAAAGTAAAAGTGTATTTTTTTACAAAATTACTTGAATATCAATTTTTTGAAGTGAAACTTCTAATGCGACGTCCAATAAGGTTGCGTTAAACGTTTAATGCTACATGTAGGGCGTATGAAAGCACTGTTGCGTTAAACGTTCAAGGCTAGAAACAATATGATTTCACTAGTATCAATTTTTATCTCTTCCTATTTTCATTTCCACATTACGAAGTTTCACTTCTTCTGCACGGAGGGACTCCACGCACTATTTTTTTTATTGTCCTCAATTATTTACCAGTTTGGAGCCATCCTTTATACTTTGAAAGCAAATGTACATTGTTAACTGGCGTATTTATAAAAAAGACACACAAAGGTAGCTCGACAATTTCCATTAGCTCGCATTTCTCGTCGTTTCATAGTAAAAGACAGGTAGAAAATGCATTTCATAAAACAATTTCCGTGTAACATTTTCAACAAAATTAGTTTTTCTCAGAATAGCTTTGTGAAGACAAATTTTGAGTGCTAATAAATTATGTGGTTTAGATAGAGTTGTACTTATTATAGTCGATATGAATTATACAGTAACAAATTTTATGTGGAAAGGTATCTAGCTACTTTTTATGAAAAAAATCACTCCAATGCTTAGGATTAAGCTGGAACCAAATGTTGATTAAAAACATAAAATTGTATTTATTAAACTATTTTTGTAGATGGTAGAACCACGCTGAAGCTATTACTGGTTTCAGCATAAATGGGTCGGCTCGCCCTGGGGTAGTATCACCCTCTCACAGAAACACCAACTTAAAGTAACAGTGCTTGCATTGTTGCGTTTCGTTTCGTTGGGTCAGTAAGAGAGCCCCTCCCGTTCACTCTCTTCTCCCACACAAACACACATTAGTAACTCACTTGTGTCTCTCTGGTGTTGTTAATGTCTATGGACGGTGGTGATCACTTAGTATCAGGTAACACGCCTGTTCGTTTGCTCCCAATGATAAAAAAAAACTATTGCAGCAGCCCTCTGCGTCAAGAGACTTTTAAGCAATTATGAATTTACGTTTTGGTGAACTGAGCCACAGAACAGAAAATGGTAAAATGTCATAGATACAATTTATGTTTGAAATTCGTACTTATAATTAAATGTATGCTGTGTACATTTCTCGAATATTAGTTAACATAAATTTGATATTAACACTTTACGTTAGCTGTCGTTCTGATAAAATACTGTGAGGATTATTAACAAAATTAATTACTACTTGTGGTGGCCTAGTGATCGAGATTTGACCATATTTCATTGACATTCAATAAGCAGAAGAAAATAATAATTATCTCAGTGGTTTCATAAATCTACTAGATCTATCTAATACCTTTAAACGAGCAATTCTTGTATATTTTAATATTTGTATATATTCTGGATCTCGGAAATGGCGGCATCTATTTTCGTGATATTTAGTATGTAGGTAGTTTCGGGGACACTACATCGATCTAGCTACACTTTATTCATAAAAATCTTTTTTAAACTAAGTTTTCAGGCAATGATAAAATATAGCTAAATATAACGGTAAATTTCGTCGCCGCTGTCAAAACAAAAATAGCTCAGTTGGAAATCGGTTGCTTCGAAAATTCGTGAAACCCCAGTTCGAATCCGAGTGACAGCAGAAGAGATATTTTTTTTTTTTATTTTGTAAAAAAATGTTAATTTTATAAAGCAAACCTAACAGTTTATGTTGATTTAAAAATTTTTTAAAGAACCGGGCTAGGCTCGGTCGCCCAGGTAACAAATTGTTAATCAATTAATTATTAATGTTTATTATTAGTCTACATATTATAGTATTATAAAATTAACCTACAATTTGACCAGTTAATTTCAAAGTGTACGTAAGGTAGGGAACGTAAGTCATGTTAAAGATATTGAATGTAAGATGAAAAAAGGTAATTGGAACGTAAGACGACAATGAAGGATGCGAAACTTCATTTTCATTTACTTGTATGTATATATTATGTGTAATTCAAGCAATAGTGTGTGTAATATTTGTTTTAAACTTTAACTATGCCAAATTTCCCATGCATCAGTACGTGCATTCCTCTTAAAAAGAGATACAAAGTTATCTCTTCACGTATTGATACAGATTGCATAATCAAACATAGCATATGATTTATTAAACATGTTCTCATTACATAAGTGATTTATAAATAGGCTTAGCGATTAAATTAATATTCCTCAGTGAATGGATCAATAAGAAAACATAAATCCGTCATTACCAATAACCTACAAAGAATCCATTTACTGAGATTAAACCACGCATTTAGTCTTTTCCAATACCTTCCGCGCTATCATCTCGTAAATATTTACGACGATGGCACGTAAGGAGAAGATTAAATCCCTCAAACACCTCACTTCATTGGATTCCTTTAAGGGCTCCATATCAAGATTACGGAAACGTATTCTCTAGGGGTCGATTTATGCTTGTAATATTTACCTGAGTTAGTGATTTTTTCATTTATTAAAAAAAAATCTATCTATCAATTTTATTGCATTTATTAGTAGACTTGATTAACTTAAGATTACTGTTCACTTAACAATTAAATCTTTGACGCGTAAACTTAAAAGATGATAAAATACATTTTTTCTCATTCTCACATAAATTTACATAAGAGATCTGCGGTGTTATTACAAAAAAGTTAAATACGTATTGAATACTTTCTTAAAAAAAGGTTACGTTTTAAATACACAGCTCTTGTTGAATGTTCGTCATCTTGCTGTTTTATCTCGCTTTAGTTAGGTTAGACTTGCGAAAAAAGGATAACGCGAACTTGCCTCGGACGAGCGCGGTGCATTTAGTACGAAACCTTTTTAAAACAAGAATTTAATACGTATTTAACTTTTTTTGTAATAATACTGATTATGTATAAAGATGCATTGTCGAAATTTTATGTAAACATGTAGGTGTTTGTCGAAACTTTATGTAAACATATTTGTGTAAATGTAATAACGAATTTATTAATAAATTCTTTTGTAACCGACTTCAACTTCACATATAAAATATTTTTTACTTTTTAAATATTCTAATATACAAGTTTATAATGTGAATATAACTATTATTTAAACTATTATCACGTTCTTTACCATATAAAGTAATAGTGGAGTAACAGTATAGTATCTGGTGCTGAAAATAAAGGCAATTACTCTAAGGTAGTCGCAGTAAAAACGGCTTCATCCACTCGACTTGGCTTTATTGAAATTGCATTTGCCGATTACCATTAATTTGTTATTAACTTGATATATTGAATTTCAGTAGTTAGGTGAGATTCAATGGAGATTTGAATATAATTATAATGCCTGGAATAATAAGGATCTCACTAATTTAATTAATTTTGATTTAAATAATGCAATGTTTTACTTATAATGATTTTCTTATAATAATAAATTACTTTTCAAGATTAAAGCTTAAAATGTTATATAATGTTCTTTATTGTGTAACATGCATGAAGAGATTAATTAATATAAAGAAATAATATGTCTTGTTAATGGAGAAATACTTGGATAGATATAATATATTACAATGTATTAAATGTTATTTTTTTCCGCCAAACATTTAAACAATACTTAACCAATAGCATGTACGAAATCCAGTAATTGTAACTTAGCGTGTTTGGACATATCTTCACTTAAAATCAACCAAAAATGAGATAAAACTAATGGTAAAATTTGATAATTATAATTCAATACTCATAGCATTCAGAACACTTCCATTATTAATTTTTTAGTGATAGCGAGATCGATCGCGTCGAGATTGTTGTTCCAGGCTTGGAAACTTAACTTTTCTTCAATATTTCTTTAGATGAGATTTTGATAAAGCGATTATTTTTATAACAATTTTGAACTTCTAACGAATGTTCTTTATCCTTTAAAGTATCCATCCATACATCTTCAATAACAAATGTACATTTTTTAAATTGCTTGAATGAAAGTTTCACTGTACTCATGTTCCACGTTTGTATTATATTTCTTTCGACGTGTAAAATAAATATATCGCATAAAATCGTTCAACCATTGCGACACCTGTCTCGACTAACGAATATACTGGATTATATTCGTCGATAATCTATTGTGAAGTGTTGTTCTATATTGTATTCAATTTTTAATAGTTCATTTTAAAACGATTCCATAGAAATGGTATTTCTCTTCCTGTAAAGTATGCTTCAATAAATAGTTTAATTGACATATCTGAGAGTAATTTGTGTATCAATTATTTATGATATGAATTTGACAAGATTTGTTAACAAATAAAAAAAACATAGAGTTTAGTTTGAATTTTATACAAAGAGATATTAATGACCGTAACAGTAAATCGAATGCTTATTGTTGAATTTTTAATTTGTCGCTATATACTTACGTTTTATAAAAACTACTACATTTTTTAAGGAATACGAAAATACCAGAAAACCAAAAAATACAGAAAAATACCAGATTTACGTACAACCAGCTACAAGAAAAAGTTGTAGAAAAAATGGCGACCAATGTTTCTGCCCCTTTGTTCTCTTTAACGACGACTTTAAAAGCATCCGCGTATTTGGAGCCCAAATATGTTACATAAATTGAGTAATGTATAAATAAAAAAACACTTCCCTCGTCTTAGCACTCGGATTATTAAATTAAAATTCCACGTACCGAAATTTCGGATTTAACATACACTTTTCTCTATAGTCGTTTCAGACAACTTTGACGTTATAATGTAAGGGTTTACCTTTCTCGGGATTAACTAATTCAATATATAATAGGAAGTAACGATGGTTCTTTGTTTAAGTATATGGAAATTGCGTTAAAATCAATGTATTTTTTTTAAATCTAGGTAGTCATGACTAAGCGGAAACTCAAAACAATATAATGACTGTGTACTTTTAAAAATATTGAATTATAGTCTGAATAATTAAAATTTCATAATTTGTAAGTTTCAGTTATTAACATTAGTTTACACATGTCTTGGCACTCGATAATATAGTTATATACATTCTATATCTATCTATATATCTATGTAATACTTTTAAAAATATTAGAATACTAGAAAAGTGTTGAGTATGATAGTGGACGCATATACGAATAGAGGAAGACCGGAAAAGGTATGGATGAACTGTGTGAAAAACGATATGTCCGTAAAAGGTGTGAATACTGAGATGACATCTGACAGAAGAGAATGGAAAAAGAAAACATGTTATGCCGACGTAGGGTTACTTAAGTAGGATAAGAGTAATGATGATGATGACCCCCGTCCGATACGCTCAGTTCTGCCACAAGGCTCAATACTCGCGCCCACCCTCTTCAACCTGTTTATCAGCGACCTACCTAAGCTTCCGGGAGTCGAGGTAGGTTGTTATGCTGATGATAAAGTCATCTACGCCTCTGGCTGGCGGCCGAGTGTTCTCAGAGATCGTATCGAAAAAGCCGTTAGCACACTCGGTGATTGGTTTCTTCGATGGTGTATAGGTATTAACCCCGACAAGAGTGCCGCGATACTCTTGGATCCTAGATATCGCGATAACAAGTTAAAGCCCATAAGGCTATACAAAACCGAGATACCTTGGACCACCGAGGTCAAGTATCTCGGCGTCACATTAGACAATCATTTAACGTTTGAACCACATATTAAGAGAGTGCGAGACAAAACCGCTATGGTCTTGGGTCGCCTCCATTATTTACTCTGTCAGAAGAGCAAACTGTCCCTCAGACATAAGCTCACAATATATAAAGTCTGTATTCGTCCAAATATGACTTATAGTTGTCCGGTCCTCGCCCACACGAATAACCTCGATAAGCTTCAGGTTTTGCAGACCCGGGTTCTGCGTAAAATCACCGGTGCTCCTTGGTTCGTCCGGAAGGCGGATCTTCACAGGGACCTGGAGATGCCGTCTATCTGGGCGTATATTAAATCTCTTACTAGTAGTTATTTTGAGCGAGCCGCGATTCATACTAGTCCGTTAGTGGTATCCGCCGCTAATTACGAACCCGTACCCAACGCTGGGCGGTATAGAAGACGTCCGCGACATATTTTTACCGATCCTGCCGACGATATGACGTCAGCGAACGATCAGTACCAGCCTGTCCCTCGAAACAGAGCGTGCTCACGCCCACGCCCGCGTAACCACAGATCGCGCCGCCACGGTCTGGGGGTTAATTTCGCTCCCGCACACCCGATTAGGCCTCCCACGGCAGCGGCTCAAGCCTAGGTTCGATCCCTCGGTAGGGAGCCTTTGAGTGCGTTGCTTGCGCGATACGGTGACACACACCCATACATCACTGCCACAACACTACACGATCACCTCCACACACGTGCACGCCTACACGCTACACATCTTGGTGGAAGGGTTATTTTTGTTAAATTTTTTTCCCTTATCGAACTGAAAAACTCTCAATTTTTCCGACAAAAATACATGGAGGAGTTGTTGAGGCGGATATGCTTGGTACACATATACGTTTCAACAACTCAAACATATATGAATAGTTAGCTAGGTTTGCTAAGATAGGTCGCGATTTTGCATGCAACGGGCAACAGCCAAGCCGAGGTGTGCCGTGCACTCTTGAGCTGATTGCCAATATAAAATCGGCTGAGTGCCTTAAGCGCTCGCCTTATTAGTCCGGTGAAGCTGTAAAGACCTTGCTAGGTCAATAGCGTAGTCAGATCGAGAAAAAAAAAGAAAAAAAGATGATAATGACTTTTAAACAGGTAGTTCTTGTATATTTTTATATTGTTATATATTCAGGATTTCGGAAATGGCCTGAGCGATTTCCATGAAACTTAGTATGTAGGTGGTTTCGAGGACGATAAATCGAGCTAGCTAAATTTCATTAATAAAAAACTTTTTGTCTGAGTTTTCAGGCAATGAAAAAATATAGCTAGAATATAAAGGTCAATTTCGCCGTCACTGTCAAAACAAAAATAGCTCAGATGGAAAGCGGCTGCTTCGAAAATCCGTTTAACCGCAGTTCAAATCCGAGTGACAGCAAAAGGGGTATCTTTTTTCTTATATATTTTTTTTTTATAGAAATGCTAATCTTGTAAAGCAAACTAACAGTTTATTTTAATTTAATATTGTTTTGAAAAGTACTATTTTATGAATTAATAAAATATGTTATGAGCTGAACAAGCTTAATACAACATTATTACATCTACAAAAGCCGCTAGCATGACGCAACCACAATACTTCACGAGCATGTCGAGGTCATCGGTGACGTGAAGACATAAGTTTTTCATTAGCAAATAAATTTATTTATAAATCACTCAACGTTGCTGAAGACACACTTACTCACACTTTACACTTAAAAAAATACAATTAATTCAACCATCATTTATACTTTGGCAAACAACGCATTTAAAACCGAAAGTCACCGATGACTACGCTTCCGTATTCACTTTTACAACCGTTTTACTAAGCAGTAAAAGGGATGACAAAAACTTTATCACCGTAAACGGCAAAATTGGAAATTTGTAATCGCATTTATAAAACCTATTAAGGGTTATCTTTGCTATCAAAAGCAAAATTACGAGAGTTATTATTGTAAATTCACTCATTATTAATGGTTTCTGTTAGAAGGTGTTCACATATGGCAGTAGAGATGACTGAAGATCGTATGGCTGGATTATGAAATGAAAGATATTTGCCGACCCTACTTAGGTGGGATAAGGGTAACAAGTTGATAAATTATTAATAGAATACTGTTTCATCGAAGTATATAATTTACTATTTAGTACCTTTTTCTTTCTCGTGAATTTTGTTTCATTGGAACCATATATTCAATTTAATCATAGATTGTTTTCTTATCTAACATTGTCAATACTTACAACCTTTTTACAGACTGAATTATCTCTTTTTAACTTTATCATTTTTTTTATATCATATAGGAGGCAAACGAACTGGCGGGTCACCTGTTGTTAAGCGATCACCGCTGTCCATAGACACTAGCAACTCCAGAGGAGTCGCACGAGCGTTGCCAGCCTGTTTGAGGGAGTGGAGAGAAAGGGAGAGGGGGGAGAGGAGACGGGAGGGGAGATGGGTCTCCGGCGCTCTCACTGACCGAATGAAACACAACAATGCAAGCACTGTTACTACACGTCGGTTTTCTTTTTTTTTTTTTTTTCTCGAACTGACTACGCTATTGACCTAGCAAGGTCTTAACAGCTTCACCGTACGTCGGTTTTCTGTGAGAGGGCGGTATTACCCCGGACGAGCCGACCCATTCATGCTGAAACCAATAATAGCTTCAGCGTGGCTCTGCCACCTACAAAATTATTGGGTAATCTCTATAAAAACCATAAGTAGCACCTTCTATATCTATTTATACATATTATAATAATGTAAATCTAACATTTCTATACTTTTTGGATTTTTGTGAAAAAATTGTTTCAGGTGTCTTGGAATAAGTCTTTAATCATTTTTACAAATGTCTGTCTGTTTGACCACGTCTGACCACGGATCACTGCTAAAGTACTTCGTTCAGAATAGAACCTTATAATGAAAATCATAACTTTTATTTTGTTAGGTTAGGTTACACGCCGACGGTGTCATGGTCACAGCTAGTAAATAATATTCTGAAAAACGAGATAGTTGGTTAACTTCGGCTTTGTATAGTGTTATCTTTGTCTATCACAATCTATGTGTGATAGAGAAACGCTTTACAAAACCAAAGCAAGCCGATCCTATTCGGACGTCTCACTTTTCGGCGTACCAAATCAAATACTGTGTATTATATAGATAGATTACGTTTTTTAAATAATCACATACATTTTATACGTTTTGGAACAATGATTGTAATTCACTGAAAATATTATTTATCGGCATTTATTTTAAAATTTTGACGGTAAAGTATATTATTTTTTATTTGTGAAAGTATATTTACGTTCATTTCGCTGGATAAGTTAATTAAATATAAACCCAGATTCGGAAATGGTTATCTATGCCATAAATATATTATATAGGTTATTTCTTTAATTTATACTCTAGACACAATATCTGCTGACATAAAAAGGCGGAGATGAAATCCAGAGCCTTTTCAATGTAAAAACTAATGGTTATAATATTTAAATTTATTTTAAACCATTTCTTGTCATAGTTCTCGTGTAGCAGTTAATAAAATATTTCACTTTTCAAATAAAGCTATAAACCGGCAGCAAATAAAAATCGTTATCGTTATTTAAAAAAATGGAGTAAAATACCATATTTATCCTGGTTCGTATCCGAAATCAGAAGTGAAATATTATAAATATATCGTTTTTTAATAGTAAACCAAATAAAAAACATCTGTTACAGGAAAGGTGGGCGACGTTTAGTCCATACAAAAGTTCATCTGTTCATAATGGAACAAGACCAAAATTTTTTGATACCATTAAATTTATATATATTACTAACATGTTACTGTGTTTTGATTTCTTCCATAAATTAAATATTGTAAGACCTAGGGACCTATTAAAAGAAACATAATTACCCAATTAAATAAACTAAAATACATGACGTGGATAAATTACTTGTTAAGTTAATTACAAAAAAAAGGTTTTAAACCAATTCGATTTTGGAGGAGAAACATGGGGAATATGAAATCTCAATTTCGATTATTTCGTGTAGATATTAATCAGTCATTCTTTTTTTTCTCTCGAATTGACTACGCTATTGACCTAGCAAGGTTTTAACAACTTCACCGGACTACCAATCAGTCATTCATTGTCTCTCTTGTGTTCTGTTGCATAGTTCGAGCAGATTGCGACATAATACACTTCTTCCTCTTTTTCTTGTTTTGGCTCCGCAGAAGCACTTGCCAGTGTCAATATTTTGTTTCATTGGACGTTACAATATAATAATATTGCAAGCGTCGTGTGATTATTTTAATATTCTAACAATGGTGGATCCCTTGTTAGAAACTTCCAGGGAGTTTTGTGGCATCTTAGAATTTCATGCTCCGTGGTATTATTTTCCATTCACTTCACTTATGCACAAAAACTTAACTATATCACGTAAACACCACCAAATTTACAAAAAATGGAGTCAAATAACACAAGATTATGAACGAAATATAAAATCCACTGCATGGCAGCCTAAGATCCTGCCAAAAACTCCAATACACTTCTTATCAGCCATTCTTCAAATTTTTGCATACAGCGTTTTCTCTAAAAATACCTTCATCAAAGTAGTCTGTGTTGTGTAGTCAAAAGTAATACACCTATTTTGCTTAAAGTATTAAAACGTTATTATTTCTTCATATCTTTATATAGGCAAGAAAATTTCCTGTTTTTATATAAATCGTTACAAACTTTCGCTTTGTATGTGGTATAAAAAAACACGAGCCTGGTTAAATTGATATGTCAAGAGTTACTAGCAGTAGATACACGATATAACATAGCCGGAATTGCTATCAAACGTTGATGCCGAGTCGCTATCGACGGAACGGTTCCTCCGGATATTAAAACTCAGCGGAGGTAAAGTCAATTTAACTCTGTCTATTTACTATTTGATCCTATGTAATATATATTCATTGCTTGCTTATTCTGTATTATATTTAATATACAAACTTTGTGCTTGACTTCCCATCGGCAACATCCTATATTAGCTCTATATTTAGTCACCTCGACACCTTAAATATCCAACAACGTGCGAGACGAGTATTCTAGTATATGGGCCAAAATTCATTACCGCAGGCCTATCGAAATTATTACAATCGGTCGTAATTATTTTTCGAATATATCACAAAATTAAACTAGCTATATCTTACATATCGTAAGCCGTGCGCGATTGATACAACTTAGAATCGGCTTGCTAAACCGTGGAATAGTTCTAAAGGCTACGTGATATTGTTTACCATTTGGATCATGGCTTTGAATCATAAGTCATAGATTAAGGGGCTAGTGTTTTTACAACATTGCTTTCATACCCCCTCCATGGTAGCGTAAAACGTTTAACGCAACCTTGTTGGAAGTCGCATTAGAAGTTTAACTTCGAAAATATAATAAACAGTATGAACATGGGACGCTACGGATATTAAAACAACAAAATTCTAAATTGAAAATATATGAAAATCCTGTGTAAGTGAAAATTAAAAAAAAAAACATGACGTTATAAAAGCATAGCAACTTTGTATTATACGGAAGATCTATCGAAACCGATGGCACGATCCGCCACCAATGTAAATATTTGTTTGGTATCGTTTGTCAAACAATTCCGAGGTTCAGATTAAATATTTGACCCAATTTTCTTTACACGTTATCATTTTCTATGTTAACGTGTGATATACGTGATAGGTTGAAATACATTGCAATTTTAGAACCCTTTTTTTTTGTATATCATAGGTGGCAAACGTTCACCTGAAGTGATCACCGCCGCCCATAGACACTAGCAACACTCGGGGAAATCGCAAGTATGTTACGGAATTGGGAAAAAGAAAAGTGGGAGAGAGGAGAGGGGAGAGGAGTTGAGTCTTCGGCGCGGCGCTCTCACAGGCCGAACGAAACGCAACAATGCAAGCACTGTTACTTAGTGTCGATTTTTCTGTGGGTCAGGTAATGGGCGAACCGATCCATTCATACTAAAACCACATTGAAATATAGTATAAATAAAGTCTGGAACTAAAGCATCCGTTTCTCTATAAATTCCATACAATATAATTGACCGGAAACAGTAACATTAACATAAATACTTCCTTAATGCCAAGAGTCAGGCCCGTGCATCGACAGAGAAAGACCGTATTGTGTTTCTATTAGACGCCCATCGCTATTTACGAACGGATTTTAGAGTCAAAGAATTTTGTTCGAAGACCTGAGTTTATTTCGACTTATACAAGCTTATTTAAAAATGTTCTGTTTTATTACTATTTAGTATAAATCTTTTATATTGTCCTTTTTTGACTTATTAATAGATGATTCTACTATTTACTACGAGTACTAAATGCTATCCTTTAAAAGGGGTGATCAGATTTATCGATTGTAAATTTAGCTGGCACTACATATGGCATTAATTAACCAATATTTAATTAGGCTTTTAATTTATAACAACTGTTGTTGTAAACTATTATAAGTTGTTTTGCTGTTGGGTAATCTGTTGATTTGTGTCATATTTCACCTTGTAACAATGATACGGTATTGAAAAGTATACTATTATTTGATATTGTCAGTTTGAGTATGAGGACTATGAAACGCCATCTCATTCATATCTATTGGTTGTTTCGCACGATGATGTCACTAATAATAACTGACGAATGATAATCAATAAAGAAAAAATAATATTTTCTTTGATTGGTTATCTGAATACATTATATATTGTTGAAGAACTAAGGGAACATACAAACGGAAATGCGAATTTATTTTATATCTATTTACATCTTATATATTAATACGTGAAGCCAAACCTTGTACCCCTTTTGAAGCGAATTGCGCGAACGGATGAACGTGAAATTTGGCGTAGTTAAAGTTTATGTCGAGGAGAATTGCAGAAAGCTATTTTTTTATACAAAATGCAGTACAAGCATATTGAATTAATTAAAATATTACAATACTCACACTACTGCTTGAATTTTACACAATAATACACACATTTAAATTACAAAGACGTTTTAACATCCGTCATTTCACGTTGCAATTAACTTTTCAATATATTTAGCATGACTGACGTTACATGCCTTACATGCCCTATAATTAACTGATAGATAATTTATCTTTAGTAAATTTATGGAACCACTGAAATAACTATTATTCTCTTTGGTCTTATTGAATGTCAAATTTTTTAAGTGACATACACGTGGTACTGGATCTGGATTATACAAATATTTGATGTTACTTTTTTTGTTTTTATTGCAAAATACTGAAAGGAGGTAAATTAAAACTACTAAACCGGCCGTGGTGAAATTTTCCATACATGTTGTCACATATATATAAAATGACAGAGTTTCATTTATCGAGAATAGTTACCGTTCTTGTTCTTGGGCGCAAGGTTAAATCTACAATGACGTGATCGAAACTGGAAGTAAAAACTAATAACTTCGGCGTTAGTAGTGTAAAACAGTTCGCAGTTGAAAATTAAGTTACGTAATAAATCAAAAATGGGATCCTAACTTTGAGAACAAGTTTCACATAAATTAGTCGAACAGCCTTTCACTGAATTAGGTACAGAATCCAATGAACAGAGTGTATGAAATATCTGGAATAGAGGTTTGTATTTAATGCCTACAAAGCACTCGCGAAGCGCTTACGTTAAACAGATAGCGCGTGGGTGCAAGTAATTGTCTGATTTGGGAGAATAAGGTGGATTTTATTGCGTATTGGTTTATTCTTTTTTCCTCGTATGTTCGGAAATGATAAAAGAGGATTCTGCCTGCGTTGTCGATGTTCTTTCAATTTCGTCTTATAATATCCATTGTATTCGAGTGGTGATATATTGTATCTTCGTTTTTATTTTGATACTATTAGGCGTTTATTATATTTGTAATTTCGTTTTGTTATAAAAGATTATTTTCAAAGTTCGAATGTGTTTCATAGTTTATATGTAAAAAATCAACTTTCATCATCCAAAATCTTTGCGCTTCGCTTTCTGAGTTTATTTTATATTAGATTAGATGCAATATATACGTATAGATTACTAGCCTCTGCCCGCGACTTCGTTCGCGTGGAATACATATTTTGGGCTAACGTTAACACGCAACGGAATTTCTCAAGAGGAAAAAAACTCCGTTTTTTAAACATTTTTCATTGGTGCTTCGCTTCTATTGGTCTTTGCGTGATGATATATAGCCTATAACCATTCTCGATAAATAACCTAAATAATAAACATTGAAAGAATTATTCAAATCGGACCAGTAGTTCTTATTTTTATATCAAAGGAGGCAAACGAACTGGTGGGTCACGTGATGTTAAGTGATCTCCACCGTCCATAGACACTAGTGACATCAGGGACGTTGCAAGTGAGTTGCCAGCCTGTATATGGGAGAAGGGGCAGGGGAAGGAAAGGGAAAGAAGGAAAGAGGAAGGGACGTGGGTCTCCGGCTCTCTCACTGACCGAACGAAACACAACAATGCAAGCACTGTTATTTCACGTCGGTTATCTGTGAGAGGGGTGGTACTGCCCCGGAGGAGCCGACCTATTCATGCTGAAACCAAAAATAGCTTCAGCGGGGCTCTACCACCTACAAGAGATTACCCCCTACAATATCACAAACTCACAAACATTACCTCTTTATAATATCAGTATAGATATGCGATGCTATGCGGTTAGGTACAGAATTCAACGTCGTTTTTGATGACGTCATAACAAAGGTTCAAAAAAAGAAAAGAAACGTTATTGACAAAATATTTTTTTTGTAGGTGTCAGTTATAAACGAAGAAGATTAATTACACTGTCTCAAATAAAGCCCAAATGCTAAATCAAAAGCTATTTATTTAATAAAACTGTACAGTTGAAATGTTTCCGTTTTGTTACTTTGAATCTTAATTAATTAGGTATAACACAGAAGTGTTTTCCAACTTTGTTTACAAAACAATACAAGAGGGACTCGTCGTTTACCTGGAAATTCTATACGGACTCTACGTGACTGTACTATTTGCTTGTAAATAGACAGACCGATGAACTTAACTATTCTGCATATACGAATATCCGAGGTTTTAAAAGGTTTTTTTGAAAGAATCATAGTTGGTGCTAATTGTATCTACATATATGCGCGGTTGAAGAGATCATTAAAGCATTATAATGTAAAATAATTTAAAATACGTCAAATCAAGTAATATCATTGTATTTTTGAATATCAAAAGGCATTCATTATATGTGCACCGTTTGGAGCTTTCCAATTTTTTACAACGCGATTCTCCAAAAAAAATGTGCAAATCTAGTGTAATTGAGTTATATCAAAATGCAGACGTCAGAACTAACACTGAAGTTTCAACATACTCCTAAATAAGGTACATATCTTATACCTTTAAACGATCAATTCTTGTATATTTTTATATTTGTATGTATTCAGGATCTCGGAAATGGCGTCATCTATTTCCGTGAAACTTAGTATGTAGGCAGCTTCGGTGACGATAAATCGATCTAGCTAGATTTTATAGATAGAAATCTTTTTAACTGAGTTTTCAGGTAATGAAAAAATGTAGCTAGATTATAAAGGTAAATTTCGCTGCCGCTGTCAAAACAAAAATAGCTCAGATGGAAATCGTTTTCTTCGAAAATCCGTGTAACCCCAGTTCGATTCCGAGTGACAACAGAAAAGATATATTTCTTTTTTTGTAAAAAAATGTTAATTTTATAAGACAAACCTAACAGTTTATTTTAATTTGAAAAAGTTTTTTAACTATACTCTGCCGCTCAGGTACTAGGAATAATAAGAATAGTGAGAGGATTTCATAACTATTTTAAAAGTATGTCGAAACTGATCATTGTTCTAAACCAAAAAACATCGTGTGTATAAAGGCGAGTGTTCTGAAAAACTATTTTATCATTTACTCTCCTGTCCACTATCGAAGCCACAGTTTTACGGTAAATTCCTTCTGGGCACGAACTAAAAATTCCCTACTTGTTACCTATGCTGTAATTTGAAGTTGCAGAACAAATTCCCGGCCAGTCTGTTTCTTCAACCCTATCATCGTCCAAGCGTAACTTAGGGCATTTATGCAGGACGGCATGATAACGGCGATTTGCTATGGATAGTTTGTCTGTCCGTAGTCGCTGTTATTTTTAAATTGTACTGTGCAAGCATTATCATTAGGCTTAGTGTAGTCACTTTACCGTGCTACAATGAAAAAAAAACCTAGGTCACAATAATATCGCATAGGAAGATTGCCCTATCCTATAATGAAGTATGTGATACGGTAGACATATTTCGAAATTCACAGAATTATAGAATTATAATATAAAGAGGATAAAGCACGCACACAAGTCAAAAATAGAAACACATATAGGCACATTATCACGCGCACGTACAAGCAATCACACAACACACACACACTCACACACATACCACACGCACGCGCACACGCACACACGCATGCACACACACAAACTATTTCTATTTATGTTATTGTCATATTGGTGTATCAAGTTCGTTGATCCCAGGCGACAGCCCAAGCCGAGGTGTGCCGTGCACCCTTGAGTTAGTTGCCGAAACATCCCAGATCGGCTGAGTGCCTTTAGCGCTCGCCTCAAAAGCTATAAGGACCTATCCAGGTCAACAGCGTTTTCATTAGGAAAAAAAACGTTCGTTGATACATAACTAGATGTAAAATGTTTATTTCTTTTTCTTTACAGACTCCCTATGTTATTTCACATATAAATAGAAAAGATTTTTCTATAATATGCATGTTTTCTTAAGCACAAACCTGCGAAAATAATGTATATTTAAATATTATTTTTGGATTGTTGTATAAAAAATCATTCAAAACATGTTACATTTTGGTAAAGAGACGTTTTAAGGAATACTCTATATGACTTTACTCAGTCGTTATATAACAAAGTTCCGAGAGATTTTATATTTTACTGCAACCGTTACGTCATAAAGCTCGGAGCGTTACCCATACAGATTTCTGGGGAGGATAAACTTAGTTCGTACATGTTAAACTATGCATGTCGGGAATAGTTTAAATAGCTTAAGTGCCTGTAAATTAACTTCTCTGAAGGCATCATTTTGCTGTTTAGCCTTAATTAACTCGTCAAGGTGCTATTAAAATAAACTCTCGTTTACTTTATATCCACTTTTGTTAAAGTATTTAGTAATTACGTATATGCTTTTTTTTTCAATATAAAATTGTTTTATGTGTAATTACGAAATATGTTGATTTCTTAGTTCGAAAGTGTATAATACCATGTGCATTATTGTATTGCATATTAATCGATGGTGTATTTATAGTTGACTAGTGCACTCGGCGGACGTAGTTCCACTCTAATAATAAAAAAAAATGACAAATATACCTACCTTCCTCATGAATCGCTTTATCTACTGGTGAAAACCGCATAAAAATCCGTTTAGTAATTTTTGAGTTTATCACGAACAGACAACCAGACATGGCAGAGGGCTTCTATAATTTGTAGTTATTTTATAGAAAGTTTCTAAATCAAAGAGTACAATATACAAATGTATACATTTCTAGTACTTCTGTATATATATTGAGTGTACTTAGGTTATTAGATCGTACTGAAGTAATTGTCAAATCAAGTCATTTGTGCACATTGGTGATGACCTTAAATTAATGTTTGTATCCAAATTAACAACGCTATTGTAAACTAACACTGTGCATTACAGCCAGGTTGATTACAATTGTGTACAAATAAAATAAACCCCATTTAAATAGTAACATTAAAATAGATATTACCCGGCTCTGTTACGGCTAACACATGTATTATTTATGTGCGAGTTAACAAGTGTTTGAATACCGTATATAAAACCCTCTTAGTAAAATGAAACGCTTGAAATTATTCGCCGTGATAACCCGTTGCCAGATATTAGAATTTTTAATAAGTTCTTTTTTTCATCAGGTGGCGTGGGTGGCTCGGGAGTATCCGTTTCAACTCAGGTATGTGGGAATCCTCGATATTCTTTTGTATGTATTTCTTATACTGCTTCGGTAAAAGCCGTCAGCGTTGCCTCTGAAATGGTTTTGTGAAAAATAATATCAAGTACATAGAGGGACTATATTATAAAAGCGTTAAGTACATCCGCACAAACACTACACTATATAATGTAACAACTCCAGCGCTAGCAATATTACATTTTTCTCAAAACATTTTTTATTATAAGATTCTATTATATATACCTAAGTTGTCTATACTTATAATATAATATATAATTATAATATAGTAATATTATAAAGAGGTAAAGTTTGTGAGTTTGTGACGTTGTCGGGGGTAATCTCAGGAACTAGTGGTCCGATTTGAATAACTCTTTCAGTATTATATAGCTCATTTATCGAGAAAGGTTAGGGGTTTTATATACATATATGTACGTATATATATATGTATATATCATCACCCTAAGGCCAATAGGAGCGCAGTACGTATGAAAAATGTTCCAAAATCGGGATTTTTTCCTTTTGAGAGCTAGCTTCCTTTTGGGTTCCGAATCGTCGTCCCTGTTGTCGATCAGCATAAAGTCCAGAACATTATTACTGAGCTACGGCTAAATTACGTTTGAATGCGTAATTATCAACTACATGCGAAATGTCGACATAGTTGATAAATATGTGTAACTGTACCTAATATGTAAAGGTTTTAGGCTTATTATAAAAATATTTCTCACATACCAACTGGGTATAAGTTTGAGTGCCTGGATAGCTTGGATTCACAATTAAAAACGGTAAATGTCGCTGCTATCGGGCTTATTAAGATTTTTCGTTTTGTAACCGGTAATAATCGATTTGGTGCAGACGAAGTTGCACGGGTCAGCTAGCACTATATATAAAGAAATTGCGTAAGTAAATATGACATTGCATAAATAAAATCATCAATTATAGTACACTTTTTAATTCTGGATAAATGTGTAACGTTTTGCGAGCTTACAGTGAATAATTTCATAAAATTTCATTGACAATATTATTTACCCATATAAGATCCATTAGAACTTTAATAAATGAATACAACCAAATAACATATTTTCTAAGGGCCGTGTCGAGAGTATACCTATTTATTCAAACATTTCAACAACTAATAAATACATGAAAGAAACTAATATAACATTAACAGCTTGTTATTATTTTTAATCAAATTATATAATACAAAAAAGATCAGAGTTTTGAAAGAGTGAATTTAATTCTATAATTTTATTTATTTTTATTATCATTTTCGTAACACCGTCGCCAATTTTACTCTGAACTATAGCCGATGAATAAAGTCTTTAAAAGAGTTTTTAGAAGTAATAATTACTGTTGCATTTCCATCACATTCGATAATAAATTAATATTTATCGATTATTATAAATCACGTATCTTTAAAGGTAAATAAATTGTATTAACATTAAATAACTACACAAATTATAGTAGTCTTTGCATGCGCATAAAGCTTCAAATATAAATGGATTTCATTCGGATAATCGTTCGATCATTCGTCTTTGAAGCGATTCGTGCCAAAATAATAAAAAAAAATAATTATGGGATACAAATTACACAAATATAAAATAAAAATCCCGCTGAAGCTATAAAGGACCCTCAGACCAATAGCGGTTCTTCAGGGCGAAAAGAAAAGTTTACATAATACTTCTTTCATATCTGTTTGTCAACCGATTTTCTTTGTTTTTATTTCGTCGTTACTAATTTACAATAAAATTAATATTATATAATAATTGACAATAAAATATCTTAATACATGTTATTAATAAAAAAACATTTAGCATTTTTTTTTCCTTAATATCTACGATTCCATTCCCAATATTATACTCGTATTCCTCATAATGTCACCCATATTACTGGATGATATTGAATTAAATGTGTCTGTTCATTATGAGAAATAGTCATATGCCCAGTATCATCGTTTGGAAAAGTAATGGATGCACAATACAATCAAATGATGAATCCAATACAAAGATGTTTTTAATACTACCATTAGCTTTTGAAACTAAATTATTTTTTGTTGCTACATGAGGTTGAATTGCAATATTGTAACCGCGGAGGTCTAAGTCATGGATTACTTTTATGAAAAAATTTCTTATTTTGATTATACAAGGTATTATTTGGGTCATTTTTTTATTAAATCATCATTTGAAGTGAGTTCACCATAAAAAAATAATAAACATTACAATAATAGTTATATTTTATAATATCATTGTTGAATGTAGGATGAATAATGGTAATTGGAACGTAAGAGTTAAAAAATACATACAGTCGAGCATAGCAACTTCCTTCACAACCTCTTTTGAACTTCACAATTATTGACGGCTGTCAAAATGTCTTTTTTATTTACAAGTGTATATATATCGTTTAAAATTCAAGCATTTGTGTGAGTAATGCTTATTTTAATTAATTTAATGTACTTCTAATGCAATTTTTATAAAATAAATAACTTTCTACACTTCGCCATATATTTAACTATGCCAAATTTCAAGTTCACCCGTTAAGGGGAAATAGGTTAAAAAGGGGTACAATTTTTTTGCTTCACGTATACAATTATAGATATGCTCTTTAAAAAGAATTATAAGAACGACACGCACGCCACTTACAGTAACATATAATATATATATATTAGATATATAAATATTAACAGCGTGCCTAATGAGGTTTACCATCAGCAACATATTTGGAATTTTAACCCACCATATAACTACCCCAGTGCTCTCTCATTCTGGAAGGAACTAATGAAACAATAAATAAAAATATTATAAAGATTCACGTTTACATTACATTTCATCTAATACCTTTATGCGAGCAAACCTTGTATATTTTTATATATTCAGTATGTCGGAAACGGCGTCATCTATTTCCGTAAAACTTAGTATGTATGTAGTTTCGGGATCAATAAATCGATCTAGCTAGATTGTCTTTATACAAAACTTTTTAACTGATTTTCAGGCAATGAAAATATATAGCTAGAATATGAAGGTAAATTTCGCCGCTGCTGTCAAAACAAAAATAGCTCAGATGGAAATCAGTTACTTCGAAAATCCGTGTAACCCCGGTTTGAATCCGAGTGTATATAATTTTTATTTTTAATTAAATAAATAATTTTATTATCATAGTTATAAAAAAGATCTTTTTTTAATATTTTTTATGTGAAAAAATGCTAATTTTGCGAGGGAAATCTAAGAGCTTATTTTAACTTAAAAATGTTTTATAAAGAACCGAGCTAGGCGTGATCGCCCAGGTACTATATATTGTTATTATAATTACGATTTTGTGATTATACAAAAAATAAACCTTTGTCTTTTCCGCAAGAAATTGTATTATGGAACTCTTTAAAGTTTATGTTCTAAGATCTAATTAGGAAGACTTCTTCATCTTCAAAGTAACTAAATAATTATAATGTCGACATGTAACCAAGAAGCTGATAATTATTTCTCTATTTCAAAATGAAGAATGAGTTGAAACCTTGCTAAATTTCATACAGACAAAGTCGCGGGTAACAGCTAGTCTAAAATAGAATAACCTCAATAACTTTTTATAAGGTTCACTGTCTACCAGTAAAAGGCCTGTAAAATCAATCTGACCGTTTTGGAGAAAGCACTGTGGGCAAAACCACGGTTAATAGCTCGAGTATAAGCCAAAATTACCTAAATTTACTTAAACCTAGCCCAACAATAAAATAAATATACCCACTCATTTTTATAATTATAACATACCTAATTGTTAGTGTATTACAAACCGACAACAATGAAGATCCAATCGTTGTCTAAAGATGTGGTCTCCATATGCATTAGCAATCGAAGTGTTCAAAATGGTATCAGGATTGGTATCGTATTACTGAGTGGACTTAATCAGGTCTGCGGTGCTATTTGAGATTGACTATGAATACCTATAGAATTTATAGCGGACCACTGAACTAAATTCTAGGTTGACGGATTCCTTAAATATCTAAGATCGATAAAAATTAATATTATCTGACTGATCATCATGAAGATTGGCATATCTTAATGTTTCTTTTTTTTATAAATAGTGGTAGTCCTTTCTTGGTCTGGCTAAACCCGTCTGGCTAATTACAGCCCATAAGTTCATTTTGTAGATGGTGGAGCCACGCTGAAGCTATTATTGCTTTCAGCATGAAAGTTTTGGCTAATCCGAGGTAGTACCACCGTCTCATAGAAAACCGATGTGAAGTAGCAGTGCTTGCAGTGTTGCGTTTCGTTCGGTCAGTGAGAGTGCCGGAAGCCCACCTCTCCTTCCCTGTCACCTCCCCTCCCCTGTCACCTCCCCTCCCTTCCCCCCTCTCCCCCCAAACACAGGCTGGCAACGCACTTGCGACTCCCCTGGTGTTGCTAGTGTCTATGGACGGCGGTGATCACTTAATTAGGTGACCCGCCTATTCGTTTGGCTCCTATGGTATATAAATGGCAAACACAAATGGATGAGTTCCGACAGTTGCGCTTGATAGCCAGTCCCTGAATTATCCCTAACTCGCAAGAAACTGGTGCTTTTTTTATTGTAGCACGGCAAAATGACTGCACTATGCCTGATGGTAAGCACAGTGCAATTCAAAAATAATAGCGACCACCGATTGACACACTATCCATCGCCGGTCGCCACTATCATGCCGGCCTGCAAAAAGCTGGATATGCACAGGCTGATCCCGAAACGCGACCCGCAGAAGCGAATCACTATTAGGAGCTTTTTCGCCATATACATGGTGGTTGCGACCCAGTCAGGCTGTAAAACCCTACCACCTTGCTTTCGCCATTGCCTCGTTCGTTATTCAGCAGGGTGCATCACTGGCAGGTGAGGTTGGCTTGGGTGTCTCAAGTCTTATGATGTTATTTGACACCCCTTACATCCCAAAGGAAAGGATGTATTTTAATGTTGTTAAGCTTTATATTATTAAATCATTCTTATGAAGTTTAGCGTGGCTACTACTTGGTTGTAATTAAAGATTCTATAAAACATTTCCATGTAATAATAAAAATGTATGATTTAATTTTATATTCTGTCAAGCAATTTATTAATTTATTTTATAATTATAGTTATATTCTGTGATTTGATTATAAATTTTTGAATTCCAAATATTAAATTTTTGAACATTTCACCTTTTGATAATATAAATAACTAGCTTCTGCTTGCTGTTTCACCTATATTTATGTAGATTTGAAGTAGCGAACAAGAACAGCACTTTTATTTTGGATACAAAGTACCCTATTTCATATTCTGTACTGACATGTGTATACAATTTCATAACGATCAACAGTTAAGGAGTAAAAGCGTAACAAATAAACAAACATACTTTCGCATTTGTGACTTAGGATTCTCATGATATTTTAAGATTGACGTAAGAATAGAAACAAACCGAATTAAACTAATAAGAATAGAATTGGATGCCTTTATTTAATATTCTAATTATGAATATCTAAATAGATATAAAAGAACAAGAGATGTATGTAAATTTACGCTCTATACTTCTTGTGTAACTCATTTCCTCAGTAAATGGATAAACATCCGGTGAAAATTGTGTAAAAGGAAATTTATGTCTTAAAATTCTTTCGTCAACCCTATTATTTAAAAATACGAGTTATAGAACGTTAATCAGTTTCGCCTTGATGTCCAAGTTAAATAAACATGAAAATTAATAATTACGTATATTTATTTATTAAATATATTTTTTATAATATATTAATGTTGTTACGGTTTTTTTCTCGAACTGACTACGCTATTGACCCAGCAAGGTCTTAACAGGTTCACGAGACTACACTTCCTACGGTTTTTTTTTTTCGAACTGTCTATGCTATTTGACACAGCAAGGTCTTAACAGCTTCACCGGACTACTAATGCGAGCGCTTGCGGTACTCGGCCGATTTTATTTGGGCAACTAGCTCAAGGGTGCATGGCACACCTCGGCCTGGGCTGCTGCCCGACACGTGCAATTCGCGATCTATCTGAGCTGACCTAAGCTAACTATTCATACATATATGAGTTGTTGGAGCATATATGTGTACCAAGATACATATCTCAACAACTTCTATATATATTTCGTATCGGATAATTTTCCAAACTATTTCAGTTCGATAAGGGAAAGAAAAAAAAAACCCTTCCACTTTCATGTGTAAGCGTGTATGCGTGCACGTGCGTAGGTGTGATATGTGTACTGTTGTTGCAGTGATGTAACATTTTGTGTCAATGTATCGCGTGAGCGGCGCACTTAAGGGCTCCACGCCGATCGAACGGACCTAGGCTTGAGCCGCTGCCGAGGGGGGCCTAATCTGGTGCTTCTTCCTACGGTAATAGTAATCAAGCTTTATGATTTTGCTAGTTTTTGTTAGCGACTTGGACTGCATTAATATAGATTTAACTTATCCCTTCAGAACTGTACTTTCTTTCTTGATGAATGGTATTCTTTGTCCTTGCGCTATGCCCTTGACAAAGTGTATGCACAATTTCATAATATCGGTTCAGTAATTAAAATGTGAAAGTGTGTGAAACTTTCGGATTAATATAATAATGTAACACTCAGTTAAAATGATAAAATCAAATTGATAGTTTTATAGATTGCCAACACTGCTATTTTATATCTGTAATGTGTGAACTAATTTGAATATATTCGTATGATAAAAAATAATGTAGAGGCAAATGTGTTATAACTTTTGATTGTGTTGAGTTATAGGGCATGTAAAAATGTAAAAGTTTATTTTATACCTAAAATGTAATAAAAATAAGAGTTATATATTAATCGCAAAGTGTATAAAGAGTTCATACATAATAATCATTTAGAAGTTTTTTTATATCGTAGGAGGTAAACGAACAAGTGGATTACCTGATGTTAAGTGATCATCGCCGTCCATATACATTAGCAAAACCAGGGGAGTCGCAAGTGCGTTGCCAGCCTGTATTTGGAAAGAAACGCAACAATGCAGGAACTGTTACCTCACGTCGATTTTCTGTGAACCGCGGACGAGCCGACCCATTCATGCTGAAACTAATAATAGCTTCAGCGTAGCTCTACCACCTGCCAAGTTAAATATACATAGATAGACGAGATAACGCCTTCACTATACCCGACTTTTGATTTGGTACGTTGGGCAGAAGACCAAGACAATGAACTAGGTTACATTCGGTATAGCGTTATCTTTGTCTATCGAAATCGTTGTGCTGTGCGATAGAGAGGACGCTATATCAATTAGAAGAAACTGATAATAGCCGTATATCTCACTCTTCTTCGAGTAACAACTGTTATAGGATCCCATCATGATACATTTGACCACAGAAATATCCAATTTATTTTAAAATTTGAACAGAAGGAGCGAGCAGTGTGGCACGGCTAAGGAGTATTTGGAACAAGGATGAATTAGTTGTCTCAGGGAATCAACTATTACTGGGAAGAACTGAACTGTACCTTGCCTCTATAAGCTAAGTACCACACTGCGCGCCTTCATTGAATGTATGAAATAAGTTTAAAATCCGCGGTGCACAATTTAAAACAAATAAAATAGATAAATGGTAATTAAAATAACTATATAGAGTTATTTATAAATATATAAAAATAATTACATACAGATATTAACGATATTCTCTGTTTTAAGTAACAATTTATATGAAAGATAACCCTTCAAATTTATTAAAACACCTCACTGCGATTATTATTTCAAGCAAATGAATGAACGCCTAAAAGCTTTCGAGTTGAACAATCTTTTATTTGACGACGGTCTAACTGTAAAGAAGTCGCGTTTAAGTCATAATAAAATAAATTAAAGGTGTTTTTATGACAAACAGTTTAATGTAATAAACATGTAAAGGATGCATTGAGGACTTACCTTAATAAAAAAAAATTACGATATCTAGTACTTTTAGATAACGTCTGATGTTAGTCAATAAATATTGTCTATTTTGGTAATTATAGAAGAATATAATTTTGTTCAGGCCGGAATTTTGACTAGTTTATTTAAACTAATAAGATGATACATGAAAGTGTAAAGATTGAAATTTCTTATAGAATGTATACAGTGGAAATGAATTATTAACTTATATTTTTCATATCTTTAACAGTTCATTGCATGTAATATAAATCAGTGCATAAAAAAATGATCAAATTTAAAAGAATAATAATTACAACATTACTTTTTGTATTTCAGTATAAATGTAGGTTTCTATTAATCCTCTTTGCTTTTTATTCACAGCTCAGCCTTGCAGTTTCACTCTTGTTAATTTTTAACACCAAAAAAAGAACATATAATTAAGCTAAAAGAAATTCAGCATAAAATACAACTGTATACAATACGTAAGTAGGAAGACAATAAGTGTCCACAGTTCATCATTTTGGATCATCATTATCTTAGGCCGCGCCGCAATTTACTTTTTCCAATCTATAATTAGGATGGTATTTGCTACGGTTATAGTGGGTCACACCTTGAGCTCAGTATAAATATGAGAGACAGTACAGAAACTACGTACAAACGCTTGAAAACGGCACACTCACACAATCATGCACATCGACGAGAGATTTTGAAAGGAATCCTATAGACAATACCGATGAAACCGCTTAGGGATTTAGTTAACGCGCATATTTGTGGGAGAGTGCCGGTGTGAGCATTTGTAGGTAATTTCGGTACTGTCTGTTATATGTGTAGATACTGTGTTTTGACTTAGGTCAGAAGTAAATTCTAAAATGCAAAAACATTTTTTAATCTGACTTGTAGCTCCAAAGACTGATATGTCCAGAATATATACCAGAATCGAGCATCTTTATATGGCTCAAAGAAAATTAAGCATGTTGTATTCCAAATTTACTGTTGTCTTCGATAAAATTATTGATTTTTTATCTCAAAATTCTAAACGAAAACAGTTATTACTTATTTTATAATTGTAAATTATGTACGTCTGAAATTATTCAAAAAATACTATAGCACATATTCCTTTGCCAATATAATAAGGTATTAGTATTTTCTCTTCAACACAATAGTTAATTAAAGCAGCTAATAACTTGTACCACAACTTAAGGGCAGACACCTGGAGTTTCAGAATAAAGGGTTTCTACGAGTCTTTACGATTTAGACGGAATTTCATTACGGGAAGATCGTGTTTTAAATTAGTTTTGCTAATGGCAAGATAAAGAAAATGTTTCCAAAAACAGGGATAATGAGTATCTGAATTTTCATTAGTGTATTTTGTTAGTGGCGTATTTAATGAGGGTTTTAATGATTTACTTATGTATAAAATTAGAAATTATAATTTATGAATAAATATTATACTAATAAAAAGTTTTTTTTAGCTAATGGAATTTAATAGGTTTTGTTGACAATACAGTATTCTTAGGTACTAACTATATTTGATACTAAATTACAATGGGGTGTTTTATATGAAAAATGATAAGATTTTTAAGTTCTCCTACGTTCGCAGTTCGCAGGCTTCAACAGTTAACAGATATTGCCGATGCTAGGCTAGTTTAAGAGACTGGATTTATTTTAATACTGGATTTAATCCTAAATTAGCAATCTAATATTTCAAGCGCAACACAACCGGCAAAATTATTTTAATAGTATTAAGTTTCACAGTAAGGTCTCAAAGCTCAACACCCATTTTCCGGATAGTAAATTCAAGACAGTTTCGATATCAAAAAGCGTGAAAGTGATTTCAATCTATGGAAATAACAGTTGTTTCCGCTAGGAACGATTGTGAAAATGACTTCTAATAAAAATATATGCAGTTAAAAGGTAAAGCAGGTCGAGTGTCTTGTCGGCGCTTCTCGTTGATTGGGTTTTTTTTTCCTAAACAGTGTTACAGTTTCAACGTTCATAATTGCCTTCTCAGGGCCTAAATGGGATAAGTATTTTTGATTTTGAGTATAATAAATAATTCGAGATATAATAAATACGTCCCATTTTACATTTCTCATTCATGTACTAATTTAAGCTTTTCCTCTCCGGTCAACAAAATATCTAGGTCATATAACTTATATCATAAAACATTCGACATTTTCTCAAGTTAACGAAATCATTTCAAAACAGCGATAGAGGCATATCAGTATATTCACAAAATACGGTTTTAATTTGTTAGTGTTTCTTTTTTTATCTTTCTGTTACTTTGTTATATCCCTAATATTTTAAAATATGATTTTAGAGTACAATTAATTTCAATATTTTATTTCTATTTCTGTTCCTTATTTTTGTATTTTTATGTTAACTCTACAAATATGTAATATAATTTAATATTTAGTTTTATTAATATTTAATTTATAGTTAGAGCATGCCGTGATAGTCTCTAAATACGACTACACTTGTAATGAATCACAGTAGTTCTGTTTTTTATATATTTACTAGTGTATTGTCATACTGTAAATAAATAAATAATAAGTAGTCATTCATACTTATTTGTGAAATATATTTCTCTGGCAACTAACGATAAAAAATATAGTTCATTTTTCTATTAATATGTAACGATAAAGATCTACCTGATCGAAAGCACAATATAATCCAAATTCAGGAGTGACTGTTGGAAGATTTACGATGTACTTATATTCGACGTCAATCGCGGAACCAGGATTTATTTATTAATCCTTTATCAATGATGTTCAGCGATAACTATACAAATATTTATTAATCTTGAAGTTATAAAACAAAGTTGATCCTCTTGATAATCTTCAGCACGTCACAAAATATTTTCTATGTTACCTCACCACCTAAATGAGACATCAACTTTGTAGTTTTTCTATTCTTAGGCACAATATTATGACAAGTGTGATATCTACAAAAAGAATATATATATATATATATATAAAATAATCTATCCGCATAGTTCTAGGGTTGCTAAAATGTTATAATAAATAAGTAGGATAACCAGTTTTATATAATTACCACATAGTTACTCGGTCAGCCTTTTTGGTGCATCGTGTTTCACAGTTTTTTTAACATACAAATTTAAGAAAATACAATACGTACTATATATTTGTTTAAGATTGAAGCCAAAAGCGCAAATAAGTAAAACAAGCACTTAAGTTTTTTATATCTTTATTTGTTACGTTTTCACGCATTAACTACTTCACCTATCGTAATGAACTTTTGCATACATATTGTAAGTGGTACAGGAAAGGACATAGAGTACATTTCATCCAGAAAAAAGTACTGTTCCCGAGAGATAGGTCAAATTTATATTAACACGAGCAAAACCGAGGACAAAAGTTTTTTGACTATGTAATATTTCAGTACGACATCTGTGAATAAAAAAGAGAAGATTCGAGGACTGAGTTTATGTTTTTCTTTAATAATATGTAATTCCATTTTTGTAACATAAAATCTAAATCTGATTAACAATACAAGACAGTAGACGCAACACTGTTTGACGGAAGTAGTCCGGTGAGGCTGTTAAGACCTTGTAGGGTCAATAGTGTAGCCAGATCGAAAAAAAAAATTTTTTTTTGACGGACCATGAAAATCCGCACACTTAATTGCATATCACATAAATGGTTAGCAATTAGGTTACGTTATTCATTTTTCTATTACTCACCACCAGGTGTTGCTTCAGTATAATTCATTGTTTTTATATTTTACTAGCCTCTCCCCGCGACTTCGTTCGCGTGGAATAGCTACTTTGGGCTAACGCTAACACGCAACGGAAGCTCTCAAGAGGAAAGAATATCCCGATTTTTAAACATTCTTCATTGGTGCTCCGCTCTTATTGGTCTTAGTGTGATGATATATAGCCTATAACCATTCTTGATAAATGAGCTATATAACATGGAAATACTTTTTTAATTCGGATCAGTAGTTCCCGAGATTAACCCTTACAACATCACAACGTCACAAACTTACAAACTTTACCTCTTTATAATATTAGTATAAATATTGTAATTTAGGGCAGACGGCGTCGCGAACCGTTGATAGTATATAAATATAAAACGATAACTCTAATAGAGCTTTCGTCCTTCGAGTATCATTTATGACTCATGAGTGTAACATTAAAGTTGTGAATGAGCCACGCGAGAGTAATAACACTTAATCAAATGTAAGAGTGTCACGTAAAAGTCCTTATAAGAATTGTTTTTTCACCGAAACATGCCGAAAACTGAAAAAAAAAAACCTAATATATTCATTGTTAAAGTGAAAATGTTTATTCTTCGTTTATTACTTTCTTATTTTCCTTTTGTAATCTTTTCTAGTTCCCAGATAAAGTATTTATGGTTCTTCATATTAATAATAAATTTGTGCATTTTCAGTAGCTCATTATGTGTGAATTTATTTTGATAGTAATGCTATCCCTTTTTTATTTAATTTAATTCTATTTTATATTATTTTTGTGTAAGATTGATTGTAATATTTTAATATTTTACTGTATTTTGGAATAAATTGTAGTAATTCTTTTTAATTATTTTTTTTCGAAATAACTACGCTATTGACCCAGCAAGGTCTTAACAGCTTCACCGGACTACTTTTTTTTAAATAATAGTTCTAATTTATACAGTAAGCCTTCGGTATAACGAATTTCGATAATTTGAAAACTTCTAAAACTTTGAAAGATACCCGATTTCCATCTTTGAAGCCTCTATATCTTTATCGCTTAAAGTCTCTGATCTCGACCACTTCAAATATTCTATTTTTCTCTACCAGGTTTTTCGATATATGTTTTCTCGTCATAACTTAAGGGAAAAAAGGTCGAGCTAGTGATAATGACTGTCGCCAGAAGTGAAAACTCAAAACTATGAACAACTACTGTATTCTTTTTTGAAGTTCATTTATAATCTCAATAATTTAAATTTCATAATTTCTAAATTGGAATTATTACCATCACTTAACATCAGGTGACCCAACTGTTCGTTTGCCTCTTATGATATAAAAAAAAACTATCTGTCGCTAGTGTGGTAAAAGCGCAATACGTTATATCTTTCGAATCGTTAGCGAATTAAGTCTTCCTAAAATTACAAATGTACTACGTGATATGTGTTAGTTTATCTATTATTAATATACTGAAGGTTCAGAAATTACTAATATGACATTAAAATGAATGAGGTTACTTATATCCTACTAATTTCGTTTAATACTCTTTCGTCATTATTGTGAAAGTTATTCTAATTCCCTGACGAACTAAAAGCCTTATCATGTCTCAGTGCATGCAGTTTCGCAGAAACGTCCGAGTTTCACTAAACTTTTAAATAGTACGAACTTCCCTATCCTCGCATTTCCAAGAGAACTAGTTTACCAACTTGAACATTTGTCCTGAGGTAAGTTTTTTAATTCATTTACTAGTCGTTAGTAAAAAGGCTAGTCTTTCTCGAAAGTAAACTTTTGTGTGAATTTCTGAAGAGCCTCTTATAAATTTGACTTTGATGTCGGATTAAAAGGAGATTTCTCCGTAATTGAATACAAAATAAACCAATCTGGAGTGAACAGAATTTCACGGAAGCAGCTTAATTTAAGCTTTAATATTATTGCATTTCAAACATAAGTAAGGTTTCTAATTTATCTTTGAGATTTATTGTACGTCAGTGATTTCATCTTAGAAAATGAATATAAATAATTTACATAAACATTTACATATAAAAAATTTAATATAATCTGCATTGTCTTCTTTGTTTATCCAAAATCTTTTGAACTAGGTAAAGATTTACAAATATTGGGTTGACGCATTTACAAGGGTTAGTGGTCGTCTAGTGTTTATTTGACCATAGCTCACTAATATTTAAATTGCCAGTATCATTGATGTCTTTGGCTGTCTTTGGCAAAGAGTGTACAAATATAATAGATCGTGAAGTATAACGAATGAAGTCTTATAAATAAAAACATGAATTCCTCGATGGCAAGGAAATGCCAACAGCTGTCAAACACAAGAAAATCGATTAACGAACAGAGGAACAAATGGTACGGAACTGTTTTATATGTACGTCTTTTTATATATAGATAACTTTAAACAGTTCAGTTAATAACTTATCTGTGATGTTTCAAGTCGCTATATCAGATGGCCTCACCGGCTGAATATTGTCTGTTGACAATGTTCGTGAGTTCAAACCCCGATTTCCTCTTACATAATTTCATGTTCTCATGTGAATTACTTATAACTGACCGTGATTAAAAATGTATCGATATAATTCCCACTTGAAAAATGATCTCATAGTATAATTGTATGTGGGAAAAATATGGAATTATGGACTTGTCTGTATTTAAAACAGTCAATACGTCGTGGATTAGTGGTGATTATGTCCGTATACCATACCATCCTTCGGGAAAAAGCTTTTAACTCAACTGTGGAATTTTTAGAGGCTGAATTACTATTATTATGCAGTGTAATTTACACTTTATTCTTTCATTGAAGAAGGCGTTACTTTGCGGAAATCCATCATTGAATACTAAGGGGGATGCTACTTTGAACTTCCGCCTGGAATTGATTGACCACTACTACGTCTAAACATGTTTCGCTCTCTCTTCTGTTGCGAATCTGATGATGCTCCGTGACGGAGCGAAACCCGTTTAGACATAGTAGTGATCAATCAATTCCAGGCGGAAGTGCAAAGTAGCATCCACCTTAGTACTTTATTCTTTACTTACTTATGCTTACTATTCAACAAAAGAGATAATCTTTAACTAAAGCAAATGAATTATTTTGTGATTCTTAAACTATAGCTAACTATTAGGTAGAAGTAGATCTACATCGAATTGTTATAACGTAACTTATTTGTTATAGAATTGGCCTTCGAAATAGGTGTAATATAATACAGGTAGTGAGGTAGAATGAAAGTAGATCGTTCTAATAGGTCCGACGAAGAGAGAGCCCATTACTCAACATTGAGGCAATTTTATCCCTTCCGTAATGAGCGTTCTATTTTCATTTTAGCCGAAAATGAAGGTGTCGTTTGCACCCTGGCTACGAAAGGCTTTGTTGTTTAATTTGCTACGTCCGTAATTTTGTCTTAGTTACACAATTTTAAGAGATTAACGAGACAGTTAACTAATTCCGCCCTTACCGGCCTTGAGGTAAATGATTATTGCACTAAATCTAAATTCTATAGCCGTCTAATTAAAGCAATTAAGATTTATACTGCAATTGCATTATTTATTTGTTATTCATTAGACAATAGTGATGGTGTTAAGGTTAAACCGGACGTGTTGACTAAGCGTTTATGATTCGAATCCCTCCCGAGGCAATTATTTATATGATCCACACATGATTATCCTGACTCTAGGTTTTAATTTGAATATGTAATAATAATAGTCTTTACTAGGTATTTCGTTACATTTCTATATAAAGAAGGGGTCCATGCCTCCTACGTTATTAGTGTATACTGTGTTGCAAGAGACAGTTACAAATGTACCAGATTAGACCCCCCTCGACAGCGGCTCAAACCTAAGTCCGTTCCCTCGGTGTGGAGCCCTTGAGTGCGCTGCTCGATACAGTGCCACAAAATCTTACATCACTGCAACAACATTACACATTTCAGCCCCACGCACGTGCACGCATAATACAGGCTTACACATAAAAGTGGAAGGGTTTTGTTTCTTTCCCTTATCGAACTGAAATAGTTTAGTTTTCTGATACGAAATATATATAGGAATTGTTGAGGTATGTATGCTTGGTACACATATATGTTCCAACAACTCAAATATATATGAAAAGTTAGCTTAGGTCAGCTCAGATAGTTTGCGAATTGCACATATCAGGCAACAGCCCAGGCCGAGGTGTGCCGTGCACCCTTGAGCTAGTTGTCAAATAAAATCGGCTGAGTGCCCAAAGCGCTCGCCTTAGTAGTCCGGTGAAGTTGTTGAGACCTTGCTGGGTCAATAGCGTAGTCATTTCGAGAAAAAAAGACAGTTACAAATATTATGAACATCTTATAATTTACATACCATAGTGTAGTATATGTTAACAACAAACTGTATTCTATAAATAAGCATAAGTACAGTTATGTGACGGTAGTTATAAAGTGTGATTAGTGTGCCCACCCACGATATTGTCAGTCGTTAATAAACAAGTGATTGTGTTACGTAAAAAGATTGTTTTCCTGTAAATATAAACTACATAGCATATAAGTGACCATAAATAATTATATGTATTACAGTTTTATATACAGCAAATCAAGTACACATATACATGTTTTTATATACTTAAATCGATGTTTTTAGTGTGTACATATGTATGTAAAAAGAAGGATGTATGTAAAACAAAATAAGCGTATGCGTGTATAGCATTATAAAGTCGACAGTATTAGAATCATGTTACATGTGTGCTGTTTCAATCGTATATGTTGATTACATTTTTGTTTAGTTGTCTGTGATAAATATCTTCGCCTTTAAAGATGTATTTTAAATAAAAAAAACGATAACGACGTTGGAACATGAAATAGAAAATACAGGAAATTAACCACAGTAACTTGGTTGTTAACGGAAGTCATCTCTTCAAGTCGGAAGTTATCTAATATTTAAATCTGAGGGAGAAGGGAAACAGGAATTTGTGAATCATTCATGATCGAGAAGGACGGAAAATTTCGCTGTGTGTTGTTCATTAAAGTTTAATTTGAACATTACATACTTGTTAATTAAAAGCATGCTATGAAATACCGAATAATTCATATCACACGTCACTCTCGTCAAGGAAAATTAGATGAATTTTAATTTTATAGTCATTAACTATCAATGGAATTTATTAACTTGAGTAATAATTAACTTAATAACTACCTCTCTCTTTCTTAACCGAACCACGCGTACTGGGAATCAGAGCCATAGATTTACGTTAAATCCTACGAACGAAAAAGTTTGCAACTTACCTTCGCCGTACCGTGAAGCTGTGCAACAATTTCCCGGCCAATGTGTTCCCTTCTTCATATAACATGGAACACCTCAAGCGTAACGTGAAGAGACATTTACGCAGGCCGGCATTATAGCGGCGAACGGCGATAGATGCCTTGTCTCACGGTGGTCGCCATTGTTTTTGGATTTTAGTGTGCTTACCATCAATCATAGTGCAGTCACTTTGCCGTTCTACAATAGTAAAAAGAAAGCATCCGATATTGATGAACGAAATTAAAAAAGTAGCAACGTCTAAAGATAGTATGCTAGTGAATCTTTAGCAGATTTAATCCCCGCGGATGTCTAAATTCTGTATGTTTAAAATAATTATAAATTATGTTAAATTCTACATACGCAAGTTCATAATATATATTTCTAAGGCGTTACAATACGTTTATTTTGAAATGGAATCGCCGCATATGAAATTATTTTTTCATACTTTTTATGATACTAGGTTTTGCTCGCGGTTTCTTTCGTATTAATATAGATTTGACCTATCCCGTGAGTACAATATTTTTTATTTTAAGTACCTTATATCCTTTTCATCCACTTGAAAAGTTGTATGTTCAATTTCATGACTATTCTTGGAGTAGTTAAGGTGAGAAAAGGAAACAAATAGATTCACATAGCATCTATGATATTAGTAAAAATTATATGAAGCTTGAAAGGGTAGAATCGGGTTTATTACGTAATTACACCTGAAAAGTTTTAATACAATAAATGTTACCAATAAACGAAGGAAACTGGTTAACCAGTGGCCTCTTACCTCGTTGAAACTGTAAAATCAGAGATAACAATAGAGTAGTATCATTAAAACCAGAGATAGTTAACCGTTTTATTTGCCCATTTAAGAGTAAATAAGAATGCACCTGCACGATAAAACATTCGCTCAATAACATCCAACTAATGGAACTTTGGTTTTAGTAGAAACCTTTATTTTGGTCCTATAAAAATAAATGGATGCATGCATACGTGTTGCATAGATATAATCGTAAACTCTTTTAAAAACTGTAATTCAGAAATAATGGCATAAATATAGTATATGTAGAGTTACCTGTATAAATATCTAAATATATAAAAAACCAGTGTCATGATGTTTAGGAATGTTAGCATTTATTTAATTAAGTACAACTTGAGAGGTGGGGTAATTTATATTTCGATTTTCATTACTCAATATTTTTTTATTACAAATTAAATTTTTGTCAATGTTGATTATTGTTATTCATTGTAAGTTTAGTCAGCCTCGAACAGATGGCGTTATAGATCAGTTTGTTGACAGAAAACTATAGAACCGACTGTTATGGATATCTCATAGATGGCAGCATGTTTTAATTTTGAATTTCTTTTGCAACTCCATTTTATTAAATGGTGCACGTGTATTTACAACGTTCCTTCCCCTTTTCCTCATCAAGTTTTTAAGCAGAATAATTACCCCATTACCCATTACCCCACAGCAACTCGTTGCTGGCTCAGTTAGTAATCTTATATAAATAAAAATGAGGTATCAAATACTCGTAATTATGTAAACGCATCATTGCAGAACAGCTGCACTTATTTGAGTAATCCTTTTTTATTGTGTTTATAATAGTCAACACAATGTGTGTACGGATGAAAATGTTTAAAAACCGAAGGGAATAAAGGAACATTTTGATTATAAAAATCTCAATATAAAAAAGTGAGTGAGCAAGAGACAGAGATTGTTGTTTTCTTTGTTTTAGCTTACTTTGTGGTTTTAGTGTCTTATCAAAGAACTTGTAGAACGTTATATTTTTATTATTTGATTTTTCTTCGGAAGGAAAGACAAACAATAATGTAGATTACAAAGTTTTGCTGTAAATTATGGTTGAAATCATTTAATCGTCATTTTATTTTATTACACGATCATACTGCAAAGGGTAGATTTATTGTCATTTCCTTTGGTAGTGTTAGTTGTTATATATTGTATGTATAACCTACAACACCGTTGTTCAATGCACTGAGAATGTTAGCGCAGCAAAGTTGTGTTTGTTACCACCGGTTCGGAAAACAACCCAGCCATCGAGAAGAACCGGCAAGAAACTCGATCGGGTACATTTTTTTTACATATATTTCCAATACATACAATAACTTATAGTGAATGCACAGACAGGAGTCAATTCCAGACATCACTATCTTTCACATACTGATCCACTCTATAATATCGTTGTGATACTGAAACTCACTTAACGTGGCGCTTAAATTTGCAATCCGGCAAATCGTTAACATGTTTTGGGACTTTATTGTAAAACCTAACACTATTACCTAAGAAACTAATACTGGTTTTGCTAAGCCTGCAACATGGGGCGACCAGTTTATTACAGTTTCTAGTAAATACTAGAAAATACATAATGTAAATACATTATGCCGGTCTTTTACTAAATTCAGTTTATCAAAGTTTTTACGTACATACATTAAATTATCAAGAATGTATTGGGAGAGTAGAGTTAAGATACCGAAAAAAGTATTACCCTTTAAAAGTTTTACCCTTGAAGAAGGTTTTATTTATTATAAGATACCGTTAAAATAAATTATATTATTTTTAACTATCATATCGTGATCTAACGTGAACGAATACCGTGGTTTTTCTGCCGTGGTTATATGATACAGTATTATAATTACTTTCGTTTCAATTAATCATCATAACTTTGACCAAAATGTATGAAATTGTTATTTTAGTACATTTTATTAGATCTCACAAAACTCGAATGAGTAGCATATTTTAAAAGTGAGAATCATTTTCCAATTAATTAAATTTAGAAATATTGTAAATATATGATTGTTTGGATGTTTAATTTTCAATCGCACCTCGATTCAGAAGCCGTTGGACTATTTTAAATTAAGTCTGACATGAAATTTGACTATTGTGGACTAAAAATGAGAAAATAAGTTTTAAAATGCTGTAACAAAATTAAGTCAATTTGAAAAGTGTAGGTACTTTACGCATTGTGGACGGGTTTTCATGCCTATTATACATTGCGCTTGGATAAAAAGGAATTGCGTCTACGTATTAAATTTATATATAGTTATATGAAATGCTTCTCGCACACCCCTTGCTGGGCACACGGGGAAACAGTGTCAGGGTTACTCCTATGGCTGTAATCTCTCTCTTCCCCCGCTTATATATATGAGAATACTCATAAGCTATATCTTATACCTTTAAACGAGCAATTCTTGTATATTTTTATATTTGTATAGGTATATTCAGGATCTCGGAAAAGGCGTCATCTATTTCCGTGAAACTTAGTATGTAGGTAGTTTCGGGGACAATAAATCGATCTAGCTAGATTTTATTCATAGAAAACATTTTTGACTATATAAGTTTTCAGGCAATGAAAAAATATAGCTAGAATATAAGGGTGAATTTCGCCGGTGTTGTCAAAACAAAAATAGCTCAGATGGAAATCGGTTGCTTTGAAAATCCGTATAACCCCAGTTCGAATCCGAGTGACAGCAGAAGAGATATATTTTTTTTGGTAAAGAAATGTTAATTTTTTGAGGCAAACCTAACAGTTTAATTTAAAAATATTTTTTAAAGAACCGAGCTAGACTCGGTCGCCCAGATACTATATATATACTACTATATATGAATTCACGTAGTATACAAACGTAACAAACACTTACACATACACAGAAACTCATATCTAACTTATGTTTAACGTGTAACGCATAACGCGTAACGAAACTGTTTCCCTACCGTGACATAAGAAATTTCATTTCAAAAGTAAATGTGAACAAAACCTTGTATCATTATAGTAATTTAAAGTTCTTACAATGCCTTCTTATCCCTTAGCCAATCACTTTTGTAACAACTAAACACGACTTTTAATTGAAAAACAGTAGAGACGCTTAAAGCGATAGTGACTGCCCACACAAATACTAATAGTCTAGAAAAGTCATTCCACCCGAGCTCATTACCCTCGCTTCAAAGTCCTCGCTTACGTAAGTACTCGCTTTGGTCTTTGTATTTTAAAGCAGAACTGTAATTAAAGTCTTTTGATTTATTAACTCTGTTTTTATTCGTACAGTTTCTCTATTTCTGAGAAATTTTAAATGCATGCATTTTGTACATACATTAATACTAACTACCCAAAACCCTACATACATAATGGTCACATACAGCGTAATAGCATTCATGCATAAGGATTTCCATTATACTTTTTGCATACTTTGCGAATACAAGAAAACATTCCGGTTTCTGTATTACTTCATTTCTCTGTGCATGTAACAACTTGTTACAAAGAAAAAAAAAAGAAACAAGAATTTCCTCTTTTGACAGTATTGTATGTAATTATTGTTGGTTTGTGTTTATTTTACCTTTTTCATATTATTACTATATCACCCACGCAACTTTGACTGCGTGAAAACGATAATCGATTATCATTGTATTTCCGGACTCGAAAAATCTTCAAAAACCTACAACCCGATTACATTAAGTACTATGTTACAATAATGAAAACAGTAAAATGAAATAATTATTTATGTATGTATGTACATATGTATGGGTATTCTTATTAATCTTCAATATATATATATATACACTTTTTTTCTTCTTATTGTTAAAACAAAAACTACACATGGATAAAATAAAACTTAAAAAAATTCTTTTATAAATGAACAAAAACCTCAAGTTCTTTATCTACCGTTTGTAAGTTCTTAATAAAATATATACAAAAGCTTATTGGCCTTAATTTATTTGTTACATTTTTTTAACTTTTCTACAATTTTTACACAGAATTTTATAAAACTGTCACTAGTGTAATTGCTAGTTATTACATTTTTGAGTTTTTGCATACTGCGATTTCAAATTCCACTTTTAATTCAGTTCTAATTTTTAATAATATAGGACATTCTATTAGAACGTGAAGGACATTTTGTTTTGTAATGTTATCACATAAGCATTTAAAGTGATCTTTAACTTTACATTTATAAAGATAGTCTGCAAAAGCGCCGTGTCCTGTTAGCATCTGAACTAAGGAGGGGGAAAAGTTAGTATGTTTGGTAACTCGGAAGCCTGGATTACGTTAGGAAAAAATACTTTAATTGTTTCAGCCGTATTTTCTGAGATAAAACGTTCATACCATTCCAATGAGGTGGTGATTCTAATATTTTTCTTTAGAAATGATATGGGACATAGATCATAGTGTGGTTCTATTTTGATTGAGAATGCAGCTTGTTTGGCCAAAAAATCTACTCTTTCGTTTCCCGTGATACCCACATGTGCTTTGACACAATAAAATTTAACTTCTCTTCTAAGATTGCGTAGCTATAATGTTTTTATTCTAGCCGCGCATGATACTAATAAGATAAGTATAAGATTATACTTGTTTCTATTCACATTTGGTAGATTTTTTTTTTATGTCATATAGGAGGCAAACGAACATGCGGTTCACTTGTTGTTAAGCGATCACCGCCGTCCATAGACACTAGCAACCCCAGAGGAGTCGCAAGTGCGTTGCTAGCCTGTGTTTGGGGGAATGGAGAGAAAGGGGGGAGGGGAAGGAAGAGGAGAGGGGAGAGAAGGGGAGATGGGTCTCCGGCGCTCTCACTGACCGAACGAAACGTAACAATGTAAGCACTGTTACTTCACGTCGGTTTTCTGTGAGAGGGTGGTGCTACTCCGGACGAGCCGACCCATTCAGGCTGAAACCAATAATAGCTTCAGCGTGGCTCTACCACTACAATATAGGTATAGTGGAATACCTTAATATATCCACATTTTATTGGTGTTTGGAATAAAGAAATAAATAAACTGTTTTGTAGTGTTCTATTTAAATACTCACTCACTTCATTGTGACTGTTTAGACGAATCTAACTCAAACGTTAAAATCTATCAAGCGATTTAGATTATAGAACCTGCTAAAGAAATAAATAATCATATACACAGGAAAGTGGTGGAGAAAAACATTTTGTACCGACTCCGCTTAGGTGGAATAGGGATAAGAAGATGACGATTACTTTCTAGGATGCTTTAAATAAATTAGTAAATAAGATACAGCATTGATTTTAAGACGATTATCATAATTTTCTATGAGATACTAAATGCTCTTCTTGTCCTCTGTACTCTTTTCTATATAAAGTATACACACAAAAACATAGACATTTCTACACTGTCGAATAAAACTGTCAAAATTTGTATCAGTTCTTATATTAGACATTACATTAAAAACTAAAAACAATAAGAACCACCTCCAAACCCTTGAAAAAGATACTTTTTTTTTACGTGGGGAAATCCCTTATGGATACCCACCCTCCCGGGGGAGAGGATGGGTTATGTCCGACTCGCACGGACTAAAACCCCACGGTGTACCGACAGACCGTGATGTTGGGGCGGCAAGGGATCGTTCTCTGCTATTCCCCTTGAATAGCCGCCCCAACGGTCCACCCGACGAAAGGTTGCCGCCAGGCTCCTATCTATAGAGAGGCAGCTGGGTACACGCCAGCTACCCCCCCCCTCGTCCGCCGAACCTGTGCAATGAAGGGATGAGCCCCCCGACTACATCCCCTCAGGTCCGACTACGGTGGCAGGAGAAGTTGGGCAAATCGCCGCCTCCTCCTGCCGGTCCTCTATCGGTGAAGACGGCCACTCAGGGGGTCCGCCTCGCGGGCCCTCTCCGCCGCTTCCTTTTACGAGATGACTTCCTCACAAAAAGAGGCCACTGCTCGCCATGCCTGCTCGCTGCCGAGCATGGACGAGACCACGCTCGGCAGCGACAAATCCTCTCCTACCACCGCCGCCAGAATGCGACGCTCCACCTCCCACGCAGCACACTCAGAGAGAGTGTGCTACGCGGTATCTTCCTCAGCGCCGCACTCATGGCAGGCGGCGGTCGGCTCCCTGCGAGCGATCCGATGCAGGTACCACCCGAAACAACCGTGTCCGGTCCGCACCGGCACCAGCCTGAACGACAGGGAGCCCCATCTCCTCCCAATCCACTCCCGCAGGACCGGGCAGACGGCGTCGACTGTGTGCCTCCCGAAGCGCGCGTCCGCCAGGTCCTGCATCCACCTCCCTATAGCCCCCTCCCGCAACTCCCGCCTTTTAATTTCTATCTCCCTGGGAGCCGGAGGCTCCCCACTATGCCTCCTCGGCGCCGTGAATTCGTACACGGCGGCGAGCACCCCAGCTGCCAGCTCCCAGGGAAGGGAGCCAGCGAGCGTAAAGGCCGCCGCCAATGACACCGTCCGGTATGCCCTGATTGCCCTCAGATACCTATATTCATAGTGTTAATAAAAACTAACCAGTCAACCAAATAGGAATAGGATTCGCGCAAGTATTTATCAAAGAATGAGAATATTTTTTATCTAATTCAAGTCCTTAGCTCGAGTCACTGGTTTTTATTACTTGTTATTTTACTTTAGCGAATTATAGAAACATTTTTTTTTGCTTTTACTTTTATTAATCCTGAAAAAAACTCGAAGACTCAACCCGGGTCGAGTTGAGATTTAATCAACACCTTTCGATCTTTCTAGTGTGAACACAGCATCAGAGCGTAGGCCGCCGATTGAAAGATATTCCAGTCTACGTTTAATAAGTTCTCTCGTATGTAGCGGTGTCTTTTATACGATTTTAAAACCCAAAATTAACAAATTGTATTGTAAATTAGAGGATATCTACTATAATAATACATATTATATCAACATTTACAACCTAATACATCTTATAATTCAATAAATACTGTCCTTTACTGATAAAACAGGCAGCGTAGGCTTAGCAATAAGATTATATATTTGAGAACGCAACTTGTTCGCTCTATTAACTGTAAATTGTAGTAATCTATTGATACACAAGTTGAAACTATATACGGAATGATAATACATTAAGATCACAATAACGTCGAAATCAGGTTTACACATGAATTAACAGTTAATACGCTAATATCGTTTTGCCTTTCGGATCGTACATCAAAGGGCCACGCCTTCCAGCTAATAAATTTAGTTCTAACATATCTGCTAATAAATCAACTATGTAGTTAACGTCTAATACAAGTGGGTTTTGCGAATAAATAATAATTACGGCAATGTAAATTACACAAGGAATAATGAAAATATTCTAGTACCAAAAGAATATAACACAAATCATCTCCTAGAATTAATCAAATTAGATTTTTGTAGAATTGTGATCGTTGAAGTTGCTTTATTTGTTAACTGTCACAGAAACCATATCAACACATAACCAATAAAATGAACGTTAACCGGGCAATTTTGTAGGTGGTAGAGCCACGCTGAAGCTATTACTGGTTTCAGCATGAATGGGTCGGCTAGCTTGGGCTAGTACCACCCTCTCACAGAAAACTGACGTGAAGTGTCAATGCTTGCATTGTTGCGTTTCGTTCGGTCAGTGAGAGTGCCGAAGGTCCACCTTCCCCTTCCCCCTTACTCCGTCTGCACCCTTACTCCCTCTGCACCCATCCCGATACCCCCAAACACAGGCTGACAACGCACTTGCAACTCCCCTGGTGTTGCTAGCGTGTATGGACGGCGGTGATCACTTAACACCAGGTGACCCGCATGTTCGTTTGCCTCCTATGATATAAAAAAAAATCTGAAAACAAGACGTGGTCAAAGAAGTAATTTTAATAGAAATTGCAGATGAGTGGCTTTTAGATGAAAAATACATTACACCAAGAAGTATGTGTATTTTTAATAATGTAATTCGATTTTTAATTGAATTCTTTGAAATAATAATTTGATATCATAATTAATTGTAAACATTCTTAAAAGAATATATCATGTTTGCACCGATGTAGGTGAGTTTCCTTCGGTTGATTTTTATTTCACATCCCACAGTCCCAACTGCTATAAGGTTTACGCAGGTCTTGTTGTCGAATAACGGCCTGCCATAATCCTCCACCGGGGATTACAAGTCAGCGTAAAGTTATTCCACCCCTTTCTTATATTTACTTTCTGAGATATTTTATTAGTTTATGGAGAAATACTATCCCGCTGGAAGTAGATAAAATCGAGTTGCCGTATCTAATGTTTTCATTGCCTTCTATTTTTCTGTTGAGTAATAATCATCTCCAGCATACGTTTTTTTAACACGATCTATTTTAATATGGGGTATTGTGCCGTAATTAAGACGTATAAAAATCACTGTTGCCGTTTTAGTGACTTTGTCGGTGTAAGGGGTGTCGAATAACACCATTAGAAATGAGACACTCAAGCCAACCTCACCTGCACGTGGTGCACCCTGCTGATCAACGAACGAGGCAATGGCGAGAGCGGGGTGGTAGGGTTTTACAGCCCGACTGGGTCGCAACCACCATGCATATGGCGAAAAAGCCCGTCATAGTGACTCGCTTTTGCGCGTCGCGTTTCGGGATCAGCCTGTGCATATCCAGTACCGGGCGACTTTCGTCATTATGGCCGGCATGACAGCGGCGATATTTAAGTATTTTGGTACTAATTTAATTGTAATTACTGGTATCAACATGAATTGCTGATGATGTTTTTGGAATTTCCCTACCAGATTGACGTTCGATCTCGGGGTCGACCAGAATGAAAACAGCAAGAAGAGTTATAACATGACTAAAAGTTGTTATAACAGCTAATCCAACTAAGGCCTTTTGTTCGTTTTATCGCAGTGAAATATTCGCAATATAGTATTTTCACCATATTTTTTACCATGAAATATTATGAAACATTTAGCGACGTCTGGCGGATTTTTTAATTATTTATTTTTCAAAATGTAGCGACTTTTTATATAAGATCTGGAGACTTTTTTATTTCTTAAAGGGAAACACTGATAAAAATTGTAGTTCAGTGACGCACGCGCAGCGGCTTGAATTAGTCGCTCGCACCAATAAACTTGTATACATATATGTTGTGTTTCCTTTTACAACACCTCAGTCACTCAACATATAGTCCAGGACGGAGAACCACAGAGATAATATAAGAAGATAACTTACACACGAATATACTTTGAAGGTCTCCTCCCAACAAAAGTGGAAACACATGTAACACACCTTGAAACATGATATCAATGGATTAGCTTTCTTTCTAATGACCCGAATTCAAATTACTCAGGATCTAACAATTTAGCAGAAACACATTTTAATGTCTAGTAAAATTTGTAATACCCTGTGAAGTAATTAATAGCAGTTACGTTGTTATTAATTTTACCATAATATTATATTCATCATTCTCATATCTAATATATATTCGGGATTAAATTGTAAGAAGTATTACTACTGTTACACAACCGAACTGCTCGTTAGGTATAGTATATAATTTGTGCACTGCGTGTACTTTAAATTTTTTATTATTAAGAAGATAATATATTTATATTACTTCAGTTCGCAATCAACCACGCGCGACTCACTATCACTGTCCGCTATTTACCATTAGCGGCGAATTATTATAAACCATTTAATAACCATTTTACCAATAAAAAAATTTATCAAATAAAACATCTCTTTCTTCAACTACCATTGATTTATTAATGTATAAGTCAATGACTGTTACATTTTACATTGAATTTGTGATGGTTAAACGATATAATAAAATATGTAGTACTATATAGTGAGCGCGGCGAACGTTATCCCGCCATGGTATAAAAGAAAACCTTGAAAAATTATATACATAAGCCTTTCTCATTAATCACGGTATCTACTGGTGAAAACCGCATGAAAATCAGTTGAGTAGTTTTTAGTTTATCGCGAACAGACAGACAAACAGAGGTGGCAGAGTGCTTTATTTTATACTACGTAATGATACTGTGAATCGCTGTGTTAACATAACTTTTTTATTTGCATTATACAGCTAGGTTTATATTTTTTTTTGTAGCACTTTTTTTTCGAACTGACTACGCTACCTTGCGTGGCCTTTACAGCTTCACCGGACTACTATAGCACCGCAAAGTGACTGTACTATGCCTATACGTGTCGAACAAACGAGAATAAATATTGTTCACTGAAGGGTAAAAAGCACCTTTAATAAAACAAATACATACATATACCCCAATGAGAAGTGGTAGATGGTTAACATATTCTGGAATATTCTATTTCATACAAAAGTTTTTGATAAACACTACAATTATAAATTTATGTCTCTTCTGGGAGAAATATTTGAGTTCGTTTTTCTTAATTTTAGTTGAGTAACCGTAGAGCGAGTGTTTTTAATTATAGAAACAAGAAAATGAAGAAAAAGAAAACAAATTAAACTATAATTTTCCCATCTCAAGTTACTTAAATTTACAGTATACAGACTAGTTTTTCTTAAATCTTTATTTATGGCAATCAGTCTTTCAGATTATTACTGCCATTGTCGCGTAGTCATTAATATTACAAGCGTCGTGTGATCACTTCAATATCGAGCTTCGTGTGAGACAATATTCTAACAAGATGGTGGATCCCTTGTTAGAACCTTCCTGGGAGTTTTTGTGGCATCTCAGAATTTCACGCTCCATGGTATTATTTTACATTCACTTCACTTATGCAAAATAAACTAACTATATTACGTAAAGCACTACCAAATTTACAAAATATAGAGTCAAATAAGACAAGATTATGAATAAAATATAAAATCCACTACATGACAAACTAAAATCCCGCCAAAAACTCAACTAGTAATTGTGCATTTCAGAAATTTTAAACCATTAAACCTGTTATATTACCATAGATTCTTACAGCTAAAATAAAATCTTTTATTAGGCTCTCAAACATAGCTGATTTTATTTCACTTCATCTACAAACTTATACAGAGCTAAATAATAAAGTAATTAAGAATGAATAACTTTTTAATGCGAAATTACTAAATGTTCATAGTAATCTCCCTAAGCATGGAAGTTTCAGTATTCAATCGGATCTGAAATGCAAGTGAACAAACTTCTGAGCTTGCAACTGTTATTCAAACTTAGGACTGTGTACTCACAGACTTCGTTAAGGACAGTTCGTTTTCAATTGTTTCCTTCTTTGAATTGCTTTTCTACGGGTTGCTATTTTCTGTTTCAAATGTTTTATTTCAAAGCTTGTAGACAAAAAAAATCAATCAATTAATTAATAATGGTAGAGCCACGCTGAAACTGTTATTGGTTTCAGCATAAATGGGTCGGCTCGTCTGGGGTAGCACCACCATCTCACAGAAAACCGACTTAAAGTAACAATGCTTGCATTGTTGCGTTTCATTCGGTCAGAGAAAGCGCCGGAGACCCATCTCCCCTCCCCTCCCCTCTCCTCTCCTCTCCCTTCTTCCTTCCTTTCTCTCCATTCCCCCAAACACAGGCTGGCAACGCACTTGCGACTCCTCTGGGGTTGTTAGTGTCTATGGACGGCGGTGATCGCTTAACAACATGTGACCCGCCTGTTCGTTTGCCTCCCACATGATATAAAAAAAAAAAATACATTTTACATATTTATGTTTTAAAATGCTATGAATATAACTAAGCGTTTAATAAGAATAATTTATAGTGTACTAGCTGACACCCGCGACTTCATCTGCGTCGATGTCATCTTCATTATTTTGTTATAGCTCAAAGGGATTAATTAAGCAGCATTGTCGACAAAAGCTCCCTGGTGGCTTGACATCTTTCAACAGTTCCAACAATTATCGTTGTATTTCACCCAATTTTCACAAAATAAAGTATATACCTAAACCTTCCTCGTACATCACTCTATCTATGAATGAAAATCGGTTCTGTAGATTTTGAGTTTATCGCGAACAGACAGGCAGACAAGGTAGAGGACTTTGTTTTATAATATGGAGTTTTGTATTCCTGCTGATATCTGAATATAGTTGGTAGTAATGATCAATTACGTAGGTAGGTTTCATCCCATTGAATTAAATAGCTTTAGGCTTAATTCTTTGGACTTTGTGTATTGCTAATTGTAATTACTTCAAAGATGTAATAATATATTGAAATAGTTAAGAAATATATTTATAATATATTTATATAATAAAAACATATTGATAAAGGTGTCGATACCGATCACGTCAAAGCGTTGAACATCGTTTTCAATATATTATGCAGGGACACATTGAGTAACGTTGACGCCATATATTGCCCACCTTTCCTCATTTCAATTACCTTTATGGGCGACACTCACTTTCTTGATGGCCGTATTGAATTTTACGATCCAATATATTGCTCACGACGTCATAACGATTGCCCGCTGAATTTACCTTACCAATAAATAAACCAAGTTTGTAAACAATACAATTTTACCAGCTTTGAGCTTCCTAACAATTATGAAGTGAAGAGTTTTATTTTCTGAACTGAATTATTGTATAACAATAGGAAATATGAATGTACTTAAAATAGAATCCGCCTTCTCAAGTTTTACAGTCTGCTGGATATTCCACGGTATTATATACCTATAACATAGTCAAAACTCAACGGGAAAATCTATTTCTGTCATATACAACCTTCAAGATTTATGAAGTTTTTAAAATTTTATACAACGCTATTTTTCAAACGAATACTACCAACAGTCTGTTCACCTGTGTATCATAAGGTCTACATTCGATTATATAGAGCTTAAACTCTTACGGTATTATTAGAAAAAAGTTAAATACATATTAAATATTTGCTTTAAAACGTTTCGTACTAAATGCACCGCGCTCGCCCGAGGCAAATTCGCGTTATCCTTTTTTCGCAAATCTATGCTAACGTAACCAAAGCGAGACAAAAGAGCAATATGGCGAACATTCAGCGAGCGTGATGCATTTAAAACGTAATCTTTTTAAAGCAAGTATTCAATACGTATTTAAGTTTTATGTAATAACACCGCTATGGTTTTAGACAGTAAGGGGTAATTTAATAAATCTACAATTTTTACTCTTAACAAAACCTTAGAATTTTATTATTTTTACACAGACATACGTTATACTAATAATTATACGTTTATTCATTTCTCTTTTATTTATCCTTTTTGTTTTATTATATAATAGCTCTTGTTCGCGGTTTCGCTCGCATTAATAGAGATTTAACATATCTCTCAGGAACAGTACTTTAAAAAAAAGGTAACCTACATCTTTTTATACCCTCACAACGTGTATGCTAAACTTCAAGATTATCGGTTCCATGGTTACGGTGTGAATATGCAACAAACAGACAAACTTAGATTCGCATTTATAACATTGATAACTTAGTAAGGACTACTAAGAATTATTACATTGTACTATTATAGGAAGGAATAAATAGGTAAAGGATTACCTTTTAAGCCTTTTAACAGAGGCTGTAGTGTGAAAATGTAGTATTTAGTCCAAGATTCTTTCTTTCTTATAAAGCGGTTTCGAGGTTAACTATTTTTATAAAATTACGTGTTAGAGGATAAGGCTCACAAAATAATACTTTAGAATAACATTAATTATTATATCTACTTGGTAAGTATTAATAAATCGTTACTTTTATAATTATGTGTTATTACCCAACAGGCAGACATAGCACATTCGGCTAAAGGCTACGAATCGGAGGATGAAAACGCGGGCAGAAAGTGGCAGAGGGCCAGCGACGAACGGCCGCCAAGCAAAACTACTATGTACTCTAAGCAGGTAAAGGACAATCAGATTTACCAAACAATCACAATTATGGTTCGATTCTTACAATACGTGTGAATTTCTTGCGAGGGAATATAGAACCATAGTTTTCGGATTCAGCAGTTACTAATGTTATCATCGTTCATGAATTTGCGAAGTTGAAAATATTCCATCTTAAATACTTATTTATTTCTATATCTAATCTCTAATTTTTAAACGAGCAACTCTTGTATATTGTTATATATTCAGAATCTCGAAAACGGTGCCAGCGATTTCCGTGAAACTTACTATGTAGCTGGTTTCGGAGACGATAAATCGATCTAGCTAGATCATTCATAGAAAACTTTTTTATCTTAGTCTTCAGGCAATGAAAAAATATAGCTAGAATATAAACGTAAACGCCGCCGCTCTGAAAACAAAAGTATCTCAGATGGAAATCAAGCGTTTTGAAAATCCGTTTAACCCCGATTCGAAACCGAGCCGTCTTTTTTTAGAAACATGTTTTATTCTGTGAGGCAAACCAAACAGCTTATTTTAATTTAAAAACTGATTTCATTATTATAATTATAAGCCTTTCTAACACATTGGTACCCAAACAATGATGATTGATAGAGTTTTTGTAACGCGTCTAACATGCCTGAACATACCTAAAAAAAATTGTCCTTTAACAGAACAGAGCTAGGCCCGGTCATCCAAGTACTATTATTTAATTTGCGAAACACTTTTAGGATAATCTTGATACTATCTTTAGTCACATTGTGACATGATAACAGGTGAGATTATGGTCGAAAACTAATTAATAACTATGTAAAAATCCTTACTAATCTGAGGAGCATATTAATATAAAAGTTCATCTAATTTTCTGATAGAATTAGCAAGAAAACTATTCATAAATTTATCGCTATTTTCTTTGATATTAGATACATGAATGTGGCATAAATATCGTGTGGGAGGTTTGATGTACAATAATGTATATGTGATAAATGATACAAAAGTTGATTCATGACGACATTTTGATGGATGAGGGTATATAATTATAAGAAATACAATATTATAAAGTACATTTGTATCAATCATGATTGCTTATAACACATATGATAAATAATTATTAAGATAGAACTATAAGATTCATTTTAACACATTAAATGATAACGAAGATACGGCGCTTTGAAATACAGGAAAAATAAAAATAAAAGCAGTTGTACATTTGAGACTTATTTATGTATCCAATATAACCCGAGTGAAACTTATAGCCATGCCGCTCGCAAGTCTAGAGTTATTTTCTTCAAGGATTTGTTCCTATTTTTATATGTGGAGAAATAGGTTAATAATTGAAGTTTACGACACAAATCACTTTAAGTGAACTTGTTTAGTAATATTCTGTAACCCACTTTCACATCTCTAAGTAGTAGCAGTCAGTTCCTTATAGGACCTCTTGCGTTGCACATAAAAGCAGATGAGTCATGTTCAATAGTAATTCCACTTTGCTCAAAATTCTTGAAACTTTTATTTCAAGCTTATCAAATCCATTTCCAGACGATTTTTCTTCATATAAATCATTCCTTCCAACTTTATGTGACTTAGAATTCTAAAAAAATGAGTAGCACTTGTTTGGCTATGTTTAATAAGATACAGACAAATCTCACAATACGAGTTAATAGATTGCCTTCCCAAACACTACCATTTATTTCATGGTTCTTCTTATAAGAGTTCAATCAGAAAATACTGCACTTGCCAGTAATAGTTACAAAACTTATCTTTAAAAAATATTCTAAATAGAGATATTTATGAAGACCTCTCTTTAGGTGATATGTATATATTTATAGTTTAAATATTAACGATGTAATGCATCTCAGGAGTTCCGAGAGCAGTACTGCATCAACAACAAGCAATTGGACCTGCTGGAACTGGAGAAGTCCAAGAAGGACAGATTCCTCGGATGTCTCTCCCAATATCACATCGAGAGCCCCTGTTCAAGAGCCAACAGGTTTGATCATATAACTTTAATAGAATTTGATCAACAATGTATTGGTTATATTATTCAATAATTTAAGAAGCTGCCCATCATATACGAAATATACTAGCATATGTTTTATATGAAGGTATGCGAGTATATGAAATTTGACATTTAAACTAAAATCGTTTTCATCAGTTCCAGTACAAAATACGGTAAGTAAATTGTATTTTGTTACTTCAAATATTAAAGTCGTGAATTTAGTACAAGCATTAAGTAACATTTCATTATCAAATAATCAAATATTAAATTAGCAAATCATGTCAGCATTTGAATAGTGTTTTCACTGAAATGATAAGTTTATAACAAATTTCATTTGTGGCCTTTACAAATTTACTAAATCTAAACGTACCCAAATTGTATAAACGAGCGATCAAAAGACTTGATTAAGTGGAAGGTCACATTAAATAATTAAGGAGTATATGGAATAGTTTCACCTATTTCTGGAAATGTAGGAATTTATATACCAGATTTTGATTTGAGTTTAGAAATTTGAATTTTATATCTTCGATATTCACTATCAGATAAAAATTGAAGTTTACGTGTGTTCAATTTAACATCAAACTACCATCGCCACAGCTATGTTTCCTGTAAATCAACAATGTTTTAAGTACCGACTGTTGGCCTGACGAACCTTTACAGTTTCTCCGGGCATTATGGGCGAGTATTTAAAGCATTCGGTCAAATAACAACTAGTTTAGGGGTGCCAAAGTGGCCGGGCCTCAGTTTGAGCAGTTGCATTGAATACAAATATAGTGGACTTGAAGTAGCAAACTAGGACCAATGTTTTCCGGGGCAATGGCAACTCCTACTGGCACGTAATACGTTCTAATTAACTTCTTTAAAGAGAGTTATAATTGACAAGATTACGGTCCTTTTAATTTTGTTTGTACATACTCTGCAGTTACCAAGCATAAAATAAATCATGAAATATTGGATACACTTTTATCTCATTTAAATATAGAAGAACTGGGCAAAGGATTTATGTATAATTTATGTGACAGAAATTTAGCTTCCTCCTGTTCAGTTACTTTTTGGGTAATTTCCGGATTCAGCTATTAGCCGAAAAGTTGTTCCCATGCATAAGGTATAACATCAACATTCAATGTATGGCTCAGTAAAAGTTGTTCCCCAGTCATACAACAAAAACAATGTTAAAAATGTTTCCTACGAACAACTTTGGTTATGGGTGAATAAATTATTTTGTAAGTTGGTATATATCGTGACGAAATAATAACTTAAATACAAATTTGTTTTTTTTTTTTTTTTCACTAAATGTACATAATGAGAAATTGTATTGTAGTATTATTTTATAGTGGTATATTAATTCTAAAATCAAAGTACTGTAGTTATGACTTATGTTATTACAATCTACGTAATATATTAGTTTGTAAATTTCAAAGTAAAGTTATCTTGCTGAGAAAAAATTATGACGATATCCACACATCACTAGCCTCAGATATAATGATGATTTTAAGCACCTAAAATATCCATATAAATCCATAGTTTTGTATTTTCCCCACTACATTGTAATCCCGCAAGACTATTTCCCAAGGCCTTCAAGTTTCTTAACGATGTTTTTCTCAACTCTTGCCCTACTATATAAATTATACAAGTAATTAACAAATGCCTGCGTTCCAAAGAAATTTTTAGTATTTGTAAAAGTCAAATCTGTGGGCATTCTACTTCTGTGATTTGTAGTAACTGTGTATCTTAGTAATCTAAAGTAATTTGTGTAAAATCTGTAGACGGATTCTTGATCTAATAATATGGTCATTAGTCTGTCTAACCAACATCACAAATAAAAGAGAATCGTAATGGAATTCGAGGTAAAACAACCACAATATACCAGTAAAGTATATCATATACTTTTAGAACCTTAATTAACTGAATACGATGGTCATCTTGATTCCAAAATTTAAAACCGCGTAACTTACCGCCACAATAAATAGGGTCCTTTAGGGAAGGTAGAGGTAACAAATAGGGCATTTTATTATTCTGCACCCTCGTAATCGTGTTTGGACTCAAGTAGGGTGAATGGACGGCACTCCAATGTTTCCAACATTTATTCCCTACGTTTTTATACGGCTATTTACGAAACCATTACTCTTACTGTTCAGATCCTCGAATGCGTTAAGTGGAGCATTCCCAAGCCTCTCGAATACGTTTTTATACAAATTTTATAACATTCAATTGATAGTATAAAATGAAGTCGTCATCTAACCCTTTTGTGTGTGTCTTTAGATATTCTAAGTCTAAGCCCAGTTTGTTACAGTTTTTACTATGATTTAGAGAATTGTTCCAGAAGGCTTACATGCATGATGTATGCACATCATATTTATAGAATATAAAGAAAAATCGATACATTGTATTCATATCTCCTTCGAGAGTTTACATTTACATGTTAACTGTGTATTAAACTTTATACGGAACGTTTAAATAATACGGATTGATTTACCATATGACCTTACACTACAGTAAATAACAGATTTTTCAATGTTAATTAAAGGTATCCATTTTTTTAACTTTATTTTTGGCAATCAATCTTTCAGATTATTTCTGCCATTGTCGCGTAGTCAATAATATTACAAGCGTCGTACGATCATTTCAATATTGAGCGTCGTGTGAATCAATATTCTAACAAAATGGTGGATACCTTGTTAGAACCTTCCAAGGAGATTTTGTGGCATCTCAGAATTTCAGGCTCCATTTTCCATTCACTTCACTTATGCACAATAAACTAACTATATAACGTAAGACACCACCAAATTGTCAAAATATAGAGTCAAATAACACAAGATTATGAATAAAATATAAAATCCACTACATGACAGACTAAAATCCCGCCAAAAACTCCAGGTATGCATTCTTAATTTGATATTTTTTTTCTTTCAGAGCATCGTTTTTATCCGTGTGTGTCCGTCGTCGGGTGCCCTCAGATGAGAATCTCAACACCGATTATGCACCAATACAGCGGTATCCAAGGTATGGCAGGCAATCATAATAATTACCAATACGAGTACTACCAAAGAAAATGGAGGAAAATCTTTGTAATGAAATAAATTCCTAACTGAACATCTGGACGTCAGTCTGTCAATTCTGTAAATATCTTTGAAGAGCTCCTTAGTGCCTTCTCTCACTGACTCACTTTTATATGGAGATTTTGACACAAATGTATACTTTTGTGTAGGATTAATCAAATATTGTCGTTTATGAAAACCTTGTCCTGACAATTAGATACACAACAAAAAAAATCAAATAGATGCTACCGTTATTAAATAATGTGCTAACATATTCGGTTATTTATATTTATTAATAGATATATTTATTCCAAATCTAACACATATCTTAGTTAAACCTATATACTTTCATAACAATCGTGGAGCGAGATCTTTACTTTCACATAAGTACCTAACAAAATTGTTTCGCTATGACTTTGTTATCGATACAGTGACGTAGACCACGAGTTTCGGAGAATCTAAATTGAACACAATGTTTGCCCAAAGGTTTGGCCAACCCACCCCGGCTCCGCCCGAGGTATGCGCATATGACGCCGACTTGGAATGTTCGTACTTTCGCCGACGTCCACGGTCCGTATGCAGCCAACCTGACCCGAAGAGGTTCACCTGGATGCCAGAGGATGAAGACTTCACCCGCATGGAATGGCCACAGTGAGTTATTATTATGCTCACGACTTCATCAGCGTGGAATAGGTACTTTGGGCTAACGCTAATACGCAGCGGAAGCTCTGAAGAGCAAAAAAACCTCCGATTTTGAAATACTCTTCATTGGTGCGAGGCTTTTATTGGTCTTAATCTGCTTATAAGCCTTCTCTAATAAATGAACTAGTCAATACTGAAAGAATTTTTCAAATCAAACCAGTAGTTCCTGAGATTAGCGTATTCAACCACACGAACAAACAAACCCTCGAGATTTATAATATTAGTATAAATATTACATAAGATAAATTAATATGTATACTATATAAACTTTTTAAAGGGTAGTCGATATGCTTACATTTAAATGAGACAAGAAAGTTAATAGTTTTGAAAGACATTTATCCCGAAAATCGAGTGAGTAAACTATACAAGCCATTATTAATTTCTTACCATTTTATGGCCTTTTAACCAGTTATTTAATTGTAAACAAAAAACAATAAATAGACCTCATAGTCCTAACCATAAGAAATTTACATTCATTACAAAAGGTAGAACAGAATCCAATTTATTAAGGACAAACCGATATTAATGCGAACTAAATGAGCGTCTACCCTAAAATATCTACGGTAAAATATTGGCTTTTCATTCCGGCCACAAATGACGATATAATGCCGGGAGCAGCCTTTCGAATTTGCATAAGTCGAATAAGTTATCTTTAGAAAATTTTACTCGGCACAAATTATTTTTTGAATATAAATTTATTCAAAAAATATAATATTGATGAAGGTTACATGACTCAAGGAAAATAACAAAAATAATTTGAAAATGCTTCACATTTTTAATTTAACTGTGTTTTTTAACGTACTTTATGTTAATTGTTATCTGTCATTAGGTTATGAAGTTAAGAAGGTAAATTGCTCCTTAGTGCAGTTGCCAGAACATATGTATAGACGTTAGGCTACCGACTTTTGATACGTCAAAGTAAGTAAGGTGAAACAACAAGGTGGGTGTAAGGGGTGTCGAGTAACATCTGGGGTGTAAGGGGTGTCGAGTAACATCTTAAGACTTGAGACACCCAAGCCAACCTCAACTGCCCATGGTGCACCCTGCTGAATAACGCACGAGGCAATGGCAAAAGCGGGGTGGTAGGGTTTTACATCCCGACTGGGTCGCAACCACCATGCATATGGCGAAAAAGCCCGTCATAATGACTCGCTTCTGCGCGTCGCGTTTCGGGATCAGCCTGTGCATATCCAGTACCGGGCGACTTTCGTCATTATGGCCGGCATGACAGCGGCGACCGGCGATGGATAATCTGTCTCTCGGTGGTTGCCGATGTTTTTGGATTGTACTATGCTTAACATCAGGCATAGTGCAGTCACTTTGTCGTGCTTTAATAAAAAAAAGCCTTCTAAGCCAATTGTATGGTATCATATTCTATATTAATTATTTATGAAATGTAAGTGTAATAAACTAATCCTAATTATCACTAGACATTATAAAGCGAAGTCCTTTGCATCGTCTCTCTGTCCGTTTGTGATAAACTCAAAAAGTACTGAGCGGATGTTTACGCGGTGAGTGATTCACGTGAAAGGTTTAGGTATATAATTTGTCAAGATTTTTTGTAAGTTGGTTTAAATATAACTATAAATATTGAAAGTGCCGGAAAAGTCAAGCCGCGGGAGCTTTCGTCGAAAACGCTGCTTCATATCCTTTTGATATAACAAAATAATTGAGATAAAAAACGACGCAGACAAAGCCGCGAGAATAAGCTAGTAATATTATAAATGTGAATGTGACTTCGTTTGTTATGCTTTCACGCCTAAACAACACAACTGATAATGATAAGATTTTGTATGCACGTTATCATGGAAATAGAAACAGGCATAGAGTACCTTTCATTGAGAGAAAAAAAAATTGTTCCCGAAGAATACATCAAATCTCTATTAATGTGAGCGAAACCGCAAGCAAAAGATAGTGTCATAACTTGTACTGTTGACGGGTTAAGCGACGATATGAAACACGAAGGTGAACCCTACGTAGTAGTAAATGAGTGTTTTTTTTTTCTCGAACTGACCACGCTATTGACCTGGCGAGGTCTTTACAGCTACACCGGGCTACACGTAAATGAATGTGAAACCACAAACACACTAGTATAATAAACAATGGACTAATTAATTACAGATCGGTAATAGAAGACAACGCGGGTTGGCCGCAGAATTATAATGTCGACCAAATCGCGTCAGTAAGCCGAGGTGGATCTCTACCCAGACCGCCTTCAATAATACCGTGAGTACATAATTGATATACGCTGTCACATCAATGAAATGTCAAACAATTAACAAAAAAAAAAGTAGAAGGATGTAACTCATATATGGTTAGTTTTTGTAGTTGTTTGTAATACAGTTTGTAGTATCGTAAAGTTTCAATAATCCGACACTATTTAAAACCAGGGGTTGTCAGATTATTGGATTGTATAAAATAACTGTATAAATTTTGTACAGTATATTGAGTACAAAGGAAGCACTATCGAATGCTATCTTCATAATATATATATATATATATATATATATATATTTTTTTTTTTTTTTTAAGATGGGTGCCAAGTTCACATAGCTGAGTTTGAGAGTAGAGTGTCGGATTATTAGACGTATCGGACTGCTGAAGTGCTGAATTAGTTAGACTCTATTGTACTTAGTTTTTATAAATTATATCTGATGATGTAGCTAAAGTTACTTAAGAAACAAAACATGGTACATTTTTTATATCTATTTAACAAAACAAATGATTTTTGTTAATTACATCGATAACATGATAACAATGCATGTGATGATCCCACAACCGAGCGATATATTTTCTGTTTTCCTGCTAGCGAAATCTGAAAATTCAAAGCAAAGCAACACATAAACAGTAACCCTTCACGCGAAGTAAACAATTAAGAATCAATGAGTGTAGAAGCCTGCCTATTTATAAGGCTTAAAAGGCGATTACTATTCTGTTTTATGCATATAAAACAAATCAATAAAATTCTTCAATACTTCAATAAAAGGATAAAATGAATTACTGTCGAATTTCGATCACCATTATCATTATTATTTACATATTATAAAACCAACCCACCGTATTTGTCTGTCTGTCCGTTCGCGATAAACTCGAAACACCATTGAGCGGACTTTCACGCAGTTTTCACCAGTAGATAAATTGATTCATGAGGAAGGCTTTGGTGTATAATTTGTCAAGGTTTTTTTTTAATATCAAGCCGGGACAACGTCCGCGGGTTCCGCTATTACGTATATAAATAAGTTACAAATACTTTAACAGTACATACGAAAGATCAGTTTCTAAGAATTCGAACAGATACAAAAAGGTCACGATACGAACAAATCCCTATAGAATTATCCTTGAACTTGCACGTCATTTTATATTGGTTCAAGTGTCCGGGTAACCTTATCCAGTTTATACAATCTTATTCGAACAAGTCGTGCGAAATAATACGACCTTTCTGTTATCTCAATAAAGGTCAATAAACATAAATAATAAAAGATTGTTTAACATATTAGAACTTTTTACATACGCTGTTCACGCAAGCCTATATGTTAAATATATTTGACACTAGCTGTTCGCCCCGGCTTCGCATGGAACAAAAGCGAACGAAACCAAACCTATTCATATATGTCGCGGCAGTGATAAAACGGCGTCCTTGTAGAATTATGAAGTCACCATAGTGAAGTCATAGCTATGATTTAATCGGTAAATCCTTCATGAACAATTGAATAACACGTTAACCTGTACAGAAACACAACACTGACTATAATTATGACGAATTATCCGTAGGTGTGACTAGCTCAACTGTCTGAGCGATTATACCCAGCATATCTCATGGGTCCGCCTTTTAAGTCATCATTTTACAACGGGGGTAAATAATGAATAGACGATACCTCCAACCATTAGCCTCTCACATCAGGGGTAAATAATGAATAGCCGACAACTTCAACCAATAGCGTTTGAAGTCGTTAGTAACGCTCCCTATATAGTCAATAGCGCGGTATCACAGGTCAATAGTGGCTCCTCCGATATATTCCTAAAATTCTTAACACTCGTCGGCAATAACCACTAACAAAAAAAAAGAGAAAGTTGGTTATAAATAGATGAGAAATCAGTACTAAACTCTTACTTCTTCATCTATTTACAAATAAAAATCAATATTCATTATATCACGGTCATTTATTTATCCTAGCTTTAGAACAAATTTTGTATAAAATAAAAATATATTACAGCTTTATTTTATATAGTTTTTCTGAGAACTATTTCTATAAATGATATCAATTAATATCTCGACAGTTTCATGTTACTTAAGCTTATATTTAAACATATATTGTACTTGTAAATGAATTGACTTCGTAAATGATATAATTACACAATTTTCAAATATAAACATGAACTTCAATTTTAATAAACAAAATAATTACGTAAAGCCTATAAATTTTCAACTGCGGCACGAAGGGATTTTGCTTTTGCGTGTATTTTCATTGCGGACCGTAATAAGTAAGGGTCTCCACTAACGCTTGCTATTTGTGTATTCTCATATCACGAGTGTCGGTGCCACGTCATGCGGCATAAAGGTTAGGGGGGTAAAATTAAAAAGGGCGAGATGTTTTCCCGTGGAAGGCAGTTCCTCTTGCGCTCACAAACAATTAAGAACCTCCAACACGGTGTGTCGTAAATACTTTAAATCGCTTTGTTATAGCTCCCGTGAATTATGATAGTCGTGGAGTTTTGTTTTGGCTTGTGTCACATGCGGAGATGTGGGTAAGTGAAAAGGTTATTGTTATTAATCGTGGAAGAGGCACCCGTGTAAATGGAAAGGAAGGATGATGTGATTAAGTGGATATATTTCCGGTGTAAAACATTTTAGCAGATTTTTTTTATTTTCTCTCAATATGACGTTTAATAATCACACTTATAAACTCATACCCCGACAAACAGACTACGCGACCATGTTTAAATACTGATAAATAAATTATTTTTCTTAAAAAATATTCCAGTTATTTATAATATAAAAAAATAGGTTGATTAGGTAACATTATTTGTAACTTGACTCGTTTGAATACCAATAATGAAAAGATAAAAAAATATATATATATTCTTTTTTTATTCATACATATATCTAAATTTATTAAAGTATTAAACTCAGAAACAAAGCAATAAACACTAAAACTTAATAATAAGATAATTAAAACCTGTCCATTGTTTTATTAAAATAGTTAAATTATTCTTTTACAAAATTTGAATAATTTGTTAAGTGAATGCTTCTTCAGCACCGCGATTTGAAACACGATGAAATCAAAAAGCAACATTAAAAAGAGACAACATGCATATCTTTACCATTTAGGTAAACTGCGAGAGGATGAGATAGAATACATTATACAATGTTTTGTTTTATTCTCAGTCTCGTCACTATTATATATTGAATTACCTAATGCTGACTGCCTCTGTTCGGATGCCCACCCTGGCCGGGCAGCTAGGGTGGCGTATGTCCGACTTGAAACCCCATGGTGCCTCCTTTCACCTGTTGGTCGGGGAGCAGGAACTGCCTACGGCACTACCTCTGCTCACCCGGCAGGTATCGGCCCCTCTTAAGGGGCCTCTCCTGCGGCCTGAGGGATCAAGGTGGAAGAACCCTCAGGGAGGGGCGAGTGTTAAACCCCCCCCCCCTTTCCTTAGAATCTTGTCCTTTATTCCTCAGGGTTAAGTCGTCCAATGACACTTTACTTTTAATTACAGTGTATAGACATCGAAAACAGTGTTCTAATTATAACACGAAGTATTTAATAAAGGTACGCGCGCCGCGGTTTTTGAATGACCACACTAATGACCTCCGCTGTTGGACAGAATATGACGAGTAATTACGCCAAAGAACGAAACTGTGTTATTTTGTTGTGATGCTAATGGATGAAAATATGTAGCATACAATTTCTGTTTCATGAGTTATAACGATATATTATAGCTACGATCTTTATAAAAGATTTGTGAACAGTTTCAAAATCGAATTCTATTATGTTTAAATTAGAAATTAAATATTGTATATGTTTGAATATCGAATAATAATGTTAATTATTCAAATACTTCAAATCATCGGTATAATTGAAAGTTTGAATTCATTCGCACCATTTAAATTTTGAACTCCATACGCGAATCAATTATTCGATGCGATACATTGGCTAATAATTCGGATATTCGTACACTCGAAATTTTGCTAGTTTAAACCAGAGGTTTCCAGATTTTTTTGATCTCTATAATCTCCACTTTAAAAATTCAGCTGGTTCCGGGGGACCCACTGCAGGTACATTTCTACCATATTCCCAAAACTCGACAAAAAATATGAAGATTAGATTTAACTTTGGAAATTTTCGTTGCGTTAGAATCTCGACAAACGTGTCGAGGATAGTCGAGAGTACATCGTACTCAATATGGAATAATTTTTTAAAGTAACAGTCGCTGAGCTTCTAAAAATATTATCTGCCCACGTTGATAGAAGAAGCCAAGCCAATATTTTAGTTGTAGGTGGTAGAGTCACGCTAAAGCTGTTACTGGTTTCAGCATGAATGGTACGCATTAGTATGGTGGTCGCCGGGGTAGTACCACCCTATCATAGAAAACCAATGTGAAATAACAGTGCTTGCATTGTTGCGTTTCGTTCGGTCAGTGAGAGCGTCGGAGGCCCGCCTTTTCAACCTTCTCTTCTCCTCGTCCCATTCCCCACCTCTGCTTCTCCCAAACACAGGCTGGCAACGTGTGCGTGTCTATAGACGGCGATGATCACTTAAAATCAGCTGACCCGTCTATTCGTTTACCACCTATCATACATATAAAAAAATGAAAAAAGATAAAATCAAATAGGTTTTTACTTGGAAAAATATGGTCATAATAAATAACGAAAACAACATTGCTCTAGGCATTTAGCTCTGATGTAACACATGTGTATAAAACTAAGCTCTAATTGACTCGCATAGAATATTCGACTATGAGTTTTAATATTGTATTTTTAAAATGTTGTTTGTTATTTTATAACAAGTTTTTTATTATTATTTGATATATTTCATTTTTTTTTTTAGTTTTACTTCAAAGATACTACTACATTTTTGAGAGATTACCATTTTTATAAGCATAACAAAAGATAAAAGAAATTTTATAAGCAATTGTTAGTAAGGAAAATTTGGTTTACGTTTTTTATCTCTTTCCTTTGGTGTATAAAATATATTGTTTTTCGTAAATAACGCAGACGAAATGGCAGGTATCAGCTAGTATAAGGATAAAACAGTAACAGAACCTCTCATAACAGAAGTAGGATTACCAAGACTTCTATTTACCCATATTAAGTTTGCTTAGCCTAGGTAATCACTCACGATGTTAGCTAGCATCCTAAGTTAACATTAACCCAAGATCCATCAAAATAAAGTACCTACATTCCTAGAAAAATATACTCAATGATATTCAATGATTTTTCTTGTTATATTTTTTGTGAACGTGAAATCTATATATCAAATTTTAGTTGTATATTCTGTGACGACAAGGACATCTAACATGAATCAGATACAAGTATGTAGCCTACGCCTTTAGCGAAATATGTCTATCTAGTTTTAGGTACCTGGACAACCGAGCCTAGCTCAGTTCTTTAAAAACATTTTTAAATTAAAATAAACTGTGTTAAATTTGCCTCAAAATTATCATTTTTTTTACCAAAAACAAAATATTAAAGATATCTCTTTTAGTGTCATTCGGATTCGAATTGGGGTTCATTTTTTTCAAAGCAGCCGATTTCCATCTGAGTTATTTTGTTGACAGCGGCGGCGAAATTTACCTTTACATTCCAGCTGTATTTCCATTGCCTGAAAACTCAGAAAACAAAAAGGTTTCTATGAATGACATCTAGCTAGATCTATTTATCGTCTCCGAAACCACCAACATACTAAGTTTCACGGAAATCGCTGACGTCGTTTCCGAGATCCTGAATATATAATAATATAAAAAACAAGAATTGTTTATTTGAAAATATTAGATAAGTGCAATTTAAGAACATAAGTTCAGATGTGAACAAAAACGTAGCACTATGCACATTTATCCTAATTCCGAATATACGTATATATAAAACTCAACTATTTTACTTTATACTGTTTTGTTCACTTCTTGATTGTTTAAATAACAATATAGACTAATAATATTTGATATGCATGCTGTTGTTGCCTGTAAGTAGGGTCATATCTAGCTATAACGTTGAATTGCACACTTTATTTTAATAACGATGAATTGATATTGACTCCGTTGGTAACCTTGATAAATAAATAAATAAAAAATATATAAGATATACTTACTTCTCTTTCCTTACACAGCAGTATTGTTAGAGCAGGATAATTAATAAGGCAATGACATTGTACAAATTATCCATTTATATTTTAAGAACATTACGTCTGTTTCGCGTCACGATAACGTCCAATTTCGTTTAAGTTACTCATCACTTTCTTCTCTCTTTCTTTCTCTCTTTGACACCCGTCTCTGTGATTCCACTTGTAACGAACGTAACTATTTATTTTTTGTAAAAAATATATAACACTAACCTCTGCCCGCGACTTCATTCGCGTGGAATAGATACTTTGGGCTAATGCTTACACATAGCGGAAGCTCTCAAGAGGATAAAAAAACCATTTTTAAAGATTCTTCATTGGTGCTCCGCTTCTATTGGTCTTACCGTTATAATATATAGCCTATAACCATTCACAATAAATGAGCTATTTAACATTGAAATAATTTTTCAAATCGGACCAGTCGTTTCCGAGATTACCCCCTACAACGTCACAAACTCACAAATTTTACCTCTTTATAATATTATAGTATATATAGTATAGATGAAGAGATAAACCAAGAATATTTTGTTTTTTTTTTCTTTTTTGACTTGCCACGTCTATATTATATCCCATCACCACATCTCGTTCTACATTCGCGGTAATATACGTCTTTAGTCAATATAAATACATCCGATCCTAAATAATTTTTAATGAAAGTAATTACGGTAAATATAATAATTGCTGTATTATAAATATTATTATATTTTATTCCTGTATAAAAAGCAAGTGTGAATTTTCCATTTTATTAAAAAAAAATATACACTCACATAAGTAATCCATTATAAAAATCACTATGACAATGACATACTTTATTGAGTGATGTTGAAATAGATTATAACTAAATCGGATAGACAACAAAAAATCAGATTGTAACTGATTTATTACATAACATGTAGCAGACAAACATCGTAGTGCAGAGTTTTAAGGTCTTCTTGTGAATTAGAGTTCAATACCAAAGAGTCTGAACTAATTTTCATAAGAAATTGAATATTTTTGTTACAGATGCCCCGCACATACACCGATACCGCCCCCTCCCCCGCCGCCACCATTAACAATACCACCGCACAGGTAAGGGGCCGTCCATAAATTACGTGAGGTGTTTTTTAAATTTTCTGCCGCCCCCCCCCTTCTCCCCCCTCCCCCCCTGGTGAGATGTCGTGAGATTTTATTCAACCCCCTCCCCCATCCCCCAATCTCACGTGAGATTTTTCAAAATGTGAGTTTCTTACGTAAACGCGTTGGATTGTTATTGTAAAAAGAAAAAAACAAATTTGCTCTTTTGCTCAAAACAAATTTGCTCTCGTTCATCGAGTCGCGCGTTCGGCTGACAGTGGCGCGAAAACAAAGGACGGGCTACACTGTACCGTAAGTTCAGATTAAATTGAGCTATTTGGTATAAAACAAATATGGTGGTTTGACAGTCAGTAAATGTATAACGTTGAAGTATGAATGAAATTATTTTCTTTCGAAAGAATTAGTAAATGATCTTAATGGTATTACGATTACGCATAAGATTAAATCTTAAGCATGTACAATCTGGATTAAATGGACCAAAATAGTTTAATTTTTTTTTTTGTTTCAATCAGAAAAAAATTGCGTGATATTTGCCGAGACGCCTCCCTCTCTCCAACGTAAGATTAGATGAGATTTGACTCGACCCCCTCCCCCCTTAAACACCTCACGTAATTTATGGAGGCCCCCTAATGAATAGTATATATTATTTACCTAAAACTAAATGGCTCAAAATTTGTAAATAAAGTAAGCTATTATGGCTAAGTTATCTTTGAAAGAATGTTTTTCACATTTTCCATGTAAACGTTAAAAAATATATATAACGCAAGAGTACTCAATTATTTAAGTAGAATCAATGCACGATCAAGGGCACATTATCAAGGGGCTAAGCAATATTATGAAGTTTACAGACAATATGAAACAATTACAAATTTTTGACAATATATTTAGGTATTTGTTTAAGTTACAGTCAACACTTCTTATGTTGTGAATATTTATAATACAAATGAAGCAACCGACAGTTAGTTATTAGAATTGGATATTCCTTAATTGATGTATGAAATTGTAGATACTTTGAAAATATAATAATCAATAATGTAAAGGCAGGCATTAACACTGGCGAAAGTTTCTTTTCGTCTGCGATGTCAAAACAGGAAGAAATGTAAGGAAATAAATAAATTCAAATGAAATGATGGCATGTTAGATACTGAGCACAGTGTTGATTTAACTCTGTGAATCATTTTATACTGAGCCATAAGTGCCGCCACCCTGGCGTTGGCTGCTCTGCCGAGCGTCTTGTACCTCTATTACACGACTGTCTGTAAGCGACATGCGATTAAGGAATGAAAAAATTTAAGACGATTTAAAAGAAAAGTTTCACCAATATTTACCTTTCAGGACCAAGCACGTATCATTCGCTCGTTCGCACACTTTGACAACGTTCGACGATTCCGTAATGCCAGCGGCAGTCAGTACTGGACGATATAGAAGAGACTGTGAGAGACTCCTCGATGGAAGAGTTGTTAATGTAAGCTACTATTTTGTTATACAGACTACTTGTAGATAAACTGCGATCAAAGAAGAGCTACACGGAGATAAGTGTCTAGGCGCGACTTATAAAAAATTTACGAATATGTGTTATATTTCCGAATCTTTTAAATACGATCGATTTCACAACCTTAATTCATTTAGAAGTAGCAGTCGGTAAAATTTGTATATACTACTAGCTGGCCCGTGCAACTTCGTTTGCACCAAATCGGTTATTTTAAAAATAAAAAAATGATTGTAAAGGGTTGAAAATTCTGGGTTATATGTATTTACTAATGTTGTATCAAAAAAAAAAAATATCTAAAATTGAAAAATAAAAATACATGTTGTCCGATTCTCAGACCTATCCAATATGCACACAAAATTTCATGAGAATCGAGAAAGCCGTTTCGGAGGAGTTTAACCACAAACACCGCGACACGAGAATTTTATATATTAGGTTTTTTATAATTAAATACTAATAATCATAATAATATATTTTTTAACGAACGAAAATATAAAAAATAAATTAAGAAATAAAAAAAGTAAGTTTCATTTCAAACATTCTTAAGGGTTCCATATTTTTTTTCTATTAACTTAAAATAATTATACAAGAAGTATAGATAATAACACCTCGCATATTCTATGCTACTAATAAAAAAAATACAAATAGAATAATTAATAAAGTAAATGTTGTTTACCTAATATGTACTGGCTAAAATTCTTCAAATGAATTGTATTTCAAACAATTTTGTGATATTCTTCTACTATTTCGTTAATGTTTTTTTTTTTTTTAAAAACAACAAGAAGCTTAACATTTCTAGGTGGCCCTATATATATATTTTATTACAGGCCAATTTTAAATATGAATAATAATTTTACCCAACTTGACAAAGTTGATTATAGTAATACTGTAAATCTTCGCATACATATTATAATGATATAGTAATAATAAAACCTATATAAAGGACCAAACACCACCGTTACATATCTTCCTACTGTAATGCTTGCGAATAGTGGGTTACATACACTGACACACGAGATCTTCTATACACATATAATGCAAATACAGTTAGTTCATTTGAGGATCAATGGTATCAAAATTACTGAACATATTGGCAATTATTATTCGATGAGAAATTTTTTCGTAGATGTCCCTAAACTACTTATTTTTTAAATTCAATTGCATCTTAGTCATTTTTAAAATGCCCAATAAAGCAGGATGAATAATGTAATATGAGACATACATTTATGCCATTAATTTCAGAAACCAAATCTTGTACGAAACGTGTTGTTACTTTCATAAATGTAACACTTTTTCCAGCCCGAACCGAAACAGTATTCAACGCTCCCGGTGATGTTCCAACCTTTTCCACCGTACCATCAATTCATAGCGGCACAAGCTGCTCCGGCTCCAATACACTACCCACCACCGATATCAACAATGCCAAGCCACACAACTACACCAGTGCCAAGGCCAACCCCCAACGAACAACCGAAAGTTGTCCTTATAGGTAAATATTAATAAATTGTTTTTCTTCGTCGTAAATTACTCAGTGTATAATTTGTACAGTGAAATGATTATTTTGCAATAATCCTATTTATCTATAATTGATTGTAAATTCATGGTGTTTCGGCTTTTCCTTAATATATAAGAGTGTAAGGTATTCAAACCGTTAAGGACACAAAAATAAAGTTCGAAAAAATTGTTTTCGGACAAAAAAGAATAAAAACAGTTTCTTAAAAAAATACTGTAATATATTTTAAATATAGTGAAAGTAAGGTACAATCGTCTACAGTGAGAAATGCTGTATAATTCAAGTACATTTTTACTTTTACAGATTCCATAAAAAAAGGAGTTATGCGAACGCAAGCCACTCAAACTGATGTGTGTTTAGGAAGAAAACCACTACCTCCAAACTATTTATCATTAAGTCCAAGAACAATTAAAAGGGTAATTATAATTTACCATTGCAACATTCTATAAAAGAAAGCATTCTATTTTCTAGACCTTAATAAAATGTCATTAAATATGATTTTAAATTTCCTTAACATATGGCCTGGTGACTCTTGAAGAATATTTTAATTTTTTGTGTTATAACTTTTGGAATGATTACGATTTGATTTATCCTTTGAAATTATAGGTAAAGATGGTTGCAGCAGGAGTCCAAACAAACGGATATACGGTAGGACCTAGAAGACTTACTAAATCGTTCTCAGAAGTTGGAGGCGATCGGTTAGCTGGGCGTGATAATCAAAATGATATTGCCGCTTCTGTGGAAAGGTAAATATTATTCAAATTTGAGATGTAATTTACTTATTACGTAATAATAGTTTCACATATATCCTTCTATTTTTTGTTATTATTGAATTATAATGTACATGAATATCATACTTATATTTTCTTAAATCTCAGTTAAACAAACTGTATCGTAAGACAACATTTGAATTACATTCAAAATACAGTAAAGTCCAATCAAAGTGCTCATTATACGTATCGTTACATTTTAAAGTAAGCAAAAGCAATTTTAGGCTTCTAATGTTTTATGTATCATAATTATTCAAGATTTTCAAATGTTGTATATGTAAAATATGAAGGTCACAAAAGAAATAAAAGCCTTATGAACGGTAAAATTTGAATTTTGGTGTCGGTTTATGAAAACTGGATCACATAAAAAAATTAAACATGTTATATGAACAATTAAAATTGCATTTAGCCCATTTTGAACGACGACTCATGTTTCTTTTTTTAGTTTTATTGGAAATGATCATGAGAAACTTCATAGAACACAATCAGAGGAACCACCAAGATCTCCCCGATCACCAACAAATATTATTATACCTTCATCTCCTGTCATGCAAAGAGGAGATTCCGACGATGTAACATCATCATCTGTGAAATCCGTTGCATCATCTCAAATAGATAAATCTTCTGAACTAAGTGCATTACAACGACAGACTCAAGAGTATTTTCAACAAAACTTTCAATTTATACACGAAAGTGATAGAGATGACACTATAGATGACGATATCGAAACAATAGAAAAAAGCATGGCGTTAAATCGTAAAAACTTAGAATATTTACAACAAGAAATAGCTAAACAGACAAAAGGTGGTGATAAATCGTTAAGGTCGATTTTATCAAAGAGTACGAGTGATGCTTCGCAGAAGACTATTAATTCCTCTCGACCGTTTTCAAAAACATCGACAATGCAATCCGAACCGTCAACGGAAACATCGGCAACAACTACCGACGACAGTGAGAAGAATGAAAAAGAAATTATTATAGATTTTGAACCAAGGCCCGATGATGAAGCAATGCCATTTACAACGATGCGTAGGAAAAACAGAAGAATTTTGCAAAAAACTCTTTCAGAGGGTGAAATTTTGTTGGATGCGTAAGTCTTCTAACAAAATGAATTTGAATTATACTCATATGCCTTTTATGATTATATTCAAATATATAATGAATATGTATAGTTTATATTTTTTGGATCGTAATTGAGACATATTATTTTCAGAAGAAAATCAGAAATATATAGTACTGAAGGTGTAAAGGATGCTCCATTAGTCATGTCCACAAGTCAAGAAAACATGACTAGAGAAGACCGCGAGAGAGAAACATTATATAAACAATATATTGGTAATAATTATGTTCACACCCCAATAAAAGATGAAGGCATATTTGGATTTGAACCAGATGGATCCTTCAGGTGAGAACGAAATTTTAACTTAAGAAGTAAAGCACAAACACACCGCCACATCCATCCACAGACTGGCACATTTAATTACACTACATAATTTAGACTAACAGTTGCATAGCCTGTTATTTATATTGTATTATTAGCTAAAAGAATTGAATGCATAGCCTTCATTCACGCTCACCCATGTAAATCTCTTCATAGTTCTTCAGACGGAAATGCACCATATGAAGATTTTCACGAAAAGTATATTAGTTACAAGCATGAACCATTTAGAAATCGAAGCGTAAGTTTCGAAGAGAAATGCGAAATTATTATTAAGAACGATGACAATCCCGAAGAAAGGTATGCACGACATAACACGTATACGCTTTTTGTATTCAACCATAAATTGCTATAAAATCCTAGTGCTAGAAATTCAGTTGATAATGTTTTAGTACTTCCTATATAAAGTATAGTATTATTCCCTGTAAAGGAATGTTCTAATAAAAATAGTGAATTAATAAATGGAATTTTGTAAAAGATTATTATAAAATTGTAATGAGAAATCAACAGTTATAATTACAATGCCATGAACTTTTGATATATTACAGTACTGCAAAATCTAGCCCCGGATCACCAGAACCAATTACTCAAGAAGACACGAATGGAGACCAAAAGACTAAACGAGCAGTTATATCGAATAATGTAACTACAATTCTAACACCGCTCGAAAAGACATCGCCTTGTGCATCTAATGAATCTTTGACTGTTGATCCATCAAGGTCTATATTAGTCAATAAATATCATAATATAAATATACCGATAACAAGCAATAAATATTCACAGTAAAAAAATTATTTCAGAGATCACTCAGATGGTATGTGGAATGAATCTCAAACAACAGTACTACAAGTAGATTCAGGAACAGAAAATGGAACAGTTATAAGGTTATGATAATTTTCAATATGATCGTTTCCAATTTATAAAAGATTTTATGTTATTTTGTTTTCACTTAAAAACTATTTTTATTTTTAGTTCGTCTGATGTAAGTTCGTTAGCTGCATCACCTGGAGCGTTAGCACTATTAACACCGACTTCTAGAAGAAAACAGCTTTTATTATTGCAACATCAACAACGTTCATCATTAGACACAGATGCTTTGGAAGAAGAATTTGATGCCTCACAGGTTTGTGTAAGAAGTAATATTTATTTATAATTTATACATGTTACTGGTTAGTTTTACAGGATATTTATTTACAGAGTCAGTCTCCTACATCACCAAGAAATAAATTAGAAACACCAAATACAAGTTCTGCACAACAAACTAGAGCATCATTATCTCCTCCAGCAGTTGTGCCAAATGTAATGCTCCCCATAACTAAACAACCTACTATATCAAAAACTGTATCACCCATAGCTCCACCAAAAGTAAAGCATACGCCAGCCATTGCTATTACTCATCCCAGTTTAGATTTGGCCGATATTCCATTCAAAAGAACTGCGAGTTTCATTAATAAGAAGCGAGAAAGAGCATTAAGTCCTTCAAGAAGGAGGGAGTTGCAAAGAAAGGCAGTACAAAAGGAACCAAACGGCACCATACCCAATCAAATTATTGAATCTCCGTCTGAACAGCCTGTGGTAAAAGTTAATAGTAGTGAAACAAGTTTAGCTAGAACAGATTCGGGTAAAATAAATAATACAGATGTATCAGAAAGCACCACAACCACTGAAGATTATGTAACAGCTAATTCTGATAGCTCTAAGAAAAGCAATAGTAAAAATCAAAATCCAAGTAAGTATAAAATAAATATCGTCAGTCGGTAGAGAGTTTTGGGTTGATTTACACTATTTCCTTTTTTCAGATCAAGAAAATAATAAGGCTCAAGAAGGTTCATCATTTGAAAGCGCATCAAGTCTTTATTCCTCCACTCGAACAGATAATATTGCTGAAGATTTTATTGTGCCAAGTTTTTCACCACCTTTGCAAATTAATGATAATTTTATTGTGCCAGATCTATCATCTCCTCCGTTGCCATTGCATGATAGAATACCTAGAGCTGCAATCGAAATAATTGAAGTGAAAGCAGAAATTAATATGACCAGTGAAAATGCTAAGAGAGATAAGACTGATAGTAACATAAAAGAATCTATTACAAAAATATCAAAGGTAAAGTATGCAGATCTAATATTCGTTAAGGATATACATATGGTTTTTTTTTAATTGTGACTTACAAGTCCGTTCCTTTACGTCAAATATGGACATCCTTCCACCTTAAATACTTATTATATTATTTTTCTATGTTAATAAATCAATAGAGACTGCCGAGACATGAATTAAAATTAATGGTTCTTGCCAAGTTGCCATTCTACAAATACTACGACAAGCACTCCTTACTAACAAATTATTTTTGTTAATTTCTACTTGCAATAGTATAAATTCTGTTTTAGATGCGTGGTACAATGAGCGGTAAAAGTAGTTCAAGTGGAAGTTATAGTATAGGAGGTTCAATTCCAAATGTAACAGAAGATATTGGTGATAAAACTCCAACTGAAAACGGCCCCGAAATAACAGAAAGAACAGATCTTAACAAGAAGGAGGAAAAGGTTACAAACGCTGAACCTGAACAGTGTGTACCGAAAATGACGGTAAAAATACAGTAAAATATTATTACACTGAATAATATATCTAATAATGCATTAATATTTTTGTTTTTTTTTTATAGGGTTCCTTATCTGACGATGATAGAAGTGTACATTATTCATCATCAGGATATTATGAAAGTCCCGTCGAAGATGATGATGATGGTGGTCTGAGTAAGATTTTTTATGTGTCTATTAATTAATGAAATTTATAATATTTTGCTTGTGGCAAATTGTTTTATTTATTAGATTTTTATATTCATCACCGATTTCTGTAATCTGTGATATATATTATTTTTGTTTCTCCTTATTTATGACTTAAGATATGAATGGCAGTGGCCAGTACATGTTTTTAGATTATGATAAATTTATGTTGTTTTTGTTGTTGTTATATCTTTATTTTTTATAATTCATATACAAATTAATTGTGCCGACCCTACTTAGGTGGGATAAGGGTAATGATGATGATGATATACAAATTAATGATGCTTTATTTTATAGCATATAAACATTCACAAAAATATCGATCATCAGGTAGACCAAAAGTTTGGGTAAGTGAAGAGAAACGGAGAAGAAAGAAAGCATTCACTCTAGAATTCTCTAAATCATGCGATGATTCTATTTCTACTTCCCAAGATGACTGGGGCAAGAAATTTAAAGATCCTGATACCATAAGTCAACGGTCCGATAGATGTATATCTAAAAGCTCTACTTTAAAATCTCCCGCAGAAGAAAAAGGACTGGAAATGAAAAAGAAAAAGACTCATTTTGCTGAAAAAATTAAAACCATTCAATCATCACCAAGAGATCCGGTAGATGTTGAAAAATCGATAAAAGATAAAACTAATAAAGAAAAAGACGAACACAAGCGAACAACTGATAGAGAACGTTACGTTAAAAGAACTAAACTGAAAGCCAAAAGTCCTACTCAAACAAAAACTTTCGACAATAACCATAGTTATAGACCACAACATTATGATCGAAGAGAAGGTATAGGATCAAATATGAAACTGCATTTGAATATTCCAACTTCTGACGATTCCAGTGAACAATATAGAAAAGATGGTAAATAATATGCAGTTGTGTAATGAACGAATAATACAGCATGTGTAAAACTGATAACATTATTATTTTTTATAGGGGCCAGCAACGGAAATATATCTCCAAGAAAACACAGAAGATTGCGTGAAAGTCCGAGAAGAAAAACATGTGCAAATATAATAAAATCCCCCACAACTGGTAACAGTCATTCAGGATATAGGTAAAACTACTTAATTTTGTGACTTAGCTGAATCTGAAGTGGATTTTCCTTTATAACTTTTTTTTATTTTAGATCCAGACGGAAAAGCGGTTCCAATGAAAGCATATCACTTCCTGGGAGCTTACCTAGGCGAAAACAATCAATACCTACAATACCTTGTGTTAGTTCACTAGAGGCAGAGGATATAGAAACTACTAGAACTCTTACCAACGCAGGTACAAGATTAACACCTATGCGTTATGTCAAAAGTCCGACAACTTCACCAAGACATCAACGCAAACAAGACCGAGGTAAATTTGTATTGATTCATTAACTAGAAAATTAGTTATATGTTATTTAATCACTACCGTGTTTGTTTACACTATGTTTTTAGATGGGAAATTTGCAAAAGCCGCTTCTGCTGAATCTCTCAGATCTGTATCACCAGGATCTGATTCAGTTTTTTATTCTGAACAAACGGAACATAGTTTAACGGGAGCTGACGGTGAAGCAAAAGCACATTGCTTGCATTGCGGCAAAGAAGTTCACATTGTTACTGCCACTCATGAGCATGATAGTGTTGCTTCGAGAACGTCTCATACTGATGTATGTGTCCAAAGCGTTAGTTCATAAAATATATATAAGAATATACTTTATGTGTAGGAACTGAATATTTTAAGAAATTATTCCTTTGTATAGAGCAGCTTTTAATTTTCTGAATAATAATGTATTTCATATCTCGAATTAAAATCATCTTAATCACGGATTTGTTAAATTTCAACGATATTCTAGGAATCTTATGCGGATGCTAATACACCAGATATAGTACCAGCGCCAGCAGGATTTGCCGATTCTCCGTCTTGTACTTCCATAAAAAAGCAAGCAACAGGCACTAGGTTATACAAGAAATTAGATAAAAGATATCGATCTGAAGATAAATCAAGACATTATCGTTACAGACAAGACGTTCGGGCTAAGGTAATAAATAGTTGATTTTCATTCCAAAATATTACACAAACCTGTTTCAGTAAAAAACTACACACAACAATACACCAACGATTAAAACACGAAAAATATTGTACTTTTTTAGTCATAAAAATACAAAAAAAATTAAGGCATTGTACTCCTATTTTATATTGTTACATACGACATTATAATGACAAATGAAATAGTTGTTGATGGCGCTTACATGAAAGTTGCTGGCATCGCCATCAAGGTCATTTCAATATACAAGTCTATTTCATATCATTGTTAAGGTGGGCCGAAAAAGAATATGGGCAACATATCAATAATTTAGGGCTTAGGTTCTAACTAATAATAAAATAATTCAAATTAAAGACTTATTACAGTAAATCGCGATGAAACACGTGGTCCTCATAATATATCAAAGCATTGTTACGTATTTCACGTGAAAGAGTCGAACACTCGACTAAATGCCTAGTTTCGAATAAACGAAGTATTCATGTAATGCATGAAGTAACATTACGTAAGATATACTTTAATCTGTTCATCAATTTCTTAATTAAAGTTTAATACAAGATTTAGTCTTATTATCAAAATAAAAATTCCATTTACAAACACATTCGAAAGTACCTGGTAAATTTAAACATACCTCAGATTCGTTGTCACAGTTATCATTCCCAATTAGACATTCATTAACATCAACACACATTCCAAATTTCGATTTCCACTCAAAGCCTTTGTTTTTGCAATAGCAAGAAGTGTTCCATTTATTTTTCACCATTTCTTCGAAATTTTGATTATTTTTACGATCTAATCTACACGTAACGTCGGAAGAGTCTGTGTTACGATAAAAGCAAGGATTGCCTACATTTTGATAACATTGATTAATATTCCTCACATGCTTTATTGGACAACAAGGATCTGGACAAAAACTGTAAATAGCACATACAAATGATTGCCTATCATCGGCTCTCGGATCAAGATTCTTCGCACCGTTTATAGGATCTAAACAGTTAGCAAAATTGTCACATCGTTCTTCCAGCATTGATAATGCAGGAATTTCAAGCATAGTGTACCAGCACATGAAGTATGAAGCAGATATACGCCATTGAAATTTTTCTCTCGGTCCGTCAAATGGTATTCCTGTTTTGTCAGAATTTAACAATGCATCTTGGCATTCATTGTTTGTCTTTACTATCGTAGAATTATCTCTAGGAATTATGTTTGCATTCAATTTAGTTGTAATATCATCCGCTCTCCTAAACGGTAATGTTTCTACAACGCTATGTAGATATATTATACACTTATAGAAGTTTTGGTAACAATTTTCGAGAACTTTCCAATGTAATAATTTTAGAGGACGATTTGGAAACGATTTATAAAATCCAATTGAATCATCTCTTGGCTTAATTTTATAATACCGTCGGTCCCAGTCATTAAACTTGTTGTTTCGTAAAAAATAAGCAATATCTTTTAGAGCAGTTGCGACCCAATTTTCATCAGGCACTTGGAACGAGGATTCCTTTTCTCTGTCTATCGTCGGTATATGCGTTAAAGATGTTTGTATTAAATTTGAATTATTGTATTCACTAGCAATGCTTGCATATGAATTTACAATGCAAGTAAAAACTAAGAACGCGTAGAAGTGTCTCAAAGAACTCATCATCATATTATAAAGAAACAGATTGTTTATACTTAATTTCAAAGAATATAATAGTACAAATATAATCATGAAACAGTGACAATTCATACTGCCAAACTTCAAAATATTATTTATGACTTTTTATAATCATCAATACCATAAACGGCCAATTTTAATATAAAAATATTTAACTTGTCGAAAATATCTAACATAATTCTTCATTGTAACAATGAATTGTGTATATTTCAGTCCGAAGAAAGGGGAAAAGAAGAATATGCTGCAAATGAAAAACCAGCTGACACTCGAATAGCTAGATCAGCTGGAAATAGTTTGGACAAGCTAGCTGGTTCGACCGCCAGCGTTGATCCAGATGGTTTGTTCTAAAATATTAAAGACTTACCGTTATTTTATAAAATGTTTACATTTTTACTACAATAAATACAAAACCAATTAAGGATGGTATTGGTTATACACGCGTGAGTTCGAATGCCATCCTCGTCGCCATTTGGTGTTTACCAGCCTTTGGTACAACATTTAAAATAACATAATTTATATTTAAATGCAGTAAACTTTATTAAATCATGGAAATTATAAAATATTATGTGTCTGCAGTGAATAATCGAACTATCTTTTTAAATGATTCCAAATATAAACCAATATTTTATAAGTACTAAGATAACTATATACTTTTTACATCAGTACACTAGAAAAAGAAATAAATTGGAATATGTGTTACTATTTAATATTTACTATATAAAAATATATATTTTCCATCTTTTCTTTCTATTTTATTAAATCTACCATTTTGTCGATTTTAGAAATCTAAAGAGTTCCGATTCATATAATTGAAACCTTACATACAGACTTAATAATTTGTAAATTTTTATGCTCAATATCTTTTAAATTACTTCGTAATATTTCTAGAGGCTGTCACACAAAATAAATGAATATAATCTTTTATAATTAAAGATTTGGTCTCTAGTTTTCTAATTTGTTTTATTCATCACATGTGTTTAAATTAAAATAGAATAGAGTGTGCTGTTGACAAATTTGCTCAACGAATTTACTAAGGCGCTTAGATTAAAACTAAAGACAAAATTCTAATGCAGAACACGAAGAATGTTCTGGAAGCTCCGATGGCGCTGAAGGAGGTCGGGACGAGAGGGGCATTTACGCAACACCTTGGTGGTGTGGTAATTGGATTCTCCTTTCGGAAAACGACGACCATTGGACCAGGATTCCTCCAGGTAAATACATGATTTTGGCCACCAAAATGTTTATATACGTAATACCATCAACATACAACAAGTTAATAGGAAGTAATCCGATGAAGCTGTAAAGACCTTGCCAATGGCGTAAACAGTTTGAAAAAAAAAAGCTTAATAGGTGATGCAAGAGTCGTCTTAATGATTTTACTATTTCAACAAATAAGTGTATTCAATTAAGTTTGGCGATAACGTGTGTTACTTAATTTAAAGTCAGGCTAGCAAAATTAGCAGCTCATTGCTTTCCGAGTTTATCCTAAAAAGAACAAAAGACCAATGAAATCCTAAAAATAAGTAGAGATACACATATTTTACATAGAATGATTATTCCCTCTTATTGGTACATTTAGCAACTCTGATGTAATTGTACCTCAAAAATACTATATTTTCTTTGTTTTGACGCCGGATGAACCTTTGCGGTGTTATTACAAAAAAGTTAAATACGCATTAAATACTTACTTTAAAAAAGTTTCGTACTAAATGCACCGCGCTAGCCCGAGGAAAGTTCGCGATATCCATTTTTCGCAAGTCTAATCTAACCTAACCAAAGCGAGATAAAAGAGCAAGATCATGAACATTCAACGAGCGCGGTGCATTTAAAACGTAACCTTTTTAAAGCAAGTATTCAATAACTATTTTACTTTTTTGTAATATCACTAATACAAATACTAATTAAAAGTGAACTATTAGGAAGAGACTCAATTTTCCGATAATAAATATATGGAAGAGTTGTTGAAGCGTGTATGCTTGGTACACATATACGGTTCAACAACTCATACATATATGAATAGTTAGCTAGGTTAGCTAAGATAGGTCGCGATTTTGCATGCAACAGGCAACAGCCAAGCCGAGGTGTGCCGTGCACCCTTGAGCTGGTTGCCATAAAAAAATCGGCTGAGTGCCTTAAGCGCTCGCTTTAGTAGTCCGGTGAAGCTGTTAAGACCTTGATGGGTCAATAGCGTAGTCATTTCGAGAAAAAAAAAATCTATTAGGAAGATGCTTAACCTATCATTTATATACATATACTATATATACATATACTATATATACATTTATATATATCTTTTATCCATTAATTTTTATTATGTCCTCTTTGAAATCCTGCATTTTTTAATAGAAATTAAAATGAGAAACTTTGCTCAGATACTTTGGAAAAGGCAGATACAAGCAAAGATGATCCTACGGAGTCCGAAACAGAGTTCAACAAGAGATACGTCGCATTGACACACAGATTGGTTCACAGAAGAGCGTGCATCGAGCTAAACAGAAGGCAAGCAGACAACTCGTTTGGTAAGCAGAATTTTATATTCCCGCGTATATATTAATGGCTTCAGATGAAAAAATTAGAATTAGGATTCATTTGAAGGTGATCAAAGTATTGGCTTATATGTACTTTTATCGGTTTTATAGTTTAAAGTGGAGAGAAACTAAAGATTATATCGAAAGTTAACAAGTAGAATTAATAATACGGAATACGGAAGGAATAACAATACATGACTGCCAAAGTATTGAAGCTTTCTTAGTTATAGTAAGGAGCGTGTTGATCAGTTTAGCATTTTTAAATAAAACTTTTTTTTCTTAATGTCATACGAGGCAAACAATCAGGTGGCTCTCCTGATGTTAAGTGATCACCACCGTCCATAGACACTTGCAATACCAGGGGAGTCGCAAGTGCGTTGCCAACCTGTGTTTGGGTAGGGGGGAATAGGGAGGGGGAGATGAGGTGGTCTTCCGGCGCTATCATTGTTTGAACGAAACGCAACAATGCAAACACTTACTTTACGACGATTTTCTGTGGGTCGGGTGGTATTACCCCAGGCGAGTCGACCCATTCATGCTGAAATCAGTAATAGCTTCAGCGTGGCTCTACCACTTCTAAAGTACCTACTCCTTGTTTGTTATATATGCTTGCTCTATATGTTCGGGTGTTACACATAAATACCATCATCATATTTAGGTTCTGTCATTTCCCACATTTAAACGAGTCTTACGACACCTCATATATAAAAATTGCATTAAATCGTTTAAGCTGAACAATTTATCAAAAAATTGACTTACATACACATATATACTCGAAAAACATTACAATACTGTAGTCCAGTGAAGCTATTATAAAGGCAAGGCCTTGCAAGGCCAATAGCGTAGTGAGTTCGAAAAAAAAATTGCAATACTTCTGGGCTGTCTGATAAAAAATTGCACAGATCACGCCGCCGTGGTCTGAGGGTAAATTTCGCTCGCACACACCGGATTAGGCCCCCCTCGGCAGCGGCTCAAGCCTAGGTCCGTTCCCTCGACGTGGAGCCCTTGAGTACGTTGCTCATGCGATACAGTGACACAAAACCTTCTATCACTGCTACAACATCACACACATCACCTATACACACGTGCGCGCCTAGACGTTTACACGATGTTTGTTCTCTTTCAGAGTTTAGAGGAATTTTTCCGACACAAAATATATAGAGGAGTTGTTGAGGCACGCATGCTTGGTACACATGCATGTTTCAATAACTCATATACGTATATCTAGGTGGCTTAGCTTAGGTTAGGTCAGATAGGTCGCGATTTTTGCACCAATCAGGCGACAGTCCAAGCCGAGGTGTGCCGTGCACCCTTGAGTTAGTCGACCAAACATCCCAAATCAGCTGAGTGCCTTCAGCACTTGCCTCAGTAGTTCGGTGAACCTGTAAAGACCTTTCCAGGTCAACAGCGCTATCATTTCGAAACAAATATATATATATATATATATATATATATATAGCGATAGCAACCAATATATTTCACTTTTTAAATTACATACCTTCTTCAGTAGTTTTTTAACGGTTCATACTTAAAATCGTATCTAAATATATTTACTTATTTTTATTTAAAAGTAGTTGTTATGCGTGACTTCGACCGCATGGAATTTAGCAAAAGAAAATAGGTTCGGTGTAAACATGTGCGTGGGACGCACGCATTTCTGGATGATGCTCTGTTAGTTTATTACATTTGTACGGACCCTTTCTTTGGTAAATTAGATTCTCCTAAGGTACTTCTTATATTTTACTAGCGGGCACGATGGACGTTGTCACGCCCCGATAATAAAAAAAAACTTTGATAAATGAAATCATACCTAAACCTTCGTTATGAATCACTTTACCTACTGGTGAAAACCGCATGAAAAGTAGTTTGAGTTTATCACCAACAGATAAACATACGGACTGACATGACAGAGTACTTTGTTTTATAATACCTACTAGCCTCTGCCCGCGACTTCGTTCGCGTGGAATAAATACACTAACACGCAGCAGCAGCAGTTCTCAAAAGGAAAAAACATCCCTATTTTGAAACATTTTTCATCGGTGCTCCGCTCCTATTAGTCTTAGCGTGATGACATATAAATGAATGATCTATATAACACTGAAAGAATTATTCAAATCGGACTAGTTGTTCCTGAGATTACCCTCTGCAACGCCACAACATCACAATGTCAGAAACTCACAAACTTTACCTCTTTATAATATTACTATAGATGTAATGATAATCAGCTATCGGTCAGTGAAAATCCGGTTAAAATCAGTCCAATCGCTTCTGTATATTAAAATACAAATAAAAATAAAAACGTTTTTCGATATAACTACAATTGATATATATTTTCATGTCCATTTGAAATACCTGTTAATTAGACATTACAAAACACTTCAGTTTATGTTTTTAGGCTTTATATATCGAAGCTGGAAAATAATATTCATTATTGTTACCATCAATCAATATATATAAAAAAATATTTCTTCAAATGTGAACACACCATCTAAATTCTTAAGTACAATCTAAAACGGTGTATAAGAAGCGCAATTGATAACCAAACAGATTTATAATGAAGATGAGTGAAGATTATTTTTAAAGACCTCAATTCGGTAATATATCAGGAATAAGGACTCCATCAAAATATAATGTAAAAATTTATATCTAAACAAGAATAATCAAATTTATAAAATTTCAAGAAAATATTCAAGAAATGTCTCGATAGAAAACAAAACTAAGACTACTCTTATCGGTATTTAAAAAAAAACATTATAACTAGTTGCAAGATAATATTACCCAAATATTATTAGAAAATAGTAATAGTCCGGTGAAGCTGTCCTTGACCTTGCTAGATCATTGGCGTAGTCAGATCGGAAAAAAAATGTAATAGTTATTATAATAATTGTATTTCGATCAAAATAGGAATCAAAGATAATATGGCATATTCATTATACTATTTAAGTAACATAAGATTATCGATTGCAAAATAACGATTTATAAGAAAAATATGAAAAAGAAAAATAAGAAAATTGTAATACATATTGCAAAGGTCAAATATACTTTCTTCCAAACAACTTTTATCACTATTGTAAAAAAATTATTTAAAAAAATTATAATCTTCGCATTTTTAAATTTCTATAAATTGCCCTTCACAACAGATTAGGTTTTGACCTAATAAGATTACGTCACAACTATTAAAATTTCACGTGAGTTAACTGCTCCACTTCGTACTATGACGTGTACGACTATTTCTAGCACCCTTTCTATTTTAATTTCATCACCTTTTATTTTGAGAGCACCTATTGAATTCTTTCGTGCGACTCCCGGTGCGTAAGATTTCGCAAAGACATTTTTACCGTCCCATGACGTAATCTCGTGACTAACTAATGAAAAAAATATGGCCTTGGCATAAAAGCCTAAGATCATAAAAATGCTAGTTTATCTCTGAAGAAAGCAGTAACAAATGCAAAATCGAAACAGGCCGATCTCGAGAGAACTAAATTTAATTTCACATTGCGTTACGGACGTCACTCTTCAGTTGTAGACCGTAAGCTACTGTGGATAGGTATTTTTACATCTGACGTTAGTGAAACGTGTAGTGCGTATTGATTTTTACATGAAAAACCGGTCGAGACAGCAATTAATGTACTGGATAACGTAATATCCTTACAGTGCATGCGTAGTAAAGTTTTGTGAGAGATCCACGAGCGTATAGTTTCAAAAACCTTGGATAAGTTTCAGAAATTTCCCGAAGATGGGACGCTCGTGTGAGTTTTGAACTTTTTAAAATATATTTTTTTTTTTTATTATTTTTTATTATTATTTTATTTTAATTTATTTTAGTCAAAGAAGTGTTAATAAGTTCAAAAGGGAATTTAAGACAGAAACTGGAAGAGATATTCAAATTGATGCTGATCGTATGGTGTCGACAGTGCCAAGTTAGCAAGCTTGTGGCGCCGGAACCTTGTGGTAAAAAAGATGTTTATTTGTCACTGTCAATTATTTACTAAAACAAATAAAACCTTGGAAAGTTCAAGGAATAAAACATAATCAATTGTGGGTACTAATCTCTACTATTGCTTTATACTTAAGTAATTAACATCAAATTAATAAGGTGGGCTAACACTATAAGCTTAATTATAAATCAATTAATTACATGATTATTTTAATTTATATATTTTATTGATTATTTTACGAATTTTTAAATTAAAAATCCTTTTTTCCAAATTATATGAACATGAAGTTTTTTTTTTACGTAATGTATACATTATAATCTTATATAAATAGGCAGAGATAAAACAGTTAAGTATCTCTCACTCCTCTGTCCCTCAACCGATTATCTTTCGTTTTTGGTTTTAGTAGGTATAGACGAGATTTAGTTTAATCGAAAAATTTTGGAATTTGTTCTTTTTTTACCATTAACAAGTTATTAAACGTATATTTATGTCTCTATTCGCCATATTTTATACCTATTAAGCGTCTACAATCGATAATATTTTTACAATACTCATCTTCATTATATATTTAACACGTGAAAAAATAATGTACCCCTAATATCGACTACTCGGCGTACACTAGTATATTATAATTCTGTACGTTATGAATTAATATCGTTAAAATTTGGTCAATTTACAAATAATGTAAGTGAATGGGGCTTATATGAGATATTTTGGAATTCTGCCAAAGCATTAATTCGTCAAGTAAACATTTGATTTAGGAATACATTTCTTCAGACGTCAATTGGGTACACATAATTATGTATGTCACGGCCGAACGATTCTATAGAGTTTACTGCCATCTTCTAGGTCACTATTTAGATAAGAATACTCATACATATATAAATATCTATGTAAGAGCGATGGAATTAACTAGTTCTAATTTACGCTCATATGTTTCTACGGAATAAGGAGAAACCCTGACATTATCAAAGATAGCGTTTATTAGTACCGTAATAATTACTGTTTCATAAATATTATTAGAGAATCGAGGAGGATTAGGAAAGAGAAACTTACAGTCCGTCACATATTTTGTGGGCCATTTCAATTGTGTTTGTACTATTATCATTAGTGTTTTTTAGAATGATCTACTTAATTTATAATAAACACTGTATGAAATTTATAATTTATTTTTCAACGATGAAATTGTCATAAAGATTTGTACCTAGGTTGTTATAAAATAGAATATATGTCACCTAGCGTCTTTAGGTGCATTCTGTCAACTGCACTTTCGAGTCAGTTCTTTCTAGACTTAGCATGTTTACCATCTTGGACAAAATGATCACTCTACATCAGGTTCGGTCAAACGCTACAACAATATAAACAAAAGTTGGTTATTTCTAATCTACACGGTTTTAATTTTTTCTTCCAGCATAGATGTGTATAAATTTAAGTGGAAAAAAATCGGAAGAAGGCTTTTTTATATCATATAGGAGGCAAACGAACAGACGGGTCACCTGTTGTTAATCAATCACCGCCGTCCATAGACACTAGCAACCCCAGAGGAGTCACAAGTGCGTTACCAGCCTGTGTTTGGGGGAATGGAGAGAAAGGAAGAGGGGTTAGAGGAGAGAGAAGTGGGAGGAGAGGGAAAGGGAAATGGGTCTCCGGCACTCTCACGGACCGAACGAAACGCAACAATGCAAGCACTATTACTTCACGTCGGCTTTCTGTGAGAGGGTGGAGCTACCCCGTACGAGCCGACCCATTCACGATGAAACCGCCTACCAAAAGGCTAACCATTAATTCAAAGTGAACTCTGAATATTATATATTTATGTATTAATGGAAATGTACAATGATTTAATTAATTTTCGAACATTATAATGGATAATTATATGATCGGAATGTATTCTTCCTAAGTCTCGGGTAATTTTATTAGCAATTTGTCAATATTTTTCGTTACAGAAAGCGACAAAACTGTCGTCGTCAGGCGAGGGAATGAAGAGTTTGGTTTTCGCATCCATGGCAGCAAGCCAGTTGTAGTATCAGCGATCGAACCCGACACACCCGCCGAGACTTCAGGACTAGAGGTTGGAGATATAGTTATAGCGGTCAATGGTAAGCTAACTATTCTCAATAAGCAATATGAAGTCTATACTAGGTATTATAGACAAGATCTTATATTAACTAAATCCACACTTGTGGATGGTCTTAATCGAGCTATAAAAATAGTAAAAGAAGAGTTTAACTCGTAGTTGTAGATATCCACTACATTCTTTGCTAAATTATAAGTCTTCGTTGAGTTTTTGGCGGGATTGTAGTCTGTCATGTATTGTTTTTTATTCATAGTCTTCTGTTATTTGATTCTATATTTAGTAAATTTGATGTTGTTTTACGTAATATAGTTAGTTTATTGTGCATAAGTGAAGTGAATGGATAATAATACCACGGAGCATGAAATTCTGAGATGCCACAAAAACTCCCTGGAAGGTTTCTAACAAAGGATCCACCATCTTGTTAGAATATTGACTCACACGACGCTTAATATTGAAGTGATCGCACGACGCTTGTAATATTATTGACTACGCAACAATGGCAGTAATAACCAGAAAGATTGGTTGCCAAAAAAAAGTCTTCGTCGGCAGTGACTTTAAATGTTTTGCCTAAAACTTTTATTTAGCTTTACGCTATATTACGCTAAGAAGAATTTAACAGACCTTAAATAATGTAGCTCAGTTATCCTAAGGGTCTTTGCAGTTTAAAATAATTTTAACACAACCTACAAAAGGACTGTAATCCTAACTAAGGCTAGTGATAATACATTGCTATTTGCTGTGGAGATTATTCCTTGTATTATCAACTAATAAATCTTTCAAACTAGAACTTAGCAGTGCAAGTACTGTTGTTTTGCACCAAACATAAGCGTACCGTGCTTCTGCATTTGAAGCTTCTTAAGCATATTTTATAACATTGAAACATCTAATTATATGTAAGTCACATCGAGAGAAGACAATGATTTAATTTTTTTTTACTGAACTGACTACCTTATTAGACTGACGGGCCTACACAGCTTCACTGGACTACGAAGTTTTGTTGTCATCAAAAGAATAAAACACTGTAAACTCAGAAACTTAACTATTATTACCACTTGCAGGTATTAACGTTCTAGATAAAACACATTCAGAAGTTGTAAAGATAGCACACTCCGGGTCTGAGATACTTGAACTGGATGTAAGTGATTTCTAAAAGCGATGTTTATTACGATTTAATTTATTGAGTTAGAGATCAAGTGCAGTGCATTGCTGCAGTCAATTTAGCGAGCTAACGCAAAAAAAAACATTACTGCCAACTGGCAACTGATTTGTTTAATTTGATTTCAAGGTGATCTTTATAAACAGATCTATTTTGCTGTTTTGAAATACCGTTTTTTTTTTGTTGTTATATAGCATCTTTCCTCGCTAGATGTTCGTACTTTAGTTCAAACATTTTCATGTACAGAGCTGAATTTAAACCAACTTTATTCGTATATCGACTGGGCTTATTTCTAGTAAGATACCAACATTGATACCAACAACCAACAATATTTTATATGTAAATTTTGCGGTATAATTTTTATTGTAGGTTATTAATTATTGATTGCACAATTATACATTCCTTTTTATTTACTTTAAAATTGGAGATGTCAAACAGGATACGTAGATATAAATGAATGAATTGAGCACAGGTTATTTTTAAAGTTAAGTTTTTTGCATTGTTTATGTCAAAGTATTTTTGACTTCCTTGGAGAAGAGGTATCTGACCTTGCAATGGGTGTCTTACAGGCTGCTAATGATCATGGATAAATTCCAGGGGTGGGCAAAAATTCGAACCAACGAATTATTCGTTAGCGAAGCGAACTGAATAATTCGATTCGAACTATTCGAATTGAACACTCGAACTGTTTGGATTATTCAAATAATTTAAACTATTTTAATGATATTAACTAATTAGATCAATTTTATCAAATACTAAATAATTATTATTATAGTTCAATAGATTTGTCTGTTAGTCAAAGGAATTTTAAATAAACTAGGTTGAAAATTTATAATAAATAAGAATGTTTACTGTTTATCTTATAAATTCATTTAAGTTTTTATGCAAAATTTGGAAAATGTTTTTTTTTCGTATAACTATTAGTTTAATAATCCTTCCTTTTTTTTAAATATTCAATTAATTAATATTCGACTCGATTCCAGTATTATTCGCACACCACTAATAATTTCCCTTCGATAATCAGGTAGCGAGGACATGTGATGTGGTAGCATCATTAGCCCACGAAGGGGGTCCTGCAGCTCTATACTCTGGGTACTTGTGGCGCGCAGCACCGCTCAGGCCTCACCATCCACCGCGCTGGACGCGGCGATGGTTCGTCCTAAAGAGAGACAACTGTCTCTACTATTATAAGACAGATTCGGTATGTTAAATACACTACTTTATCCAAAATTTATTAACATAATTTTTACTAATACTAATCTATACTATTATTATAAAGCTGGTGAATTTGTTTGGTTGAACGCGCTTATCTCGGTACCTAATAGTCCGATTTGAAAAAAATATTTCTGTGTTAGATTGATAGTTACGTAAGACCAGTAGGAGCGGAGCACTAATGAAGAATGTTTCAAAATCGTTTTTTTTTCTTCCTTATGAGAGCTTTCGCTGTTTGTGTGCGTTAGCCCAAAGTAACTATACCACGTGGGCGAAGTCGCGGAAACAGTTAGTTTCATATATTTTACATTTTAACTTCTTTGAGCTGTCGTTAGAATTTATGCGTTTAAGTGCCTTATTAAGATAACATTGAATCAATTCTTTTTTTCTGTTTTGAGATTAAAAGTAGGTAAATCGTTTTTATGTATACCCAATATCATTAAAGTCAAAACAAGCAATTTATTTTCTTCATTTAAATATATGTTGCAAATATAACCTTGTAGGTTCATTTAAAATCGATATAATGATTTGAAATATCATGTCAATAAAAATATTGATATTTTCTTCAGATAAACATCCCTAATCAAGTATTAATTAATGCGTTAAATCTATTGATAATAAATAATTAAATTCAACTCTAATTAATTGCATCGTTACATTTCAAAATTAGCTAAACCCGTTTTTAATCGTTCATATAGCATCTTTAAATTTTATTAAGAATTCCAGTATTTATGCACCAAGGAGGAAATTTAGATTTCGCCGCTCATAAAGTTTATCGTTTTTTTTTAAGAATTTTCAAATTTACAATATTTGAAGACCTCGAAAAATAACGTAATACATGAGGAACGGCTGAAATTGGTTATAACAATGATATTATAACTTAAAAACTGTAGATACGTTACATACATGATATTTTGGCAAAACAATGGCACGATAACGCACACATACGTAAAATAAGATTATAACGCCACGCTGTGTAAGATAAAATGTGGAAGTAAGATGGCATATTCTCAATATCGGTTGTGAAAAAGAAATAGTTATATATTGCTTATCTACGGAGGGATTGACGGAGCGACCGTCAAAAACAAGTTAATTAGCCAGAATTTAACAAGGCGCTGTCGAAACGCTTATGACGTACCTACATTTTTTTTGTCATAGGAGTCAAACAAACAGGTGGGTGACCTGGTGTTTTTTTTTCTAGTCCCCCTTCTTTCCTCAGACGTGATCTGAGACCATGGTGACCTGGTGTTAAGTGATCATCATCGTCCATAGACACCAGTAACTCCAGAGGAGTCGCAAGTGCGCTGGCGGCCTGTGTTAGTGGGGTACGGGGAGAGGGAATGAGTTAGGTTTCCGGCGATCTCACTGACCGAACGATACGCAACAATGCAAGCACTGTTGCTTCACGTCGGTTTTCTATGAGAGAGTGGTTACATAAACTAGTTACATAATCAGCACGGCTCTACCACCTCCAAAAAACATCCTCTAAACATATTTTTAGTTTTAATATTATTGGGATTTAGCTCAATTTGAAATGTAACGACTCTATTAAAAATCACCAACATCTGTGTATTAATTAGAGTTAGATTGTCGTTATTTTTTTTTTTCGTTTTTATCAGAGCATCCATCCAGTAGGAGCTCTTATGTTGGTCAACTATCAGCTGAGTGAGGAGGATGTCGGGAAAGCACACGGGTTTCGTCTGCAGCGCGGTGGTGGCGTCCGCCTACAACTCGCGGCGGACACTGCGGAAGCCGCCGCTCGATGGCGTGCTGTTCTCGCACATGCAATAGATGCCAGCAATCAGGTATGTTGAGTTTTTGTCTAGAATTTAATCTGTCATTTAGTGGATTTTATATTTTATTGATAATCTTTTGTTATTTGACTCTATATTTTGTAAACTTGGTGGTGTTTTACGTAATATAGTTGTTTTATTGTGCATAAGTGAAGTGAATGGAAAATAATACCACGGAGCATGAAATTCTGAGATGCCACAAAATCTCCCTGGAAGGTTCAAGTGAGCCACCATCTTGTTAGGATATTGGAATAATCAAACACTTGTAATATTATTAACTACACGACAAAGACAGTAATAATCTGAAACATTGGTTGCTAAAAATAAAGTTAAAAAAAATCAGGTATGTGACACGATATAACAACACATAATTCTTTATGAACGCCGGCTGCACGCACGGAAAAGCATGACTCATTGTCACGTTCCGCCTGAGCCGAGCGTGCAAGCGAGAGCGCGGAACAAGCGATAGAGAAATGCGATCGGTCTAGGCGTTCGACTTGTGACATATCTATCTCTATATAATAGAATTCAATTCATAAAAGTATACAATTTCTCATTAATGTCTTCTTATGTATGCACGTAAAATTATCATCCGTAAACCGACTTTACACACATCCAATTTTTTTCATATCATAACAAGTAATGTTGCATGAAATTTATTATTTATTTCTTTTATTTATTTTTCCTTTGGCGACCTATATTACATATTATTACTGCTATTGACGAGTATGGAATTTTATCACAAGTGCCTTGCGATAATTTCAATGATCCAACAAGATGGCGGCTAAGATTAGAACTTTACAGGGAGTTTTTGTGGCATCTCCGAATTCATACTTCATGGTGTCATTTCACATTCGCTTAACTTGGGCACAATAACCGAACTATATTTCGTAATATACCAACAATATTACAAAAGATAAAGTAAAATCATACAAGATTATGAATAAAATATAAAATCCACTACATGACATTCCAAGATCCCGCTAAAAACTCTCATACATACTTTTATTACTTTTTTTATTTTCTACTACCATGGTAACCAACACTATATTGTAACATTATATTATAACTATATTTGATATCACTAACACATTTTCACATAATCGGTGTTATTACAAAAAAGTTAAATACGCATTAAATAAAATTTAATAAATTAAATACTTGCTTTAAAAACGTTACGTTAGCAAGGTGGTGAACATTCAACGAGCGCGGTGCATTTAAAACGTAACGTTTTTAAAGCAAGTATTCAATACGTATTTAACTTTTTTGTGATAACACCGTATATCTTTGTTATATGTACAGCGTGACGGTTGGTTGGAGGTGACGATGAGGAACATGAAGTTACCTCCCTCATCGATCCCGCGACCGGATTGCTTCGGATACCTGATGAAGCTCGGCTCCAAGTGGAAATCCTGGGCGAAGAGATATTGCGTACTGAAAGACGCCTGCTTATATTTCTACAATGATGGAAATAGCAAAAACGCCTTCGGTAAGAACAATTAGGTGCTTCTTAGATCTGGAGATACATTTTTTTAAAATACTTTATCAGTTGTAACATTTGATTGCAATCCCATTTCTTGTTAAATAACGACCTTACCAGATTAGGCCTCCTTCGGTAGCGGCTCAAACCTTAGTCCGTTCCCTTCGCGTGGAGCCCTTGAGGACGCTGCTCGCGCGATACAGTGACACAAAATCTTACATCACTGCAACAACATTACACATATCACCTCCACACACGTGTACGAATACACGCTTACAAATAAGAGTGTAAGGGTTTTTGTTTCTTTCCCTTATCGAACTGAAATAGTTTAGAGAATTATCTGATACGAAATATATATAAGAGTTGTTAAGGTATGTATACTTGGTACACATATATGTTCCAATAACTCATATATGTATAAATGGTTAGCTTGGGTCAGCTCAGATAGGTCGCGAATTTATCGACGCCTTCCGCCCGGTCCTGCCGGATTGGTGCAATCGGAGATAGGGCTCCCTGACGTTCCGTCTGGTGCAGGTGCTGACCGGGCACGGATGCTTCGGTTGGTACCTGCACCGGATAGCACGTAGGGAGCCGACCGCCGTATGCCATCAGTGCGGCCCTGAACCGGACACCGCGCAGCACATACTTACAGAATGTGCTGCATGGGAGGAGTGGCGCTGCACTTTGCTGCGGCGGTAGGTGATGGTCTCTCTCTGCCGAGCGTCGTGAAAGCTATGCTCGGCAGCGAGGACGTATGGAATATTGTGGCCTCCTTCTGTGAGGAGGTAGTCTCTCAGAAGGAGGCGGTGGAGAGCGTCCGCGAGGACGATCCTTCAAGCGGCCGCCTCCGCCACCGGAGGACAGGCAGTCTCCCTACAAGACGAGGACCGGCGGCGGCGCTTTTGCTGCTGGGCCAACCGCTGTGGCGGCACGATGAAGTCTATAGAGATCTCGTGCCGCCCCAACTATAGCGAAAGACGTACACCGTGGGGTTTTAGTCCGTGCGAGTCGGACATAACCCACCATCTCCCCCGGGAGGGTGGGTATCCGTAAGGGATTTCCCCACGTAAAAAAAAAAGATAGGTTGCGAATTGCACGTATCAGGCAACAGCCCAAGCCGAGGTGTGCCGTGCACCCTTCAGTTAGTTGTGAAATAAAATCGGCTGAGTGCCCTAAGCGATCGCCTTAGTAGTCCGGTGAAGCTGTTAAGACCTTGCTAGGTCAATAGTGTAGTCAGTACGAGAAAAAAGGTGGGGTCTAAGGTCACTTTACACTTAGACGAGACTGACTCTCACGTGCAGTTGATAGAACAAACCAACAGGTGCTTGTCGATACATTGTCAACTACATACAACCAACATGTTATTATTGGCTTCGTCAAAATGCTTTCCTTCGTTGATAGTTTTGACACAGTCACAAGGAATCGACCCTACGTCGATTGGCACAGTGTCCAATTGGCAAATATCTTATTTAAAAACTCAAAGTTTCATTGACTTCTTTGATTTGAGTATCGTGAAAGTCATTAGTTTATAGCTTAAATATATTGAAAAAATCGATTCCGTTCAACAGTGCCTAAATAATTATACTTTTCACATTAATTTAACATGGGATTTATATGGAAATTAATTCTCCATGTACTATGACCCCCTTGAGATGGAAACATTTTAATAAGGGTGTCAACATTTTCTTTATATACTAACGAGCCTGGGGTTTCGTTCCGTTCTGATAATAAAGAAAAATACTGTACAAATTATATATTTTAATCTTCCTCATAAATCACTCTTATGTAATGGTGAGAACCGGATGAAAATCCGTTCAGTCATTTTTAAGTTTATCACGAACAGGGCGACATACGTGACGGAGGACTTTTTATTAACGTCTAGTAATTTTGATAAAGTCTACATTTATTTTTAACGGGTTTTTGCAATATTTTTTCCAATTTTGATTTTTTTTTTTAACATTTTTTTAAAGCTATAAACCAACAATTTGAACGGTATCCAAGCCAGAAAAGCCAACATGGTAAATAACGGACAACCTAACCTGTAGGTACTTGCCAACAGATTCCCATTTTAAGGGTGGTTAAGAAAAGCCTTACAGTCAACATATTAGCTTTTTCTTTCACTGAAAGTTGACGTTCATTATAGGGATTCAAAACAAACAATGTTAGACCCGTTCACGTTATCATTTAGTCATAATTTCTTCTTTTTTTTTGACATTTAAATATTAATCTGCTTACTCGATAACTGTATTATATCTGACTTGCTTAAGCCTTTGTAAATCCGTTTCGCACAGGTATGGCGTGTCTCCACGGGTACAGGATACAGACGTGCTCGCCGGGCGGAAAGAAATACGCTTTCGAAGTGATGCCGACTGAGACCAAACAGAGACACTTCTATTTCCATACCGAGTCTGAAATGGATAGGAAACGGTAAGTGTATCGTATTGTACTGATGAAGCAGTCTGAATTCGATAGCTAAAAACAAGCATATGAATACAATGATATTATAACTAGAAAGCTGTAGATATATTATCTACATAATATTTCGACTAAACAAATGGCATAATACGTGCATACGCAAAATAATATAATGTGGAAGTAAGGTGACATATTTTCAATATCGGTGGTGAAAAAGACATAGTTTTATGTTGCATATCTACGGGCGAATTGACAAGGCAGCCGTCAAAAATAAGCTAGTTAGCCAAGTTTTAACAAGGCGCTGTCGAAGTGCTCATGTCATATCTATAGCTGTTTAGTTATAATAATATTGTATGAATAAGTCTTTTTTAAGCTTAATTTTGATATTTATTGTATACATTAACTATATCAGTTAATGTAATGCTTCGTCCGCATCGATGAACATTTGATTTATTCCTATACTTTTTTCTTGGAGAATTGTGCCATGTTTTTTTCTGTACACCTGACGACGTCAAAGCGTGAAAGCGTAACGAACAAACAAACGTACAAACAAACTCATTTTTGCTTTTATAATATTACTAGCCCCTGCCCGCGACTTCGTTGACGTAGAATAGTTACTGTGGGCTAACGGTACCTAATACTGAAGCTTTCAATAAGAAGATAAATCCCGATTTTGAAACATTTTTCATTGGCGCTCCGTTCCTATTGACCTTAGCGTGATGATATATAGCCTATAACATTCCTCGATAAATTACCCATATAACACTATTTTTTTAAATCGGACCGGTAGTTTCTGAGATTACCCCCTACAACGTCACAAACTCACAAACTCACAAACTTTACCTCTTTATAATATTAGTATAGACTAGCGGGCCAGGGAGATGTTATCCCACCTTGATAATAAAAAAACCTTGACAAATTATATACTAAAATCTTCCTCGTGAATCACTTTATCGACTGGTGCATAGCGTATAAAAATCCGTTGAGAAAACTAGAAAACTACTAGTTTGTTTCGAACTGATAGAAAGACAGACGTGGCAGAGGAATTTGTTTTATACTACGTAATAGTTAAGAAAGCAAGGATACGTTATTATTTTGGTACACATATACGCTTGGTACACATATACGTTTCAACAACTCATACACATATGAATAGTTAGCTAGGTTAGCTGAGATAGGTCGCGATTTTGCATGCAACAGGCAATAGCCGAGCCGAGGTGTGCCGTGCACCCTTGAGCTGGTTGCCATAATGAAATCGGCTGAGTGCCTTAAGCGCTCGCCTTAGTAGTCCGGTGAAGCTGTTAAGATCTTGCTGGGTCAATAGCATAATAGCGTAGACATTTCGAAAAAAAAAAAAAAAAAAAAAGGATAAGTTATACTCGCGTAACAACTCAACGGTTTATGAGACGCTCGCTGGATAATTCGCAGATGACAGAATTTTATTCCTTGTAAAATCTATGTGTGTTATATAAATACTTTTTATTTCACTTATTTATGCAAACTTGCATTTATTTTGATTAATTTCTAATATTCTTACTTGTTTCTTCCAACTGAATATGCTATTGACCTAGTAGGGCCTATACAGCTTCACCAGACTACCTTGATCTATAACGATATATTAATGTAAATATATAGTGTATTATATTTAAATATGTTGCTTTGACTTTCATAAGCGCCTTCTCAGGGCCTAAATTGAATAAAGGATATTTTGATTTTGTTTTTGCGTGAAAGAGTAAATAGATACTAAATAGAGACTACGATTTCAAAATATAAGGTCAATCCTAGTCCCACTTTTGGGCCAAAGGCTTTTGCTCTAAGGAAGGTAAAGGTCACCACACCAACACACATACATACATACACTCATTCTTTTTTTATTTATTTTGTTATATCTTGATCATTATTTTATCGATGGAAATAGAAAAGAAATCTACTAGATAATGATTAATAATATATATTGTAAATGAAATATTATTAAATATTTTTATTCTGTTTACTTGAAATTAATATTTCAAATTACTTTGAATTCGCCCAAAAAGTGATTAATCCTTCTATTTATATTATTTACGGGAAACTCCTTTCTCGTCCTTCAAGAGTTGATCATACAAACATGGCTTATACACGTATTTATGTGTTTCTAACAGAGAACCTCAACACGATGTTCTATATTGAATTAGTAAATATTTCACTTGTTTCGTTACTTTTATGTGTTATTTTTAGTAGAACCTATATTTTGCTATAGAAACGTTCGTACCTCACAACTGTATGGTTTTTCAAAGGTTTTTTTTTGTAATTAATACTTCATGGATTGCACATTAATGTATTTCATATACATGTCATTTATTTTTCCCGTATTATATGTAATACCACTACGATTCGATTTTGACATGTAATTAAAATAAACTAAAACAATTATTTGTTTTCAGGTGGATGGCAGCTCTAGAATATTCCATAGACCGATGGATGAAGGCCGGTTGACGACTATACATACCTTCAAATGATTTATTTGATTATGTTATATAATTTATTTTATTAAAAATAATTATTTATTAAAATTTTGAATTTTATAAGTATATAAAATCTTTATTTAAGCGCACGTTAAATTCATAGCATATTATAAGACATTGTATTAACATACGTTTTAATATATTTTATGAGATCAGTTACACATGTCAAGTGAAAAGTATATGAATGTTTTAAAATCAATTTATTAAAATATATGTATATATATTAAGAAATTACGACAACGTTGTTACCCGTCCTATTAAGAACCTATGGAACCACGCGAAACCATCTAATAACATATTGAAGAATAATTATTGATAAAATTGCTTGAATTTTTATTAATTATTAAAATATTTTATCTTAGTTAAAATATATTTCAGATATTATTTATAAATTATTACGATAGGTAAAAAACTGGGGTTTTTAAAGTCATTTGTAAGTGTATACAAGTATATTTCAAAATCCTTGACGTGTATAGAATGAAACTTTACTAAAAACAAAATACATGAATTAACTGTTGGAATGACAGATTCCTTTTTATAAAAAGCCTCACTCTTTGTTTATTTGTCTGTTAAATTACTGGTCGAATTTACATCTCCATTTTTTTTTATTGTCTCGAATTAGGTTTTAGTATAAACTTGATTACAAACTAGCTACGTACCCTGGCGTCGCACGGGTGTACTAAGGAAGAAATTTAAACCAAATCTGCCCGTAATAGTACGACTTTATAATGAAATAAAATGGCAAAGTCAATTTTGTCAATACTTTTGAAGATCTCCCTCTGCCTAACTCATTTTTGTATGGAGTTTTAGTAACCCAAATTTTCCCTTCTTTCCTACCATTTTTAAAATATTTTCTTTTATACATACCTTGTACTGATAACCTCAAAAGAAAGGAATCAATTGAGTAGATGAATAGAAAAAAAAAGTATGTGTGTACTTATGTAGACGCGTTAGAAGTTATACTTCTTTGGTGTTACAAGATAATATTTATATTTATATATTTATATGTAATAATTGGTGTTACAAGAGATCTTTTATTCAAAAATTTTATCTTTCGCCTTATTCTACGTTTGTAGGAAAAACAACACTAACAATAGAATAAAGGTATTTAATACATAACAAATGCAAGGAAACAAAATGTTGACTATAGCTAACTTAAGGGTGTTGGTTTTTCGTGACGGTGTGCACGCGCATCGTAATAACTTCAGGGTGTCGGTTTTTCCTGACGGTATGCACGCGCATCGTAAAAATTTACTCTCATAATTTTTCTCTAACGTGCCAAAAGAAGTATAACTTCAAAATATAAAAATAATTATAAATGAATTGGAGCAAAATTTTATGGATATGAATTTTCATGCCATAAGCTTCCTAAATCGTTAAATGCGGAAACAATATATTATCGATCAATTTTGCTCTCTACATAATAACACTTCATTTTATACAATTATATACATACTACTTATGAGTGTGCATCAAACTTTTTTCCGTATTGTTTTCGGACTTTAAGAGTGCAATGGGGCATGAAGAAGTGGCTCAGTAAAAAAAAATTAAATTATAGTGAGGTCGAATAATCTGTACTGTGTGAAACTGCAAGCATAGTTATATAAACATCAGTACTTAAACAAAATTTACAAAATATAACCACATTTGCAAATAAGAGGATATCTGCATTTCTTTTTTTGATCTAACTATGCTATTGACCCACCAAGATCTTAACAACTTCACCGGACTACTAAGGCGAGCGCATAAGGCACTCAGCCGATTTTATTTGACAACTAGCTCAAGGGTGCACGGCACACCTCGGTTTGGGCTGTTGCCTGATATGTGCAATTCGCGACCTATCTGAGCTAACCTAAGCTAACTATTCATACGTATATGAGTTGATGAAACATATATGTGTACCAAGCATACATACCTCAACAACTGTTATAGATATTTCGTATCGGATAATTTCCTGAACTATTTCAGTTCTATAAGGGAAAAAAAATAAAACCCTTCCACTTTCATGTGTAAGCGTTTTTGCGTACACGTGTGTGAAGTTGATATGTGTAATGTTGTCGCAGTGATGTAAGATTTCATGTCACTGTATCGCGCGAGCAGCACACTCAAAGGCTCCACGCCGCGGGAATGGACCTAGGTTTGAGCCGCTGCCGAGGAGGGCCTAATCTGTTGTGCGAGAGCGAAATTTACCCCCAGACCATGACGGCGTGAAATGAGATTACGCGGGCGTGGGCGTGAACACGCTCTGTTTGGAGAGACAGGCTGGTACTGATCGTTGGCTGCCGTTACTTCATCGGGAGGATCGGTAAAAATATGTCGCAGACGTCTTTTGTAGCGCGCAGCGTTGGGTACGGTTTCGTATTTTGCGGCGGATACCACTAAAGAACTGGGATGATTCCCGGCTTTTTCAAAATAACTAATCGTAAGTGATTTTACGTAGGCCCATATAGAAGGTATCTCCAGGTTCCTATGGAGAACGACCCTCCGGACGTACCACGGCACACCGGTTACTTTACGCAAAACGTGGTTTTGGAGAACCTGCAACTTATGAAAACTATCTTGCGACATATGCGCTAAAACGGGACAGCTATATATCATCACGGGACGGATACATCTCTTATACAAAGTGAGCTTGTGTCTGAGGGACATCTTACTCTTATGACAAAGCAACGGATGGAAGCGACCCAAGATCATATGTGTGAATTAAACTTTAATGTCCATCTAATGTAACCCCGAGATATTTGACCTCTTCGGCCCAGCGGAGATATCTGCATACTCGCGTTAATTATTTACTTTTTCATCAACCTTTAAGTTGTAACCAAGCAATTGGCAATGAATTCTAAATGTGTAATTGATGACCAATTTATACGAAATATGTCAGATAACATTAAAACGAGTAAATAATGCTAGGAGTCACGTTTCTTTGGATCCGCACTACCCTCTCACAGAAAACCACGTAAAGTAACAGTGCTTGCATTGCTGCGTTTCGTTCGGTCAGTGAAAGCGCTGGAGACCCGTTTCCCTTCCCCTCCTCTATGGCCTAAGGTCCGAGGCCCTTTCTCTCTCCTTTCATTTCCCTTCTCTAACCCCTCTCCCTTTCTCTCCACTCCCTCAAACTCAGGCTGGCAACGCACGTGCGACTCCTCTGGGATTGTCAATGTCTATAGACGGTGGTAATTGCTTAACAATAGGTGACCCGCCTGTTGGTTTGCCTCCTATATGATATTTAAAAAAAAACCATGTCTAGAGCACAAAACATTTAGCTTATAAATTTTCCGACATAACCCCCAAAACCACCTGGTCCTTCTGGTCAATTTTACTGTAGGTCCCGCGCTGACTTCTTTGGACTTTGATAAAATTTGACGTAATAGATAGTGCTTGTGCGTTTCGTTCGGTCAGTCAGAATGCCGGATGCCCACCTCTCTTCTGACCCCTGCCCCCCCCCCCCCCACACAGGTTGGCAACGCACGTACAACTCGTCTGATGTTGCTAGTGTCTATGGACGACGGTAATCACTTAACCATCGAGTGATCTGCCAGTTCGTTTACCTTCTGTGGTATAAAAAAGGATTCTTGTTCCTCTACCTTTAAAGCCCGTCGTCTCAAATAATTGTAATCACAACACTTGACTAGATAATTCGAAGTAAATAATATTACCCTATAAGATATATTTTTCCTTCTCTAACCAAAAGATTCTTCTTTATCTCGAATATAATATTTTTCTAATGTAGAGATGTCCTACATAGGACATCTATCATACATTTTGGATCTGGACATCATACAGTGATGGACTCTTGCGTACTAAAACCTACCTGACGGTGCATGGACTGTCGCACTAATTGAACAGCATGTAACGCGACGCTCCAGCGGCAAGGCCCAGCGAATGCTTGGACGTCCACTAACATAACCCGATCTAACTATGGAAGGTCAACTCGCCGCTTTCCTCCTTGGTCCGGCTTAGTAAAATAGACGCCTCCAGCAATTTTTGTTTTTATCAAAGTTGTCTCCTTAGTCCCATTAACTTTTTACATGGTTTTCCCCTACGGTACTTTTCACTCTAAAGCCGTGTTTTAATAAAGCTGGTTTCTCGCCGGTTGTATCTTCTTTAAGTGGTTTTCTCCGACGGTAATCTTCTATAGAGATTTTCACCCTCCACCCTTTAAGGAGCTAGACAAAACAGGTTCGTTTTAATTCCGTCTCCTGTTCTCTCTAATGAACCAAAGGGGCTGCTTGGGGCGCCTTCTACGAAGCCATAAATCCAGCCTCTGTGCTAGGTACCAAACCCTCAGGAATGTTTATCGGTTCTACAGCCTAGATTTACAAAGTTCTGGAAGACAGGATCATTTCGATTAAGAAGTCACCACACGCTACGGTCCTGGAGGATGCATTGAAATTCCTCTAAATATTCAGCACATACGAACCTTATGTAGGTTTAGAAATATTTTCACTTTATATATTACCTACTTCTGTAACAGGATTATGTGGTAAACTTCTGTAACTTCAAATTAGGTAGTATAAAGTGCTGAAGTCGAAAATGTACCTATAAAATCCTTTCTAGTCAAAATATTTTATTCCTCTATATTACGACATTTTGCTTTTTTTCTCGAACTGACTACGCTTTTTACGCTTTAGTAGGTGGTAGAGCCAAGCTGAAGCTATTACTGGTTCCACCATGAATGGGTCGGTGAGAGCGCCGGGGCCAACCTACCCTGCCCTTCCCCTTTCCCTTCCTCTCCCCACCCTCCCAACACAGACTGGTACCGCGCTTGCGCCGCCCCTGATGTTGCAAGTGTCTATGGACGGTAGTGGTCACTTAACATCAGGTGACCCATCTGTTTATTTGCCTCCTATAATAAAAAAAAACGCTATTGACCTAGCAAGGTCTTAATAGCTTCACTGGACTACTTCCGACATTTCGCGTTTTTCTTGAACTTCAATTTATCGCAGTTCTACTGTATAGAAGAAATGTGCTGATTCACCAGAAAATATACTCTATAGGGAACTCCTTTATATTATGAAGTTCAAGTAATATTACAACTTATCAATGAGAAATGCACTTTCATAAAAGTATAATTAAATAAATCAATACATTATTATAATATTCAATACATATTCAAACTTACTTTAATAGTTATAATGAATATTACAACGACGCATCGAATATTCAACATATTCAGTGCATAGCTTTAATCTATTTGATAATAGATAATTAGAAATAATTGACACAAAAGTATTGAATATGAAATGTTTTATTATTAAATGCAACGACTGAAGATAATGAGACTAAAATATGACAAGAATTAATGAATACCTAAAGTTGAAAATTAAGAGCTATCGACAAGGATTACACCTTTAATTACGTTGATAATTAAATGAATAATATTTACGAAATATATCTAAATAACGACTGAGTTCGTTTAAAATAATATTAAACACAATATTCCTATAGCTTAGTAATGTTAATTAGATGTAAAATGTAGGTATTAGATGAATTACAAATATTATTCAATATGCCAAAATGTAGTACAGTATTACAATATATAGTCGTTACATAAGTAAAATGATAATTTGATTTATATAATAACATAAGGAAATCCGTAGTTAACTGTAACCCTCTTTAAATATGTGATTATTATCGGTGTTGTGATTTTATGAATACATTGTTTAAATATAACTTTCTAATTTAATATAAGTTTATGAATTGTAAATATGAATAATTTTAGAAGGGTTACAGTAGTTATGTGTGTAAGAGACAGTTGTATTGCCCTTTAGGATGTGGTCCATACTAGGTGACTTAAAATAGTGCATTAAACTGATATTTATAATAGAGAACATAAATCCATATTGACAATGTATATAAATCATTTAAAAGCTCAAATATATTTAAATAAAATGATGTATAAAGACTTGAATATAAACAAATCGGTTAAACTGAATGCTTATAGAGTAAATTGAATTGTATGTATATTAGTGAACGATTGAATCTAAATGTATATTATATATAGTTAACAGTAAAGTTTGTTTATGCAAATTTATAAGTGCACGTTAAAATGTATGACATATTTATTGGATTTATTATATTTATCTGCAAAATATAGTTATTATAATGTGTTCAGTAAGTCTGTAAGTAATGGAAATAATGTTGCCATTTTTGAAAATATATCCGTTTAATGTCGTACCTATCAATTCGTTGATGCCAAATATCTTTGAAACGTTCAATGTAAAATCTTATACATTTTTGAAGCAAAATTGCTAATGCAATATGCAGTCCGATATAAAATTGAACGTGGATAAAACTAATTCCTGAAAAGTACACAATTTTTAATATATATATTTGACTGTATGAATAGATTTCATTGTAATAAATATTAAAAGTAATAATGTGTTTATTATTTATATCTCAATCATCATTAAAAAGATTTCTATTTTATATTAGGAATTATTAGACAAGTTTGTGGCTTCTAAATTCTAATGAATTCTTTTGCGCTAACACCGAACTTCGCATTTAGTTTTATTGCAAATTTATTCAAGTTCTTTTTTAATATGCTTGTTTAAAAGAACGTGCATTTCGTATCGGTGAATGGAATATTAATCTAAAAATTAAATATTAATAAGAGACTTTATAAGTTTTTGTTAAAAAAAAACCATTATCAATTAGCAAGCACAGTCGAATTCCACGATACGAAGTCCGAGAACAGTGTTAATTTACACGACTTATTAGCTACTAACATGAAAAATAAACAATCCAGTCATATCCCTTTTTATCGCTCCCAAAGTAAAAACGTATTGAGGCTTTGGTATAGCCGCTGTCGGGGGGGCGGGGGCAGAGGACGCCACAGGAGCGCTACTGCCTCTTACAACGGTAGTACGCGCGCTCAACTCCTGCTAGTCGCGCGCCGTCTGCGCACACGCAGCCTTCGCGCTTAGTGAAATGAGCTGAAACTATTACAATTGCAACAAATCTTGAATCAAATATGTTATCGGATTACAGTGCACATATGGACCTGTGAATGTAACGTGCTAACAGACAGTGATAATATCTTGTGTTGTTAATGCATTAACTTTTCTTTTACCGTGGCTATTAACTGTTTTATGACCTGCAGTGCGTCTATTGTTGTGTTCACTTCCACTAATCTCCTATTCACCTGTCTCGGAACAACCGATTGCGGTCGGACTGTGTAATGTGACAAAAAATTGCAATGGACATATTTTGTGATCGGGGACGAAAAGTGTGTAAACTTTGTGGGGTCTACCTGAGTGCTAGCGTGTTGGACGTGAACAGCCCATCAATCGACCAAAGTCGCCTTGTGAGTTTTTTTTTTAAATATTTTTGTAATATGATACAACGGATGCGGAATAAATTGGGTAGGCTGGGTGCGCTTTTTACCCGCTACCTGTTTATAGGGTCATGTGCTTGATGTGTGCAGTTGTTTTTATGTTATTGTTTTTTTTTAATGCAGATGTTGGGTTGAATAAAACAATTCTGAGAACTAACGGGTCTGCGGTTTATTGCATTGTTCTTACATTTTAAAACAATGTTTACTTAATACTTCCTGCCACTGTGTTTCGCACTGACTAATTATCTAGTAGCATTGTGTGGATGAGTATTTACGATGTTGAAGTAAAATAAATGATTCATTATTTCTATTTTCTTTGCTTACTAATTGCTACTGTTTATGTACAATTAATTACGCTTACATTAAATGTTCAGATAAGCTTTTAATTGCATTTAGCTCTAAGATTTTTTGTACTAGCAATTATAATTTAGATATGTTCCTTATTATCTATAGGTAGCAAACGCCACAGATATTAAAAATACGTTATACAGTTTATGCTCAATAACTTTTTGCTGTCTAAAAACATTTATGATAGAGGCAATCACATCGGAATTATTCAAATTAACAAAAACAGAATATTACCTAGATGTATAAATTCGTATATGACTGCAAAATATCATAACATCGAATCACACGAATTTAATGGATGCCATAAAAATATACGTCAATCAATTTTAAACATCAAAACAAACCGCTTAGGTAGACGCGTATTAAAAATGCTTTACAAGGAATCGTTGCGTAATGTGAACACGGTAGAAACAACTAAAGTTCTTAATTGTTGGATATATAGTAGTTAATCTTTACCATCGAATGATAACAATATCTTATCTACGAATATATATTTGATGTGATGATTATCGTGCAACCTTGCGGCAACTAAAATGGTTTCTTTCAATAAAGTTTTATTATTTCTGAGAATTGTTTAAGTTTGAAATACTGTATATAGGTAAATTATCACGTATAGTGTTGCATAGGGGAATAACTAGGTAGCGGTATTTTAATTTAATAGACGCTTCTGCGCTTCATTTCTTGGAAAAACATATTTTTTTAATTAGTCATGTTATTGTTTTCATTAGGTATTAAACGATAAAGAATAGAATAGAATTGTCCGACATTATTACTGTTTTCATAAATACAAGAGTTAGTCAGTACATCCTATTTATGCATTGACTATATTTAAATCGGCTTTAATAATTTAAATTTCAGATATTGTATGAAAACAGTGACTAACTTTAACATAAATTTGTCAATCTAAAGCTGGTATATAACAGGGTGATTGCAAAAATACCATGCCATCATGCAAATTACAATTATGCAAATTACAATTAGTAGCTACCATATATCCGTAGTCTTCAACAAAATTATATTAGAAGGGGTGACATATGTGTCATCCAATTTTATTCGTTTAGTATTTTTTTTGGATTTCCATGTTTGACCGAGATTGAAGTTACGCATTTAGCCATCCATGAGGTTTTTAAATTTTGTTTGTGATCTTCATATTTTACAAGTACCAAATTTAAAGATTTAGAAAAATAACGTAAACATATTAGGAATGGCTACAGTTGGATTTAACTCATTGGAAGATATATAATAATTATATCCATAGTGTATAATTAATAAAGTACTATAACAAAGATAATTTATGTTATAATATTACAAATATAAAAAGATCTTAAAAACCATTCCAGGACAGTTGTTTCGCTCCAGAAGTGCTTTCATATTCTAGGTATTCCTAGAATATGGTTGTATGCAAAGTGATCCTACATAATTTTGAGAAATTTTGAGTTAAGTAATGGAATCTTCGAAAATTTGGTAAAACTCGTTTTTACTTGAAACATCGATCCAAAAAGTATGTATGACAATAAATTCATACAATTTAAATCTTACATTATAAGATAAATATATGCCAGGTTTTAGATAGTTCATCTACATTTCCTTATTTAAAAAAAAAATGCTAAAACAATGATAACACGGAATACTTTTATTTTCCATTTAAATTACCATTAAGTGAGGACCAAAGTTAACTAAAATTCGCCATCTGGCAGATCTTTTATTAATTCATTTATATTTGGAACTGATTCAGGACTACCCTTTAAAAATTCGACCGCTTCTAAGATAAGAGCCACCTTAATGATCCTTTACCTAATTTCAACTATTTGAAGAGTATCCATATTGTCCCATACCGTACCATTTTTTCTCTTAATTTTGATTAATATTTTTCCTTTGTTATTTTTACTTTTTTTATTGCCTCCTTATAAATATTGATGTGATTTATTAAAATAATGAACAATAGCGTCATTGCTTTTACAGTTGTCAGCACTTTTGCAGTCGTAATTTAGATTTCTTCTCGGTCGCTAAATTTCTCATATGTAACCTCACAAAGATTTTTATACCAATGTAACCTCAATAGTTTTAGTTTATGATATAGTACACAGTACGAAAAGCAAAAGTAGCATTGAGTGTTTTTAATGAGTAACACATTTAACATTTCAAATTTATTTCTTTTAATTATTTTGAAGTCATCAAGTTATTCATGCGTTTGATTTTATTTCAAAATTAAATGTATAATAATGTGTCCGTTATTAAAGTTACTTGTTATATAACCTAGGCATATTACGCATAAATTTAGATTTAGTTTTATATTTAGAGTGTCTTACGTAAGAAATGGCTGAAACATTTTGCTATCAGTTAAAAGACTATTCAGAATATTCTTCCTTTTCAATGGAGATTACAACACATTTTACAAAATAAATGTTGTGTTACCATTTCAATTTTCCAACAAGATGGTTGCTCCCTTATTATTACTTTCCAAGGAGTCTTTGTGGCATCTGTTACGTCTTTTCATTAAAAAATGACTAATGTTTTTGTCTACGGTTCTAAAATGTCGTAACTTTCCTATTTACAAGCTACTTTTCACGATGGTCATTATGATACCATCAGATATTCCAATAACCACACTATTTAATAATTAATTTCATGTTAATTCGTTCCTCCAGTTGAATAAAAACAAGATCACAATGAAATATTCAGTGTGATTTAGCGGCACCATTAGAAGAAAACTGTCCACTTATTAACCATGAATCTCGATCCATAAATTTTAATAAATTTTCAAATGATGATAACTCTTAAGAATGCCGTCGTACTGTTAAATAATTTATAAGGCCCACTGTTTAATAATAAATGTTTCATTGAAGACAGGCATATCCGATTATATGAGATATCCTTTCAATTAGAATAAAATCCGGCATTTTTTTATAATTCAAAAATATTATCTTTTGCCATGTTTAATTCTTATATATTTTGATATATTAGATAACACTAGGAATAAGTGAATAAAAGATGTAAATCGAGTTCTTAAAAGTTAGCCACCAATTTGCCCATTAAAAGTTGCCACCAATTTGCTATATTGTGGAACGCGGGCAAATATGATATTTGAGTAAGCTATTTTACACATGCTGAACCACTGCACTAGTGTAGTTTTATAATAATATATGAAATTTATGGTAGCTTTTCATAATAGTAGCTTGTTATAGTTCGGAAGCTTTAGTATTAAAATCACAACATACTGAATTCATAAGTTGGATATTTATTCCTATAATGTTTGCTATAATAACCAGAGTATTATGGCTTCAACATTGTTAAAGGCTTATCTTAAGAGACAAGAAATTTAAATTTCCAAGGAGATTGCTTTAAAATATTCCTTTTAAAAGCTTTATGTTATTGAAATGACTGGTATTACATCCCAAAGTCCATTACTTACTGCAACGCCTGCATACATATTCATAACTCTAAATTCTCGGACCGTAAGAGAGATAAAAGTAGTTTTACTGCTTCGGAGCAAGTAAGATGGTAGAAACTCGATCAACCACAACCGAAGAGCGAGCAGGACGGCGCAACAGAAGTCAGGGATGGAAGCGAGAGGGACATAAAATCAGAAGGCTTTTACGGTAGAACGGGCAACGTGCAGTGAAATGTGGGCCCGACGATCGCCTTCTTTTCGATCTCGCTTGAATAAATTGATTCTAAGATTAATCTTTTGTAGTCACTGTAAGTGATGGTTGGTTTTTTTATAACATAATTTTGAAATAAAAAATATAATAGGTCAATAATAGAATCCGTCTTTACAGTTAAAACTTGTAATGTGTTTGAAAGAATCGAGGAATTATGTATTTACCGTTGAAGTATTAAATTTTGTAGATATTAATTATTTCAAATAAAAAAAATATACATCGTTAAAATAAAAAAGCTGCTGGTAAAATTATGGTAACCGTAATTTTTTTTACGTTTATTATATTTAATTAACCGCAGTCATAGCACCTGTCTCATTTGTATAATTTAATGCATTCGAATTAATAATAAAAAAATTGCTAAATAAAACATCTGGCGTTAGGAAAAAAATTAATACGGGTGTACGGCTGGGATATAAACTTACTGAAGCAACCGGAAACTCTATGAAAATACACGATTCATACAACAGAGACATTAAAAACGAATGGCTTCAGTTTTATTGTCGTCAAACATGATGTTCATTTCAGATGAAAATAGTCATATCGTAAATCTCGGAATAGCAATCTTTACAAAGACGTTATTAGTGCTGTACAAACAAGAATGATAATAAACTGTTCAGTAGAACGGGAGATTATTCCATGATCAGTATTCATATTAGAAAGCATCGAATGTTCAATCTGATGTTAATTCAAAGAAGAAATTATAAAGCTTTTCTTCATCTTCCATTGCAAGTACCACAATCTTTGCATCGGTGAAGACTTAAGAAAAAAATTATTTAACGGATATAGTGTCCAGATTTTTTTTCTCAGAAGTTCACACAATTATCTGTGGTATTTGAATCCACGATGTTCAACGCAGTGGTAGAGATAATTAATCTGTGACAAATCCAAAAAATTGTGAGTCGTCACGGGACGCCTGGCTGATGTGAAACATCGAAATCTGTAACGTAGTAAAAACACTATATACACTAAAAGTATGCGAGCTCAGTGCGGCAAGAGAGGTTGCGCATAGTCGCGTCGCCACGCTTAACACATTCGCCACACCAACAATAAGATTATCCTCGTCTATAGATGTTTCACATAAATAAATTGTGTCAACTATTGAAGTGAAACTTCTTATGAGAAACCTTTGAAATTCTGATCGGCAACCTTTTTGTGTGACATAATTGGATGGGGTAAACACTATGCCTAGTAGTGTTGAAAACTCTGATTCTCGATTACCGAAGTTAAGCAACGTCGAACGCGGACCGTGACTGACACAGCGTGACGTTGACTTTTCATTCTATTTTTTGGATTAAAATGTTTCCCTGTAATAAAGTAGTTTCACTTCTATCGAGCGTCTTTACGATATACAGTGTTTTCTTAGGTAACTTTGAAATAAATAAATTACGCTAAAGTAGCCCGGCGAAACTGTTAAGACCTTGCTAGATCAACAGCGTAGCCAGTGCGAGAAAAAATACACAGTAATTACTAAGTATGGTCACTTAAACATAATTTAATCTAAAGATTCAAACCTAGAGTATATCATCATCACAGGTCGTTTTTCATATATGTATCACATTATAAACTAAACAGATTTACATAATAACATTAAATTTAAAAATAAATTGAATACATTATTTATGGAAAAAGCAAATCTTGGACATTAGACGATGCATGTTAATATATCACGAATCGACGTTAATGTTAGTTTCAAGACCAAATCCGGTCGTCATTAACATTTTCTGATATCACCAGAAGCTAAAAACCGATACGATTGAATTCAAACTGTTGAATGATACATGAGATACAAAATTAAAAATCAATATACAATAAAGAAAAAACTGTTTAAAGGAATACAAATTCTTTTTGCAACGCCTTTTTTTTTCGAACTGACTACGCTATTGGCCTTAATTCTTTGGCCTTTACAGCTTCACCGGACTACATCTTTTGCAACGCATTACGTTCAAACTTGTTCATTGCCTTATAATCCCGTTATGATGGTTTTTTTCTCGAACTGACTACGCTATTGACCTAACAAGGCCTTAACAGCTTCACCGGACTACTAAGGCAAGCGCTTAGGGCAGTCAGCTGATTTTATTTGACAACTAGCTCAAGGGTGACGGCACACTTCGGCTTGGGCTGTTCCCTGATACGTGCAGTTCGCGACCTATCTGAGCTGATCTAAGCTAACTATTTATACATACATATATGAATTGTTGGAACATATATCTGTACCAAGCATACATACCTCAACAACTCAGTTCGATAAGAGAAAGAAACAAAACCCTTCCACTTTCATGTGTAAGCGTGTATCGTGCACGTGTGTGAGGGTGATATGTGTAATGTTGTTGCCGTGATGTAAGATTTTGTGTCACTGTATCGCGCGTGCAGCACACACAAGAACTCCACGTCGAGTGAACGGACCTAGGCTTGAGCCGCTGCCGAGGGGGTCCTAATCTGGTGTGCGGGAGTGAAATTTACCCCCAGACCACGGCGGCGTGATCTGTGGTTACGCGGGCGTTGGCGTGAACACGCTCTGTTTGGAGAGAAAGACTGGTACTGATCGTTCGCTGCCGTTATTTTATCGGGAAGAACGGTAAAAGAACCCGTTATGATGGTATAATCAACCATATTGAACTTAAAGAATATCGCGATTTCAAATCAAATCTTATCACACAAATAAAATATAAAAAATATTGAAATAATAAATACCTAGTAGTTAAAATGGGTATAAAGCAATAGAGATCAATTATAGATGCAAATGGGAATATGAAAATTAATGATCTGATTTCAATATTTTAGATGATCTCCGTGAGAATATATTAGCTTATTATATACTAACAATAAACGACCAGTAGTTTATAAAGTATGATTTTTATATCATCAATTATCGCCACATACTCTGTATTCTACTTATATGAATACAGTTACTTTAAAATAAATCTTATGATGTTACATTATTTATTTGAATTGAAAACAAATGGTTCTGTTCAAAGCTTATAATATGTAGTTTATCGTGCCGGTAACATCTCTCTGCTTAATTTTATATTTAGTAATTGGTTTCGTTTAGTTATGAAATCTTATGTATTTTAGATTTTTTTTTATCATAGGAGGCAAACGAACAGGCGGGTCACCTGAAGTTAAGTGATCACCGCCATCCATAGATACTAGCAACTCAAGTACGTTGCCAGCCTGTGTTTGGGGGAAAGGGGTGAAGGAGAGGGTTAAGAGGAGGGAAGGTAGGCCTCCGGCACTCTTACTGATCAAAGGAAACGCAACAATGCAAGCTGTTATTTCACGTCGGTTTTCAGTGAGAGGTTGTACTACCCCGGACGAGCCGACCCCTTCATGCTGAAACCAGTAATAGCTTCAGCGTGGTTCTACCACCGACAAAAACTTAGTTACTGTCATATATTATAAATATTGTAGGCATTTTGTGAACCATGGATTGGAAGTAATATTCAAATATTATTTGAAACTTCAAGAAAAGTGACTTGGCCTTTTTTAACATACAGCTTAAAATTGTAGTGCAAGCAAATATCTTCAATAATACCAATAATTTGAAATGCATTATTTTATTTTCAGATGATTCTGTTACCGTGATGTCGGACAACGGTAGTAACGTCGTAACGAGGGCGTCTACTCCTCGCCCTGTACCAGATACGCCAGTAAATGCTCCTTTACGATCTAGACATGATCAGTTTCTTGCAAGTTCAGCAGAAAGGGCTCAGCAAAGACCGGCGTCTAGTAGTAGAAATCCAAGCGCTAACTTTGACACCCCACCTACTATATCACCTTACCACCGACAAATGACCACTGGGTCTTTACTAGTACCATCACATCGTGAATCGTCTGCTTTTGTACCTGTAGTACCAACCAGATCAATGCACCCGGTCATATATCCTAATGATATTCATCCTGCATTGATATCAACTGAAATAATGGAAAGAGAAAGAATTCTCGACAGAGAAAGAACTGAGCCAGCAAAGGGTTCCCCGGACAGGGCTACTGGGAACTTCTCTAAAAGAAACTCGTTTGATTTAATGGCTATGATGGTGGAAAAACGCAAGGAAGTAGCTCTTCGTGAAGCTGCCGCTGCTATGCTGATGCCACATCATAGAACATCATCCATCGAAGGAATGATGTCTGACGGTTCATCTCAGCCTCCAATATATGGTCCACCGGGACCATTTCTTGGTGCACCTGGTCCATCACCAGCCACACCAGCAAATTTTACCTTCCCTGGTGCCGGATTATTTCCTCCGGGGGCTGGACCCCATCAAATGCATCCACACTTAGATCGACGATTGCTTCGAGCACCAGGACGAGCGTCAAGACCTAAGAAGCAGTTTATCTGTAAATTTTGTAACCGCCAGTTCACTAAATCGTATAATTTACTTATCCACGAACGGACACACACCGATGAGCGTCCCTACTCGTGTGACATTTGCGGGAAGGCATTCAGGCGTCAAGACCACTTGCGTGACCATAGGTGAGTGTTAAATTTTCATAATTTGAATTTTACTATTCAATATTTGGGATGGTTTATTTTTCTTTAACAACATTCATAGTTAAAGAACCAATTTATATGCACGTAGTAAGCAGCCGGTGTTACTCAAGCCGCAGATGTTAAGCCGTCTGTGGCCGCATCCGCCCCTCTACTTAGAAATGGAATATTTATAACGTTAGCTAGGTTCTCGGAAATCACTACGTTATCTTGATTAATAAAAAGAACTTTCAAATGTTAAAACACTAAATCGGTGGTATAGGTGTGGATTTAACTTACATAAGTCACGGTAAAGATAGAAATACTCTGTCAAGTACAGTATTAGAAGAGTAAGAATAGAAATCATTAGATTATATGGAAATTGTAAAAGAGCATAATTATTAGTAATTTATTAATTTTTTACAGCATTCAAATAATTAAAAAAATCGGATGAGTACAAATTAAACTACAATAAGTTTTTTATAATTTAAATTAAAATCCTATAAATATTTTTATTTGCATCCGGTTTGCATTTGAAAGTTTCAATCTAAACAAATCCACCTTATTATTTATTTATTTCTACAATCCAAATTTGATACATAATACTTTCTCGTATCTTTTTCTGCGATAATTTATTTATTGCATATATATTATAATTAGGATCGCCTACTCTACAAGTTCCTTCTTATTGAAAATATTTTTGCTAAATTTTTTTAGGTAACATGAATTTTGTCAATGACTGATTGATTCCTACATTTAGTAATGTTTCTTATAAAATATGATTAAAATCTACATTATTTAGACAATTCAACTACACATTTTAAAAATGACCAACATTTAATATACAAAATATTTCTTATATATATTCTTGTATTTATAATAATGTTGAATCATTAACGCATTCGACATAGATATACGTTATTCGAATTAAGCTAATTTTTGTAACTGGTTTTTATTCTTGTTACTTTGACAAGTTTTTTCATTTTGTTATTTATTACTAGCCAGTTCCGTCAAAAATATATAAAGTTTTATAATTTTAGTAATCTAAATGGATTCAGTTGCATAAAAAATGTTCCGTTGATATTCCTCGGAGAAAATCTGTCTATAGTAACATATAATATAATACATATATGTATACTAACAAACGTCATCAGCTTAGTTCGAATTAAATTTATACATACATATGAAATGAGTTCTACCGTTTCCGTGTATCATGTAGAAACTACTGGATAAATTTCGATCAATTTATGCTGTTGTATTTCCTTGCCACTTGGACCTTTTATTACGGCGATAGAAAATTATTACGATAGATTCATTTAACAAAGTTATTAAAATATTAAGTTGAGTTTTAATGGAAAAGTGGAGCTAACAATATGGTGCTTATGTTTTTTCTCAGTACACACAATATATTGTTGAGATAATTAACAATGCAAAGTCACGGGTATCAACTAATTGTATTATAAAAATTAATATTAGAATAAAATACAACTGACTAGGCTATTTGCCTTGCAAGGCCTTTACGGCTTCACCGAACTACACCTAAAGCCATCCTGTATTGAGTAGGATAGCATATAAACATTCTTCATAAGAAAAAACACAAAGAAATACCTGCGTTCATGGTATCGGTCAAGCGGTATAGGAGTTTACGTATCCTAACATACACTGTTACATACGTAGAAGGAGATATCCATGTGAGCGCGAACATCTCCGAGCAATAATATATAGTTCTATACTAGTATTATAAAGCTGAAGTTTATTTGCTTGAATGCACTAATCTCGGGAACTACTGATCCGATTTGATTCTTTCAGTGTTAGCTAACTCATTCGAGGAAGGCTATGGGCTATATATCATCACGTTAAGACAAATAGGAGCGGAGCATCAATGAAGAAAGTTTTTACGTCGTTTTTTTTCCTATTGAGAGCTTTCGTGCGTTTTAGCGACCAAAGAAAATATTTCACGCGGACGACACTACGGGCAGGAATTAGTTATAAAATTCGATAACCCTACCAAATACTTATAGATAGGTATTTTATTACATTTTTCCAGAAATATCGAACATATAAATCATCTATTAAGAGTTTTATACAGGAAATAATTTTAATAAAACAATATGGACTTATTTCTATTCCCCGTACGAATTAAATTCTTCATTTAGACAGTAAGAAATAACCAAGAGTTAATTCTCTCTAACATCGTCAAAACTTCCTTAGTTACCAATAGACGATTCATATCGGATTTAAATATTTTAAACGTCAATCCTATAAAATATAACCCATTAAGCGTACGTTCCGGGTGTTCGGGCCGACGCCTCACGTATCGAATCAAATAATTTTATATTGTACGCTATAAAAAAACTGGACAAAGTTACGTCGGCCATGATTGGTGGATTATCGCTACCAACTACGAGTATATTGGTACGTGGTCTGCGTCAGTGAGCTTGTTATTACTTACGTTTTTATATTATATGTATGAAAAAACTATTCGTTTACTGATAGTTGACATATCATTTGAAAACAATAAGGATGTCTCAATTTCGGAATTATAAACAACCTCTTTTCAGGGATGAAATTTATTATAAGGAATTACTTCTAGAAGGTGTTTTTGGCGGGATTCTCGTCTGTCATGTAGTGGATTTTCTATTTTATTCATTAATCGTGGGTTATTTGACTCTTTATTTTGTAAAATGGTGGTGTTTTACGTAATACAGTTCTGTTTTTGTGCATAAGTGAAGTGAATGGAATATAATACCACGGACCATAAATTTTGAGATGCCACAAAAAATCCCTGGAAAGTTCTAATATGGGGCCATCATCTTGTTGGAATATTGAAATAATCACGTGACATTGATTGTCTAATATTTGTTGTAATCTCCATTGAAACAAAACAATGGCAATGGCAAGTGCTTCTGTGATATGTCAAAATGAATTTTGCCAACCCTCCAACGAATTTATGCCGGAACAGATCCCGAGGGATAGAAAAATGTCCATTACTAACGTATTATTTAACGTATTAAAGCGAGCGAAGCCGCGGAGAAAACTAGTATCAAATAATCGTAAACAACCACATTAAAACTATTAAATAATTTTGAACAAGAAAGATTATACCCGTAAAGATAAATGACGGAGACAAAAACAAACAATTACCAACGCATCAAATCGATGAAACGACGATAAGAAAACATTAAAAAGAACTTCCCAGAAACGGGCTTATCTTAAAAGGCTTACCGGATTGTATCTAACTGTTGTACTACTAAGTAATTTTCCATAACCACTCGTATTTTAAGTGTAACATTAAAAACTAATTATCCACGCGTTTACAATATATTATCATTAGAACACAAAGCAGTGGAACAATTGTTACTGTTTCAACGAAATATAAACCTCATTACTGTTTATAAAGAACGAATTACGTATTTTTTAGAACATAATCTATACATCTGCGGTGTTATTACAAAAAAGTTAAATACGTATTAAATACTTGTTTTAAAAAGGTTTCATACTAAATGCACCGCGCTCGCATGAGGTAAGTTCGCGTTATGCTTTTTTCGCAAGTCTAACCTAACATAACCAAAGCGAGACAAAAGAACAACATGGCGAACATTCAGCAAGCGCGGTGCATTCAAAACGTTACCAAGCAAGTATTCAATACGTATTTAACTTTTTTGTAATAACACCGTTTGTACTTTATATTAATCAGAGCTAGTATCTTTAATATAGCACCGATTTTAATTCAGGAAAAGGATATAGTTTACGAACTATTTAAATTAAACATAAGATGTAATAAAAACATCTTAAAATATAGTCTATTCGAAAATTAAACATAAAATTATACAAAAACTATTAATAAAACTGCACATTTCGTGTTTCAAGAAAGCTTAAATTTATTTCATAGATTATAGACCTTCATACGTTGCACAGATAATAAATAAATACACACAGATTATACAGGTTATCAGTCTTTACAATCCATCAAGAGAAAACTACTAGTATCTGATATATTTATTACTCACGGTATTCGAATATTTAAGTTCATCTCTATATTCGAAAAAACAATATCCAATAGTAAACAGGCGTCTATACAGGACACGTTCTTTCCGGTGTGAAAATGCTTTCATGAGGGAAAAAATGCACGTGTAAAGATAAACATTAACAATCACTCGTGAATTCACGTACGTACACTTTCTCGTGTTCAATCTTACGTACTCTAATCGAGCGTGAAAGAATCCGTCATATAAAGGCAGATAATTACAATTTTTGATTTGAAACATCTATAGGCACGTGGAAACCTCATAGTTGGCGTGGCGATAACGCCACGACGGCTTGTGTAAGCGACCGTGCACAATATCTCTTACCGCACTGAGCTCCCATACCTATAGCATAATTCGAGAATTTGAGATTCGTTCGATTCGAACAATTTCGATGTTTTACATATGCTACGCGTCCTGTGACGGCTCAATTTTTTTTCTAACTGATGTATAGTATTAATATTAAAACGAGTGCTTTAGTAACAATTGTTTAAACTATACTATAAATGTTGCGTAAATAAAGGACTTCATGGACTAGAGTTGAAAGAAAAAATATGTAAAAAAGATGAGTAATTAAAAAAAAATTACAAGCTATCTATAATATTTTGTTCACATAATATAGTTTCGTAAAGTGTGCCAGAAACGTTCGAGTTAAATCATTTTGGTCACAGTAATCTGAATGAATAAAATTTTATTATACGAAAAGATTAAAAAAAAAAAATTGCCACGAAACACCATAAAAGCAACACGCACTTAGTGATTTTCGACGGATTCTCTCTCGGACATTCGTTTCACATTAAGTTACTTTTTTTTTCGTACCTTTATATCGTAATTAGCATTTATTGTGATGACTCATTCGATTCTATAGCTACTCGGTTAGAATGGTATGCGAGATTCTCTATATGGTTTAAATTGCTTCTTCAGTTGTACAAAAACAGCTTTTTTGTCCCTTGCGTTTTTTTGGATACAAAAACTCCAAGGTCCTCCTTGTACTGGTTGTGCCAATAGTATAAAGATAAAGCGGCTTCTTTCTATTGTCAGCTGTCATTTTCTTATTGGTTTCATTTCACATCTCATTCTTTGAATTACAATTGAAATTTTATACGTATTAAATTTTACCGCCTTCGATCCCCGATACCAATGTGCTACACGGCACTTCCGAAATTCAGTTCGCTATCGCTTAACCTATTGTCTAATCTACACTTTAGCTTGGAACTATCCTCAATTACTACGTTATAAAAAAATATTTACCGATAGTTTTAAACAAACAAAAACCAACGTTTTTTAAAGTTAAACATCTCATGGGAGGGTTTTGAAATTCAGATCTTCAACCTTTTTGTGCGTCGAAAAGTGGTAGGGTGAACACTGTTGAATAGTGTTGTAAGCACAGAGTCTCGTCTGAACACTGTAGTTAAGCAAGATGGAGCGCGGTCGGCATGTGAATGGCTAAGTAAGGCCAATAGCGTAATCAGTTCGAGAAAAAAAAAGTGACCGCCTTGGGAAGTGACGTTGGCTTTTTGTTTTTTTTTTTTAAACGAAATATTTCCATGTAATACAATTTTTTTAACTACTATAGGGTCTGTTTTTTAGAGCTTTATTGCTGTAAATGTACATATATATATTTAGTTTTACTATAATTTAAGCACAGTAAGTTTTGCCACAATTATTTTGAAGATTTATTTATTATAAAAAAGATCGTAAACAAATAGCGCATTTAGATATATTATTTTAAAAAGAAAAGAACATCATCCTTAATATTAAAATAATATTAGTACAAGCGGTACATCATAAGACGTTATACATTGTAATCTAAAAACAATTTAATACGGCCCGACGTTATTACAATAAAATTGAGTACAAACCTTTGAACGGAGTCAGACAAAAAACACATATTCCATTTTTAGTTGCGCTTCGGATAACTATAAGGTACGACGGAACAATGTTACAGTCATCATAACTAACTTATCATTTACTCATTTTTTATATTCACGCATAAATTTACCTCCGGTAAAGGTAAATAGATATTTAATGTTATTATAACGTTATTTATAATTTAACATAACATTTATGTATGTCGTTACGTATATTTTTAATTCATATTACAAGGAATTAGATTTATAATTTTAACGTCTAGTAAATTTAAATATATGTAATTATAATTTATTCATACAAGTAAAATGGAAATTTTTGTTTGTCCGAAGTAATAACCGTAACGGTTGACACGATTTTATCAAGATTTTTGCACACGGCAGAGAACTAACTATTCGGAGCACTTTATAGACTACATTTATTTATGTCAAAATCCCGCCCACATGGAAACGGCCCCCTTGAAATTTAATTTGTTTCCGTTGACTAATGGACTGCAACACCAATGCGGCATGTGTTTTCCACCTTGAAAAGCTAGTATCAATCGTTTTTCGAAGAGTGTCATGTCATCATCCTGGACGAAGATCCATACAACGTTACCCATTGTACAAAGCTAGCGTACGCATAATGAAGTTTCCAGAGAATCTTACTGTTGTCGTCGCTATTCTGCTGGGCTTTTAGTGTATGTGTATGGCGGACCGGTGGGATTCTCCAATGTTGGCTCGCTGGATACGGCTACATGTAGTCGTATAGTGAATTTCTATCGTAGTACGGTGAAGCTGTTAAGACCTTGATGGGTCAATAGCGTAGTCATTTCGAGAAAAAAAAAAAAAGAATTTCCAACATCATCAGGGGTCCACCCGAACCTGCCTACTTTTTATTTTTATTTATTTATAATTTATTACTCAATTTAAACTTGTAATTATAGCAAAAAATATGGATGTAATCGTATGATGAGTCTGAATTAAATGATATATTATTATTATTATTACTATTATTAAAGCAACCAGCCTTGTAACAGGAGATCTTAGTTTGAAACGGCGATGAGGAAACCATATCAAAATATTCTTCAAGACACTCTCCGTTGTACATGCATTTGTCATAACACTTTTCTGTAAATGCTAAGTAATAATAATAATTTTAAATTGGTTATATGAAATGTTGATATGGGTTCAGTAATTATGAAAAATTACGATAAAAAGCAAGCCGCATTTAATTCAGATTAAATACATATATATTGTGTATATATAGTGCCTATGAACCAACAAAACCATTTTCATAAATACGTAATATTGGTTACCAGTTGGTATTCAAATCAAATCAAATCAAAAATACTTTATTCAGTTTAGGCCATAATAAGGCACTTATGAACGTCAAAAACTACCACCGGTTCGGAAACAACCCAGTCATCAAGAAGAACCGACAAGAAAATCGATCTGGTTTATCTTTTTAATATATTTAATATTTAGACTATATTACATACATGACAGAAACTTTTTAATGCATGCTCAGAGATAAGTCAATTCCAGACATCATCGATATATATCGAGATATATCGACCAAATCGATAATATCGGTAATATCCTTTGGATATTAAATATAACATTTTACATTCAGTTCCTATTATATCGTATGATACAGAAATTGATGAGTACTTACTAGATAAAATTCATTACTATGTTTGTTTGAAATGTATACTCCTTTAAGGTTATGTTATATAAATATAGGATATAAATCTAACCTTATAATTATTTAGTAATTATATATAAGGATTGAAAACGCTTTGTATATGATCTCATCGTAAACAATTTGGATGGAATGATTTTAAGTTTTTTATCGTTAATGTTATTATGTTATGACTGCATTTGATAGATGACATGCACATATGAGCTGCATAATAGCCGGTTGTGTTATCAACCACCGTAATTAACAACAAAGAAACAAAATCGAACGGAGAAGACGCCTTTGACCCATCAAGGACGGAAAATGCACGGTTATTACGCGTTTCTAAGAAATATTATTGGCAAACCATAATAAAATTCAAACGGACTGGGATATTTGGAAAAGTATGTAATTATGATGAGAATTTGGAATATACATTTTTATTATCTTTTAAAAAATTAAAATTAACTATCCTTACGTAAATATGTACACGCAATGATGAGAGGTTCTTATCGAATATTGATCAGAGACGCATTTCGCGTATTTACGAAAGCAACTTGCAAGAGTTTCAAGAAATAATGATGCCCACAGAAAATGTAAATTTAATTCCCAAGATTACATTTACAGATAAATAGTGAATGTGTTTTAATAAAAGAAGAACTTTTTTGGATTTACTAAAGTAAACATAGAACAAATTTATTGTCAGTATTTTTATATACAGATGGTTTAGTAAATATTTATTGTTATTAAAGACACTTCAAATATTTTTTTTCAATTATAGCACTACTACATCTATAGTAAAATAATTAGAGTTTTTTGTTGGCGTTGGCGGCGGCCTTCACGCTTGCCGGCTCCCTTCCTTGGGAGCTGGAGACAGGAGTTCTCGCCGTCGTATACGAATTCACGGCGGCGACGAAACGTAGTGAAGAGCCTCCGGCTCCCAGAGAGATACAGAGTAGGAGGAAAGAGTTGCGGGAGGGGGCGATTGAGAGGTGGATGCAGAACCTGGCGGACGCGCGCTTCGAAACGTACACCGTTGACGCCGTCCGCCCGGTCCTGCGGGAGTGGGTTGGCAGAGAGTGGGGCTCCCTGTCGTTCAGGCTGGTGCAAGTGCTGATCGGACACGGTTGTTTCGGGTGGTATCTGCACTGGATCGTTCGCAGGGAGCCGACCGCCGCCTGCCATGAGTGCGGCGCTGAGGAGGATACCGCGCAGCACGCTCTCTCTGAATGTGTTGCGTGGGTGGTGGAGCGCCGCACTCTGGTGGCGGTGGTGGGGGAGGATTCATTTATTAGGATGAAACCACGCTCGGCAGCGAGCAGGCGTGGCGAGCAATGGCCTCCTTTTGCGAGGAGGTCATCTCGCAGAAGGAGGCGGCGGAGAGGGGCCGCGAGGTGGATCCTCTGAGTGGTCGTCTCCGCCAACAGAGGACCGGCAGGAGGAGGCGGCGCTTTGCCCAACTCCTCCTGCCACCGTAGCCGGACCTGAGGGGATGTAGTCGGGGGCTCATCCCCTCATTGCACAGGTCCGGCGGACGAGGGGGGGCAGCTGGCGTGTACCGAGCTGCCTCTCTATAGGTAGGAGCCCAGCGGACACCTTCCGCCGGGTGGACCGTTGGGACGGCTCTACAAGGTTGAGTAGCAAGTACGATCCATTGCCGCCCCAACAATTACGGTCTGACGGTACACCATGAGGTTTTAGTCCTTGCGAGCTGGACATAACCCACCCTCTCCCCCGGGAGGGTGGGTATCCATAAGGGATTTCCCCACGTTAAAAAAAAAGGTGACATAAAAACAATTTGCTTGTAATGTAGAAATATTAAACATTTACAACTAATAATGTAGTACGAAGAGTTGGCGTATAGATGGCGTTTAAAACAAATTTGGATGCTTTCATAATTTGGCCTTTTAACCAAAAATGATTTAGTACCTGAACATAAACCTGACAATGGTGTTCATAAAAAAGTACGTACTGAAACCTACACGTTGGTTTTAGAACAAATTCGAACTGCTGTTACTCTGTAATATCTGACATATAAATAGAAAAATGATTCTGTGATGAGAATTTCATATTGGGGACAATTTTTAAAATTTAATATTAGGAACATTGCTTTATTTAACACAGTATTAAGTAAAAATCGAAAGTATTTTCTTAAAACTGCCCAAAATTATATACGTCTAAGACTATAGCAAGAAAGTTTTGATTAATTATAATCCAACTGTCAAAATTATTTACCTTTTTTTTTTTTGATAAAATGAAAATCGATATTGGAATCTCTTCGTGCTTATCTTATTCAATCTTAAACAAACTTTCTCATGTTTTGTAAATTTTTCATGAGATAAATACTCGTATATTAATATAATTTCTGTCAACTTGCACCGCCTCCAATCAACGATCTCACGGAAAAAATGAACAATTACGTTATTCTTCGATAATGTAAATTGAACATTTATTGAAAATTCTTAATTCGCACTACAAATATATATTCTACTTTAGGATTCACAACTGACTCCTTTAAAAATCAATTTTAGATAGAAGTATAATTTACTAGTTCTTATTTCTTTATAGCATGAATTTAACATATTTTTAAGTTCAGTGGATGGTACAGTCAGTGATTTTTTTTTTTTTCAAGAATTATCACAAAGTGAATTTTATTTCTGACAATGTTAATAATAACTATATTTGATATAACTACCTACTATAAATATCTTCAAAAGATGTATATTTATGTTAACCAATGATTTTATTAACATTTAACAGTGCTTGAATATATTAATGAATTTTTTTTAAAGAATGAAATCCAAGAATAAAGAATATATTTACACAAAAATAATAAAATGTATATAATAAATCATTGATAAATCGAATTTACATTGACATTTATAAGTATTACGAGAGATTTTGTATTATTTATATCAATTCGCAAATGCGTACAAGAATAGTTTCTGCATTGATCATTTTGTCTCGAGGCTTGCATGTAATTATGATTCTGAGACCACATATAATGGGGATCAGGTAAACCTCTTCTCGTTCATATAGCTTTAGGGGCTATAGTAAGAAGGGGATATCAAATTAATACTGAATCCATTATAAATCAAACGAGGGCAGGTGGATTTGGTCGCAAGAACAAACGTTTCGCCTAAGGTCCCTTGGAAATTATCGTATTTTTGTATCGGCCAATGATAACGCTTTATCCGATTTGAGTTATTCCGATTATTTTTATAAATTACGACGGTCGGCACGCAATTTTTGAAATTTTGACCGAATTCTTTAAAATGGAATTTAAAAATGTGTTCACTTTTTCAAAATATCAACGGAAGTAAACGTATATAACATGCAATAAAGGAATGAGGAGGGTAGGAATAAAAATCTCTTAATGATGCGTTCGATCTATGTAATTATTAAGAATATATTAAAAAGTTTTCATTTGATGTAAAAACGCGGAATACAAGTATTGTATGACAATATAATCGGTGTTATAACAAAACAAATTAAATATGTATAGAATACTTATTTTAAAAAGATTATGTTTTAAATGCAACGCGGTCGCTGAATGTTCGCCATCTTGCTGTTTTATCTCGCTTTGGCTAGGTTAGGTTTTTTTTTCTCGAACTGACTACGCTATTGGCCTTATTTAGGGCCTTCACAACTTCACCGGACAACAATTAGGTTAGGCTAGACTTGCGAGAAAGGATAACGCAAACTTGCCTCGGGTGAGCGCGGTAAATTTAGTACGAAACCTTGTTAAAGCAAGTATTTAGTACGTATTTAACTTTTATGTAATAACATCGAATTCGTTTTCTATACTAATATTATAAAGAGGTAAAGTTTATGACGTTGTGACGTTGTAGGTGTACATTGTTCCGTTTTGAATGATTCTTTCAGTGTTATATATGTAGCTTACTGATCGAGGAAGGTTATAGGTTATATCATCACACTAAGGCAAATAGGAGCGGAGAAAAGGTGAAAATGTTTCAAAATCGGGATGTTTTTTCATTTTGAGAGCTTCTGCTGCGTGTTAGCGTTAGCCCACAGTAACTATTACTACGCGGACGAAGTCGCGGGCAGGGGCTAGTAATATATAAAAAAGTATAGCTATGACCGATTTGTATCTATAAATAGATTATTTATGAAATAAATACAATTACTAATTCGTACAACTCAATATCTTCAGATAGATTTATTATCTTTCAACGACTAGGGTATAGGGACATAATGTCATTGCCGAATATCGCTAAATTTAAAAAGTTGGCTCGAAATTTAAAACACCATCCGCCATTTTGAGTTCTGGGTCATAAAAAAACAGCCAAGGAATGACATATATCTGAGCATAATATAAATATATATATTAAAAATATACATATAGTCACAAAGTATAGTACCTAATTATATTTTATACTGTACTATATAAGTAGTAAAACATAAATTTGTGACATGTAAAATATGTAATGAGTACCTAAATCATAATTAATTTTAATTACTTTGGTTCATTAGTAAATATTCATGTTATCATGGTTATTATAATTATTTTGTGATATTAAAATTGAATGTAGATATTTTGGTAAATAAATATTAATTAAAAGACGTAAACATGTCTAAAGCTGTATACATATTTTAGATTGGTCACTTGGGATGATTATTATAGATTACAATATCATCACATAGAATTTTCGTCTCATGAGAGAAGTTGAGAATTTTGTGAACTGCCCTATGTTAATTTTGCCAAACCTAGATCTCTCTACTCATCATTTTTTTAACCCATATCCCACCTAATTAGGGTCATCACAACATAATTTCCTCTTTCGCTCTCTTCTAACAGCCATCTCATATATTATATGCATAGCATTATTCATGCCATCCGACCACACCTTCTTTGGACTTCCTCTACTCCTATATCCGTCCACTCACCTAATTATATGACTTTCATACCTCCTAAAAGATATCTATGACATGTCCAGACCACTCTAATCTATTAGACGTCAACTTCTATGACTGTTTTTTCTATTATAGGAGGTAAATGAACAGGTGGGTCGTCACCTGATGTGTTAAATGATCACCGCCATCCATAGACATTAGCAATACCAGGTGAGTCGTTAGTGCGTTGCCAGCCTGGCTGTATTTGGGGGGAATGGAGGAATTGGGGAGTGGAGAGAGGAGGGGAGATGGATGTCCTGCGCTCTCGCTTACTGAACGAAACGCAACGTATGTAAGATCTTTCATCCATCTCTCTTAGCTCAACACTCAGGTTCGTACTTCACAATAAGATTTAATGGTTATACACATTGTTGCCTTAATTTTCAAATGTATTTGTGCATCGCGTAATTGTCCTGAAACCCGACACAACCTTGTACACGACAATCAATTGATTGAATTATTACCAACGTTCGCTATAGTTATCTCGAGAAGAATTTGCCGATATAGAACTAACTACTCACGGATTTTATATTAGCTACCTACCAAGTAGCTTAAACAAAATTTAAAGATTAAACACTAACATTTACCTGATACGCAGAATAACCCCTCATCACTTTCTTTAATTATTTTTAGCGGGAGTTACCTACACGAAAATTTTATATCACACATACTTGCAACATTTCAGAGTCGATCGATCGTAGTCTAACAATATTAATGTGGATCAAAAGCAATTCAAGTGCTGTAATGCGATAAATTATTTATTTATCACCGATTTTGTCTCCATTTATATTTAAGATCGATTAAATTATAAAACAGAAAAACCTTATGTTTTATTTCACGTAAATGTCTAGAAAATATCACTATAAATTTTATTACTCGTCATAAGAAAAGTTAAAATAATAGTCGTGCCCTGTTCTTCTCATGCGTTTACATATAAACATGCGTTTGAAATCGTGACCGATGCCGTTGAATAATTAGCCAGATATTCCGTACGTAAACCGTTTGTCGATTTCACACTTATCCATACTACTAGTGATGTCGACAGTGCGTCTATCGGTACATCGATACCGGGAAAATAATTGAGCGTTATACATATATTATATTAAATTATAATCGTATAAAATATAATACGGATATTTTTACCCCTTTTTCTACTACTACTACTGGTCTACTACTGTTCCGATTTGAAAAAAAAAATTATATAGCTCTTTTATAGAAGATGGTTATAGGCTATATATCATCACGCTAAGACCAATAGCAGCTGAGCACCAATGAAGAATGTTTAAAAATAGGGGTTCTTTTTCCTCTTAGGAGCTTCCGCTGCGTGTTAGCGTTAGTTGGGCTAAGCTAGTTTTTAATAAATCATTACAATTATGTACGTAATATTGTCAAAAAAATACAAAATAAACTTTTATGTCAATAAAATATAACTCTGATTAATAAAATAAAATCAATAATGTTGAAACGGAAATGGATAAGAAAAGGTATTTTTTTTCATTAGGTAAAACTTAACTCTTATGTTCGAGTTGAAAGTGATTTTCGCATTAACTTGAATTAACAGTAGATGAGTACTATAGATTTATATTAAATGAGATGTGCTCCGCATATGGAGCGCGCCTAATCTGCTACGCGGATGACACCATAGTCGTAGCTTGGGGGGGGGGGGGGGGGGAGAGAGGTAGAGCGCCTGGCCACGATGGCCACAACCCTCGTGGTCAGGCGCATAAGAAGGTTGGGCCTCAGGGTGGCCCTCGAGAAAACCAAGGCCATACTCTTTCATGGGCCTCGGCGGGGGCCACCACCTGGGGCCCACATTATGGTGGAGGGCGCCCGGATCAAGGTGGGTACCCACATGAGGTACCTGGGCCTCACCCTGGACGGGCGTTTGGCGGTTTGAGCCCCACTTTGTGTGGCTCGGGCCGCGAATTGCTAGGGCGGCAGCGGCACTCAGCCGGTTGCTCCCCAATATTGGAGGGTCGGGTGCCGGGTGCCGTCGACTCTTCATGGGAGTCGTGTGGGCGATGGCCGCCTACGGGGCACCGGTCTGGGCTGATGCCCTCGGTGCCACTAAAGTGCGCGCGTTGCGCAGTACGCAACGTACGGTGGCACTGAGGGCAATCCGGGAATACCGGACGGTGTCATCGGCAGCGGCCTTTACGCTCGCCAGCTCCCTTCCCTGGGAGCTGGAAGCTGGGGTGCTCGCCGACGTGTACGAATTCACGGCGGCGAAAAGGCGTAGAGGGGAGCATCCGGCTCCCAAGGAGATAGAAGTTAAAAGGCGGAAGTTGCGAGGGGGGACTATAGGGAGGTGGATGCAGGACCTGGCGGACGCGCGCTTCGGGAGGCACACAGTCGACGCCGTCCGCCCGGTCCTGCGGGAGTGGATTGGGAGGAGATGTGGTTCTCTTTCGTTCAGGCTGGTGCAGGTGTTGACCGGACACGGTTGTTTCGGGTGGTACCTGCACCGGATCGCTCGCAGGGAGCCGACCGTCGCCTGTCATGAGTGCGGTGCTGAGGAAGATACCGCGCAGCACACTCTATCTGAGTGTGCTGCGTGGGAGGTGGAGCGCCGCACTCTGGTGGCGGTGGTAGGAGAGGATTTGTCGCTGCCGAGCGTGGTCTCGTCCATGCTCGGCAGCGAACAGGCGTGGCGAGCAGTGGCCTCCTTTTGCGAAGAAGTCATCTCGCAAAAGAAGGCAGCGGAGAGGGCCCACAAGGCGGACCCCCTCAGTGACCGTCTTCACCATAGGAGGACCGGCAGGAGGAGGCGGCGCTTTGCCCAACTGCCACCGTAGCCGAACCTGAGGGGATGTAGTCGGGGGCTCATCCCCTCATTGCACAGGTCCGGCGGACGAGGGGGGGGGGCAGCTGACGTGTACCCAGCTGCCTCTCTATAGGTAGGAGCCCGGTGGACACCTTCCGCCGGGTGGACCGTTGGGGCGGCTATTCTATGGGAATAGCGTAGAACGATCCCTTGCGCCCCAACATCACGGTCTGTCGGTACACCGTGGGGTTTTAATCCGTGCGAGTCGGACATAACCCATCCTCTCCACCGGGAGGGTGGGTATCCATAAGGGATTTCCCCACTTAAAAAAAAAATCAAATGAGATATTAATATTAAACTTTATTGTCAAGGTATAAGTTTCAGAAATTGAAAGATGATATAGCATTAAATTAGGATTCTCCTGAAAATTGATTTATTTATAGTATGTATTAAATTTTGTATAAATTCATCGATACATTGAATCTACACTAATAACCGCTTTACGAAAGTTTTGACCGTGCTCGGAATATTGTGCAATATATTAAGCGAACTCAAACTGTTTTAACATTAAGGACTTGTTTTTTAAATGTATCCCGTACACCTGCGGCAGTGAAAATAAATTCGGTTATTTATTTATTAAGAAATAAGTCAATATGGAGGTTGCGGGAGGGTCTTATCTCAAATCTTCGGTTGCGAAATCTGTGTAGCACAAACTGCTTCGCGTAAGATATTTTGGTGGTCGAAATTTCGAGAATACTGGTTTTGTTACATACTCTTTAAAATGATATTCGTTGATTAGTTAACGATAAATAATTGTAATACGCTATTAATTTCATTTATTTTATAGTCACATTAGTTCTTGCATAAGATATCTAATACCTTTAAACGAGCAATTCTTATATATTTTTATATTTATACATATGTTCAGGATCTCGGAAACGGTTTCAGCGATTTCCGTGAAACTTAGTATATAGGTAGTTTCGGGGACGATAAATCGATCTAGATTTTATTCATAGAAAACTTTTTTTAATTGAGATTGAGACAATGAAAAACTATAGCTAGAATATTAAGGTAAATTTCGCCGCCGCTGTTAAAACAAAAAAAGCTCTGATGGAAATCGGCTGCTTCGAAAATCCATCAACTCCAGTTTGAATCCGAGTGACAGCAAAAGAGATATCTTTTTTTTAACTTTTCTTTTTTTTTGTTAAAGTAATGCTAATTTTGTGAGGCAAACCTAACAGCTTATTATAATTTAAAAATGTTTTTTTAAAGAACCGAGCTAGGCTCGATCGTCCAGGTACTTTGTATTTATACGTCATTGTTTTTTGGCTTATATTTATTTAGTCAGACAAATAATTTAATTTTCGCCACTCGAAAATAATGAAGAACCACGTAATTGAAACAAGATTTATGAATTACTATTAGCATCAGTATATCCCACATAAAATAAGAATGAATGATGAAGTTGCGAGATAATAGACTATTTCAAAAATAGGAATGAATTTACAGAGTGACATTTAGTTTACATTCTTTTGGGGCGTGTTCAATGTAAAATGTGTGATAAAATCAAACTTTTGCAACCGAAACTTTTAATATCCACTTCTTTTGCCGAGGGAAAATTGTATATATTTGATATCGAATATGTCGCTTTTTTTAAAAGGGCCAGAGACAATTTAAATGGCCAGCAAGCTACAATTCCATTTCATTATACGGTCATACTGTCAAAGGAAAAACTCGGTTTTATCTTCTTTCACTATTACAACCGAGGGAAGCTGGGGCGGGCGCTAGTTTAATACCCTTTCTTTACATAGTATCATATAAAATGAAGTCGCTTCCGCTGTCTGTTCCCTTAGATCTTTTAGACTATTTAACGAATATTAATACAGTTTTCAGCAATAGATAGAGTGATTCAAGAGGAAATATTACATGTATAATATATATATATATATATATATATATAGCACAGAAAAAAAAAACAAAAACCAAAGATTTGCAATTTCATAAATATTTTTGTGCGCTTAAATCGCACACGCTGCCTAAACCTTTCGAGATAGATCAAAATAATGTATTACGGAATTGTATATCTTTAAAAGATCTATAAAAAAGTATCTATTCTATCTTTTTAAATAATAATTATGTGTAATTTACCAAACTATTTTATACTATACACTATTGTTACTTATACAATGAAATACATTACATACGTTGCACATGTCATGTAGTTCAAAATTGCCCCATTGAAATGGATATCTACGTTGCAACCCTGCGAAGCTGGGGTAGGTGGCTATAAAAAAAATTAATAATTTGTACAAAAACTTTAGTCACAGAAATAAACGCGTCCAGACAAACAATATCTTGTTTTAGTAGTCCGGTGAAGCTGTTAAGACCTTGCTGGGTCAACAGCGTAGTCAGTTCGAGAAAAAAAACCTCTTGGGCTTTACACTTTTAGTATAGACAAATTACGCCAAGATCCGTAAAAACAGTTGCTTAAAACTTAATTTGTCTACTTTTAAAAAATCATTCACCAGTTAATCTGCGAGAACATTTATAATGCGAGTAACAACTTTCGAATTTTTATTAGCAAATATATCGTGTTCATTTCTCGTTTTGGTGAATTTGAATATTTAAGATTATTCAGACTATAATCGATGAATCTGCGGCGTCAGGTAAACGCATTATTCAAAACATATTTAGATCGTTCGCGTGTTGGTCGCAAAACGATTTTTTGTTGTCGTATCGGACAAACCACTTGTGTTTCGCGTGATACAGAGTCGCAGATAAAATACAAAACACATTTTGATCCCTGTTCCTAACTGTGTGATTGCTTGTATTTATCGTTGGCCCTCCGGCTAAAGTCTGGTGTGATGGGCACGATTTATATTTTAAGACAAAAAATCTGTAAGTGTCAATTTAAAGAAGTATTAATTCGTATTTATATATACAGCAGTAGATAATATACTACAATTATCTTAAGTTTTTAATAACATATTAACTTGTTCCTGGAATTTGTCAAAATATATTAAACGTAAGAAATAAACTCTAAACAGAATTTAGTGTACTCAAACTGGATTCTTATTACTTACGAAAATTACTTATAAGTAAGCAGCCTTAGAGCAAACACAAATGTTCGTTTTTTATGTATAAATACGTAATTTAATTTTTTGTATAACTGTAAGTTTCCATATGAAGTTAAATTAAAAAAGTATAGAGTTCTTTAGATCTATGATTACTATTCCAAACAGAATTACTAAACGTACAAGATTAATTTTATTATTTTTAATATTATATAATTGTTAAATATCAGAGACGTCATCTGTTTGAGTGCAGTTAAGTTAATTGTAGGTGGTAGAGCCATGCTGAAACTATTACTGCTTTCAGCATGAATGGATCGACTAGTCCGGGGTACTACCACCCTCTCACAGAAAACCGATGTGAAGTAAGTGCTTCTATTGTTACGTTTTGTTCAGTTAGTCAGAGAGTTGGAGGCTCACTTCCCCTGACCTTCTTCCTTCACCCCAAACACAGTAAAACCTTTAAAATGCGATTTGCAAGCTTCCTTCAAGAATCAAGAAACTAAAACATCTTTTTATATTATTATTCCGATACATTGTATTTATTATTGGGGCCAATCATAGCATTATGATCAGCTCAGCTCACCGGGGTAGTACTACCCAATCCACAGAAAACCGATGTGACGTAACAGTGCTTGCACTGTTGCATTTCGTTTGGTCAATGAGAGCGCCGGAGGCCCACCTCCTACTCTTCCTTCCCTCTCATACACTTTCCCCCTTCGCCACCAACACAGGCTGGCAACGCACTTGCTATTCCACTGGTGGTTCATCGGGTGGTCGGTGGTGATCACTTAACATCAGGTGTCTCACCTCTGTGTGCCTCCTATGTCATAAAAAAGCCCAATTAATTAGCATTAGTTGTGTCTATAGCTGCTGCCTAGGTTTCGCGTATTTACCATCTGAAATCACATCATATTTTAATATAAATGTGAATTGGCGACTTCTCATTTGTCTCTGTAGTGTTTATATTCTGTTGTAATTACTAACAGCCACATATGACGTACTTTTATAAAATGAACCGTCATTGACCGCTTACACAGTCGTTTCATTTAAATCAATCACATTTATTTCCATTATATTCTCAACCGCGGATAAAAAGTCTAGTATATCCATTAGCAAATTTTAATAATCATAGAAACACTACCTCGTCTGATTGTATACGGTAAGCACTAAAACCAGCTTCTTTATAATCAGCAAAACGACATTATTCAATTAAAATCCGTATGATAAAATCAAATCCATTAATCATGCATTAGCTATCGCAAAAAATGAATGTAACTGTGTAATCACAGAAACCTGTCTCATGACTTCGAAATGTCAGTCTTTTTAGGGTGTACAATCCATTTACGATAGTATATTATCATAGTTATCTACCGCACTATCCATTTATTTTATCTGTCTAATCGGTGAAATCTTACGTTTCCAAGAAATCATTTACTATATCTAATAAAATAACGAAAGCTTTCTTTTGTTCGGTAATTTGTGTTCTGTTATATCTATAGTGTTATTAAATTTGCGTAGTCACTTATCTATTTGGGTGTTCGCAGACAGAGTTATTGCAGTATTGCCTAAAATTATTACATGCATTTGTGGCAAATGCACGCTAAAATGATTATGAACTTTTCTAGGATGGTATAGATTTTTTTTTGGTAAGTAAATAGGACATTCGTAAACACCAAGACAATTTCCTGGCAATTAGGTTCATCGCAAAAATAATCATGTAGGATTGAACCCGTCTCCTCGTAGGTTCATGTAACATCATATTAGGACGATAAACAGAAGACTTCTAAATTTATCAATATTAGGTAAAATAGATAGATATATATTGAAGACAAATTTAATACGGAGTTGTGTGGTACACAGTCGAATGGAATATAGTCTATAAGTGTCAATCACTGTGATAATCTTCCAACAACAATTAAATCTTAGTTGAAGTTTTTATAATTAATATTGGCATTTACGTCTCAAAGTGTGTCATATACTTACAACTATATTCCAAATTTTAAAATCAACAGTTAAGTATAATATTAAATTAAATTTAGTAATAACTAGCGGGCCCGGTGGACGTTAATCTGCCCTGATAATAAAAGAAAACGTAAATAAATTATATACTAAAATCTTCCTCGTGAATCACTCTATCTACTGATGAAAACCGCATGAAAATCTGTTTAGTAGTTTTTGAATTTATCGGGAACAGACAGGCAGACATACCAGGTAGGGGACTTTTTGGATTTATGCGAACTTATAGGGGACTTTTTTTACATTATTTTTGGTAATCAATATTTCAGAATATTACTGCCATTATCGCGTAGTCAATAATATTTATTACAAGCGTCGTGCGATCACTTCAATATTAAGCGTTGTGTGAGTCAATAGTCAACAAGATGGTGGATCCCTTGTTAGAACCTTCCAGGGAGTTTTTGTGGCATCTCGGAATTTCATGCTCCGTGGTACTATTTTCCATTCACTTTATTTATGCACAATAAACTAAGTATATTACGTAAAACACCACCAAATTTACAAAATACAAAGTCAAATAACACAAGATTATGAATAAAATATAAAATCTACTACATGACAGACTAAAATCCCGCCAAAAACTTATTAGGGGACTTATACGGATTTCATAAAGTGATTCATGAGAAAGGCTTTGGTATATAATTTATCAAGGATTTTTTTTTGTAATCAGGTCGAGACGTCTGCCGTGCCCACTAGTTTCTTATAAAACACACATACCTTTAAGTCTTCATGTGCTGCATAAAATAATTCGCATAAGTACAAGCTTATCTGCCAGAACCAACGAAGCATGGAATTTATTTTGTCTTTCTTTTAATATCAACACCTATAATACTTAAAATATAATCTATTTTTACATCACCAAGTCGCTTGGGTTTTAAGTTTTGTTTCAAATAAACTATCGAAATATTTCTCTAGTGATTTTAAGCATGAATTCTATAGAAGTTGTTTAAAACGAACCTCAACGTGCTAATCCGCGTTGGAATGCTATAATCCGATACGTGAGAACGTTGCTTGGATGTTCTCTTATACTATAACACCTTAACTTTTATTGTATTATACACACATTTTTAATACGGTATTTCTTATTATTGTATCCATGTATCGATAAAAACGGATAATTAATGTGAAATTTCTTAGGATTATTATTTTTATTCTTCTGTTATAGAATCGATAGAATAAATGTGAGCCGTCGCGGAATACCTAGTAAATGTGAAACATTGAAATTATTTTGTACAAGTAATATACATATAAGTGATAGTTTACGACAGGAAATAAATATGACATAATTAATATATCAACAATAAAAAAAAATACGTGTGGCACTCGGGGAATGCCGCGGTAAAGCTATTGCATAGCATTTTTTATTAACTTATGCAATTATAACTATTTATTTATGCAGTATTTTTTTTCCTTTGTTTTTTTTTCTTTGATATTAATTCAAGTTACACTTTTTGAGCGTGGTGACCGATAAGAAAACAATTTTTTTTCTTTTATTAAATAAATGAGAAGTTAATATTGTTCAAAATATTTTTATTATCTTACAATACATGTAGGTTATTCAGGAAAACACTTTGTACACAAATTATACGAGTACAGATATTCACTGTTGTACATAGATGATAAATACCTATACACCAGTATACTTTGTCACAAACAGCTGATTACGTATTCGTTCGATTTCGGAGCAGCTCATCTCGATCCGCACCCGATTAGGCCTCCGACGGCAGCGGCTCAAGCCTAGATTCGATCCCTCGGTAGGGAGCCCTTGAGTGCGTTGCTTGCGCGATACGGTGACACACAAATATACATCACTGCTACAAGACTACACGATCACACCCACACACGTGCACACCTACACGCTTACACATGTCACTTACATGTGTACTTTTTTCCCTTATCGAACTGAAAAACTCTCAATTTTCCGATAATAAATATATAGAGGTGTTGTTGAGGCGTGTATGCTTGGTACACATATACGTTTCAACAACTCATACATATATGAATAGTTAGCTAGGTTAGCTAAGATAGGTCGCGATTTTGCATGCAACAGGCAACAGCCAAGCCGAGGTATGCCGTGCACCCTTGAGCTGTTGCCAAAATAAAATCGGCTGAGTGCCTTAAGCGCTCGCCTTAGTCGTCTGGTGAAGCTGTTAAGATCTTGCTGGGTCAATAGCGTAGTCATTTCGAAAAAAAAATCTGGATCCGTGCGAGCTTTGTACAGTCGTACCATATATACGTTAAGCGAACGCTCGGCCGAGCTACATGGTAGGCAAAGTGGGTGGTGTTAGGTTTTTCGTTACGGAATTTTTGGATTCGGTCTCCACGCTCAAGGCCCGCGATAGGAGCTATGCAATAGCTTAAAAACGATGACTGTTTTTGCATCAAACATTTATATTCATTAAATACAAAAAAAATTAAATCGTACAGCGTGGCGACACGTCACCACGTCAACAGTCGGTTTGACCCACCGCTATAAAAGTTTCACATCAAAATCTCCATCACAAGTTCGCAGATGTTTATTGGTTTATACTATATATACTAAATCAGAGCTGTCCGTCCAAGCCATGGGCCGCGAGCCGCATGCGC
>JACEII010000004.1:2118844-2133428 GCA_014332785.1 Antheraea mylitta
TGTCCGTCCAAGCCATGGGCCGCGAGCCGCATGCGCATGCTTTAATTGTAGCGGCCCGCAGAATCTTTTTATCTTCTTTTTCCCGAAACTGATGAATTTCGGGATAAAATTAGGCTCGATGATGGGCAGTATCTACAATTATGAAAGTACATATTCAACAATGAAGCTTATAATATCAAAATACAGGTCTACATTAACAGATACTTCACATAAACATGCACTGCGTCTAGTAATGATATTTATATTTTTAATATCATTGGCGTCTAGCTAATACTAACATTGATGAGATTGATACTGACAAAATTGTAAAAAACGAATTACCTAATGAAAAAGTAGATAATAAAATAATGATACCTATTATACCTGTATTTTATTTTTTTATAAGTATTTTGCGGCCCTCCAATGTACTTACTCATTTTTGTTGGCCCTGAGTCCCATCTAGTTTGGACAGCCCTGTACTAAATTATTAAAAAGAGGTAAAGTTTGTGAGTTTGTGACGTTGTAGGGGGTAATCTCAGGAACTATTGGTCCGATTTGAAAATTGTTTAAGTGTTATATAGTTTATTTATCGAAGAAGGTTATAAGGCTTTGTATCATCACGCTAAGCCCAATAAAAGCAGAGCACTAATGAGGATTGTTTTAAAATCAGGGTTTTTTTCCTCTTGAGAGCTTCCGCTGTGTGTTAGCTTTAAATCAAAGTAACTATTCCACTAGAGGCTAGTTAGTAAGATATAAGGAAAACTTTTTTGAGGAAAAAATATTCCGTGAGCATAAACCAAATGCACATAACACATAAGATACACATACAGATAAGTACACATAAAAATTACAATGAATTGAAAAAGAGAAACGAATTGATATGTTTTGTTTTATTAACTGTTAACAAGTCTGTGGCTGCAGTTTAAAAAAATGTATCGTGTTTGTAATAACAAAGTGATAAAAATGTCACGTAACATATTCTTGTAGAATATGATACGAGATGTGATATCCTCAGTTACCACAATAACTGACAAGTTACAAGTCGAATTCCGTGAACTTGAAACCATGTAATACCTACGTAAGTCACAATTTAAACAATAGAACGTTTATTTCATGTACACCTCGCTTAATCTTCACTCGTAAAATGAAGTATTCCAAACAAATTCCACCTTTCGGATAAACCGAATAGAGGTGGCGTTACAAAAACAGATTTACTGGATAAAACGAAGCGTGGGCTGACAAGACGTATGCTTATCGTCGGTTTAGCATTTCTTCGCTACTTAATCCAGTTTTTAAAAGCCATTAAGCTTGTAGTAGCAAACTGTATTGCTTGTTTTTCGAGTACCATTATTTGATAGTTTACATGATGCAATGATTTACAGCGATACCGGTTAACTAGTTTTGATTAGAATTAATCGGTTATTTAGCTGCTGGTTATACTGAATTATGGTAAAATTATTTAGATTCTTTTATAAATTGTATTGTTTCAAATTAAGTTAATGCCAGCCTTAAAAAAGCGCCTCACTATATGAACAGATACCTCTTCCTGAAGGTACAAGCTTAATCACTATGTTAGCCTAAGAGTATTGGCAATTCAAACTATGAAAAATCTAGAATATTCCATTATTGCCACATAAGGTATTACAAGGGCATTGCTCAGGTATAGGTTTTCTTATAATGTTTCCGTCACCATCAGTCTGCCAATTCGAATTAGTAAATGTATGCGAATTCCGAAAATGTTGGTACAAGTCTGCGGAAACTCAATCAATCTTCCACCGGGCAAACCACTCAATAATGACTACTTTATCATTATTAATTAAAAGTCCTTCTTATATGCTAAATGTTCATCAAAACATTTGAAATGCACCTCTCTTAAAGGCTCTAGAATTATCCTACTAAATTCTTCTGAAAATTATAGCTCACCTTGATTATGAATTTTATCATTACCCATCGTAAGTACATATCTACAATACCTACAAAAAGTGTTGCTCAAGACGCTTCTCTTGAAATATCTCGGAATGGTTTCGAGGAGTCTCTAAGAGCAAATAGTGACCGCTCGCTTGTCCAAACAAACTCATCGACCGTACCGCCGCGGCCTCTAAGACCGTGTCCACACTGCTCAAGAATATTTGTATTTACATTGACAAATTGACATCTCTCGCTGTTTGTATAATGAATATTGTAATTACCAATGTGGTCAACTAGAACTATTTAAAATTCAATCACTTAAGTGACGACAATAATTCTAAGAACTACTTTTACGTATATAAAAGCTTATTTATTTTACAGGAAATTTTTTGTCACACATAATATATGATATTTTAGTTCATGAGATTTTCTGTAGTTATTTTTTTTATTAAATCGATATATCATTTTAGTATATTTACTAATATTATAAATGCGAATTTGTGTTTATTTGGCTGTTACGCTTCGTGCTTTAACTACTAAGACAATCTATACTAATATTATAAAGAGGTAAAAAGTTTGTAACGTTGTGACGTTGTAGAGGGTAATCTCAGGAACTACTGTTCCGATTTGAAAAATTCTTTCGATGTTGTATGGCTCATTTATCGAGAAAGGTTATGGGCTATATATCATCACGCTAAGACCATTAGAAGAGGAGCACCAATGAAGAATGTTTAAAAATCGGGGTTTCAATTTACTCTTGAGAGCTTTCGCTGTGTGTTAGTGTTAGCCCAAAGTAACTATTCCATGCAAACGAAATCGTGGGCAGAGGCTAGTCGTAATGAAATTTGTCACGGGTACAGAAAAGGACAGAATTTTTCATAGATTTAATCTAAATGAACGCGACGGAGGACTCGAGTAAAAACTAATTTTATTATATTTACACTTTTGTTTAAAAACCAAATTGTTGTCTCCGGTCTCCTGTTTGTGGGACAAAAAATACTTTTGAAAATATTCCAAAACATAATGTCATTGTTGTTTATGTTTATGAAGGCAGAAAGATATTCCATACGGCTCAGCGTATAACCATTAATCATACGACGATCGTCTCTACCCAGTCTACCCCAGATAAAATCCGATACTTACACCGACGTAACCAGTGTTTGTGAATCGTTGCCTCACACATACATACGAATAACTTTTCTAACAGGTAGAGATCCTTAATCTTTGGTTAAACAATTCTAAGTAAATAACTGTTTTGCATTGTCACACCGGTTTGATGAAAACGTATTTTCGTAATAATATGATATATAATAAGATATATAACTACAGTGTATAAAATGTATAACTACATTGTTAGAATTTGGTGTGGTCGAACAAGTATCTTTGTTTGTCTTATTAAGAATAATAGTAATTAGCTCTTCTCCCTACTGTACTACTTTTTGTAGGTGGTAGAAACACGCTGGAGTTGTAGCTGGTTTCAGCATAAATGGGTCGGCTTGCCCGGGGTAGTACCACCCTTTCACAGAAAACTAACGTGGAGTAACAGTGCTTGCATTGTTGCGTTTTGTTCGGTCAGTGAGAGCGCCGGAGGACTACCTTTCATCTCCGCTCCCTCTTCCCTCTTCACCCCACCCCTTACCCTCCAAACACAGGCTGGCAACGCACTTGAATCTCTCCTGGTGTTGCTAGTGTCTATGAACGGCGGTGATCACTTGACACCGGGTGATCCGCATGTTCTTTTGCCTCCTATGACATTAAAAAAAATACTGTCATGTGTGTGTACTCCCTAACAGACTTTTTACATAGCTATATATAAACTGAAAGTTTTATATACTCTGTGCATTTTTTTTTTTCGAACTGACTACGCTGTTGACCTAGCAAGGTCTTAACAGCTTTACCAGTCTACCCCAGCGTTTTTGAAGTAATATGCTTACATATGACTTACATTACTATAATAATAGTTTGCATTCTTCATTTTTTAATCGAATACACCAGGTTTGATAGTTAAGAAAATTAATGCGTCTCATGATTTTAAATACCTAATTATCGTTCAAAACATGATGCAGGCGGTTATAGAAATAAAGAGAAAACATTTTGGTATACGTGACAGTATTCGAGTGACACAAAAATATTTAAAATGACTAAACGTGATGTTATCTGTTAAGAAGTGGTGTTGTGGCTACCCACGGGGTTTTAACTACTTCGAGCGGTCGTCCTTGGCGAGTTGAGCCCTGACTCCATGCCGCCGCGTCATGTAGCTTTCCCGCATCTTGTTTATGGTGTAACTTGAGGGACGTTTTATTGTAATGGAAAATGTGGTTTCAAAGGTATTGTTCAAGATAATTAAATGTAAAATATACTTTCGAATATATTCAAGATCGTAATATCTGATATATTTCTCCAACGTAAACTTTCTAGTACAGGTACAAAGTGCTTTGAATTAGGATGCGTTATTTTTAAATATGGGGTATCTACAGCTAAAGTCTTAAGTTATAAATCTACGATCAGATTTAAAGCTGAAAGATCACATATAATTTGCTATTAAGTAACCTAAGGTTTAAAAGAAATGGTGCAAATGGGTCGAAAAAAAAATATAATAAGAATATAAAACTGTCTGTAATTTTTCGATTTTCCTAAAAAAAAAATGTTGTACGTGGAGACTCCTAAAGGAATAAGTATTAAAATACATTTCAATCATTTTTAGAATTGTCTGTTTGTTTGTATGGGCACGTATCAATGATAAAGAACTACATTTACGACAAAATTTCATGAAGCATATCCTCGAGTATCACTTGGTATTTGTTTCACTAAAATCGGTCGACTTTATCAAAAGTTATTGGCAATTTGAATGACGGCTCGAGTTAATGACGAGGAAATAGTAGGTAAGTAAATTCAAATCAATCTCTTACAACATCAGGATTTTATATAATCTATAAATAACTAGCCTCTGTCCGTGGTTTCGTTCGCGTAGAATAGATACTTTGGGATGACCCTAACACGCAGCGGAAGCTCTCAAGAGGAAAAAAAACCCGATTTTTAAACATTCTTAATTGGTGTTCCACTCCTATCGGTCATAGAGTGATGATATAAAGCCAATAAGCTTCTTCGATAAACGAGCTATATAACATTGAAATAATTTTTCAAATCGGACCAGTAGTTCCTGTAGTTACCCCCTACAATATCCCAAACTCACAAACTTTATCTCTTTATAATAGTGTAGATATCTAAGACACAGTAAACGACTGTTTTTTTTTTGCATTCCGCGCGAACGAAGTCGCAGGTACATCTAGACAACATAAATTAATATTGGGGTGTAAGGGGTGTCGAATAACATCATAAGACTTGAGACATCCAAGCCAACCTCACCTGCACGTGGTACACTCCGCTGAATAACGAACGAGGCAATGGCGCAAGCGGGGTGGTAGGGTTTTACAGCCTGACTGGGTCGCAACCACCATGTATTGGGCGAAAAAGCCCGTGATAGTGATTCGCTTCTACGGGTCGCGTTTCGGGATCAGTCTGTGCATATCCAGCTTTTTACAGGCCGGCATGATAGTGGCGACCGGCGATAGATAGTGTGTCAATCGGCGGTCGCTATTATTTTTCGATTGTACTGTACTTATCATCAGGCATAGTGCAGTCACTTTGCCGTGCTACAATAAAAAAAAATTACTTTAAGTAATATTTTGTTCTATTCTTTCACAAATACATTAATTTATATACATTTATAATGAGAAAAATTGTTCCTGTTAAACTTTAGACATACAAGAATGTATGGTTTGCAACGGTAATAGCCAAAACTTTTAATAGGTTGTTCTGTTAATAGCAAATATTTTCGTTTGAATACACTTAAACGTTTTACATATTTATTTCGTGGTCAGTTTTGAAAAGGAAATAATCATGTTATTTATTACATCTGTCTGAGAGCAACCATCTTTAATCTGTTCTAAGCGCGTACAAACCGACTCTTTATGGGAGATTAAAAGCATTGGTCGACTTTTTAGAATTTTCGGATAGCGATAAACATTTATTAGATGAGACACAACACAAAAAACTTGATTCTGACTTAATGATAGCAATTACTATTCAATTGTTCTTTTTGATGCTTTTAATTGTTTCTGTTGATTTAAAAAATATATAATTTACATACTTGCTTATATTCAGGCGAACTAATTTTTATGGATAAATTGTTGTTTTATATATATATTTATGTATAGATAAAATTGTACAGGTCTGTCATTGTACACATATAGCACAAAAATTATGGATAGTATTCGATTACATTTTTTATTTTTTTTCTTCTTAGACACTTAGTTTTTATCCAAAAGAGAAATATCTCGCTATTTGCATGTCATTATTAAAATTACACCAATTGTATCGCCTTTTTCAGACATTCAGCAAAAACTTTCACGTAACAATCGATTTAATTTTGGAAGATGCAACAGTGGAATACGATATCTTGATTTCGATTATTTTATGTAGGTATTATCATTTTGAGTTACAGTTGTCTCTCTCGCGCTCATAGTTTGGGTAGAGTGCGACAGCAATAGACTGCTGTTTTAACTCATTCTTCAAATATCCTGCAAATCATGTTTCGTTTACAGAGAAGTTATTAAGCTTTATTAATGAGAAACACATCATTACAAATTTTGTATATACACTAATAAATCGAATAATTTAATATCTCAACCACATGTAAAGTGCACGATTAAAACATCAATCGTTAGATCAGAACCAATTACATGCTACATAGGATATTAAAAAAGAATTTATGACAAAACCGAAATTAAAAACTCCTTCGCCGCGTTGGCCTAATTGCACATCTGACTACCATAAATCATTAATCTGTCTATGTTAGAGAAAATCGTAAGAATCCTAATTGGATTGGTACACAGAGATGGGACCTATCAATATAGTTTGATTAATGATATCTACGGTTCTCGATATAATTGCTGGACTGGTAACTGGGTACATCATGAATCAACCGCTAGAGTGTTATAAATCGGATAAGCAGAACTTGTTTTTCGTTTATTACATATAGTTACACAGAAAGATGAACTGGGCTCACTCATATCTTTAATTTTAGAATTGACCACGTATAATATGTTGGGTGATTAAATTTTATCCGTTTATTTGATTAGTTCTATTAAATAAGACACGGGATTTTATATTCTGCGCTTTCTGATATAAAGATGTAATTGGTTTGAAAGTTTCGTTTGGTTTCTTTTACATTAATTGATTTTTTCACTTGTGCATCTCGAACATAATAAGAGATATATAACAAGTATTTGAAACACATTAAAGTGTTAAAATCTAAGTAAATCTATGCTTATATCTGAATAATGGATAAAATCAAGAAATATATACGTATATATATTTTTAAACCGGTTCACCAAGATGACCTGCAAAAGAGATTCTTCACGCCTCGTTTGAAGGTCCCCAAGTCATAAGAGGAAGGGAACACACTAACTGGGAGGCGATTCCGCATCTTCACAGTACGACAAAAATAAGACCTTTCGAACTTCTTCGTTATTATTGGGATGGTTGCTACTTTGAAACTATGAACGCGTATACTCTCTCGTGCAGTTCTGTAGTGGAAAGGAGAAGATGGAATGAGATTAAACAGCTCTTCAGAACACTCGCAATGATACAGACGATAAAACACGCTTAGTGAAGCAATGTTTCTTTACAACTGAAGCGGTTCAAAGTTGTTAGTGACATCTGCACCATTAACAATACTGAGAGCCCGTCCCTGCAACCTGTCTAGTCCATCAAGGAAGTATTGTCTTATAGAGAAGGTATAGCTGGCCGAGCGTGAAAAACCATTGCATTCTATTCAGGATGCCCAATCTCTTAAATGTTGCTGAAATAACACTCTCCATTTAAGTTTGCAGCGGATATTGATGCCTAGGATGCTTAGGTTGTCACGATTTGTAAGGAAATCAATATACTTAACCGAATGTAAATGGAAAGCGATTTTCAACGAGTAACGTAGGCTGTATTTTATTTTCAAAATGTATATTAAGGCGAAGGTCGCGAGCAAAAACTAGTTTATATTTTTTTTACATCATCAAACAAACATCAAACGAACATATGGGTTACCTGATGTTAAGTGATCATCACTGTTCATAGACACCGGCAACACCAAAGGAGTCGCAAGTGCGTTGCCAGCCTGTGTTGGTAGGGGGAAGGGGAAGAAAGGGAAGAGAGCGAACGAAAAGCAACAATGCAAGCACTGTTATTTCACGTCGATCTTCTGTGAGAGGGTGGTACTACCCGGATGAGCCGACCCACTCATTCTGAAACGGCTATTAGCATCAGCGTGGCTCTACCACCTACATAAGACTGGAAGTTGGTATCTTTAGATGACAATAAGGATTTTGCGCTGTTCGTACAGCAATCTTACTCTAATATTATTTCTTTTGACTTAAAACGGATGAAGTCCCGGGCTATTGTAAGTATATAAAGGAACGTTATTAAAAGCGATCATCATGAGAATTCGCCTGAATTTTATTAAGCTTTATATTACAACAAGGAAGTCGCGGGCGATTACTAGTCTTGTTTAGATTTTGTAACCAACTTCAATTTCCAACAAATTTAATACAATTTCTGTAAACGTTGTCATCCTGTTGTGAAATCATTCAAAACGATTATAATCCGTCAACAAATTACATGTAATTGCTACCAGATAGGTAGATGTAAATATGGAAACAGTTTTATAAAATTAGCAATCAACATAAAAAAAAACTGTTGCTAAATCAGGTATCGTCAAACAATATATGAACCGTGAAAAAATATGTTTTGGAGCTATTCAAGCGCGATTATAATGAAGTTATTTGATACTTGCATATATTAAGTTTCCACTTTTTTTAATTCTGTGTGGCGCCATTTTTTTTCTAGCGACTTGTATATTGATTGAAACTTTAGACTGACATAAAAACAAAATGAAACTTAATCATTAGGATCACTGAAATTATGTTTGGTATACATAAAAGTATCTACTACTTAAAAGCAATTAATTCTCATGTCAATGTAAGCAATTGTAATATTATGCGGTACCCAGTACGAAGTAGTTAAATTATAAGAGATTATATACTCTCCGTCAATCCCAGATTAGCACGAATGTAATGATGAAGAAATTTGGACGCAATCTTTACAGTAACAATTAGCAGTACGACTTTTCTCATATTTTCACAATCTCTGTATTGTCTCACAAAGTCACAATTTTGTTAATGGAAATTATTTAATCCAAATTTTTCGCTTTTCCGTAGAATGTTTTAAACATATTCGATCACATAAACCTTTGCCCTGACAATTACGAACGCAAAGGAATTATCCAAATAGGTGGCACGGTTTTCTAGTGATATGGCTTACATAGTTGATTTTTATTTATATAGAAGGTAAGATAAGATAGACAGAGGTAAGATAAACATAAAATTACATATATTTTTAATAGTTAATGAGGCTGATCTGAACTCTGAGATAAAACTATAGATTGCGGGGTGAAATTTTGTATGAAAAAAATCACGATAAGGTAGGTAATAAGGTAATGCACCTGCCACACGGAAAGTCGAAGTCAAGTACGCCGTACAATGAATGTTTGCGTCAGTCAGAGGTGAAATTGTGTGTGAAGCGGCAGCGGCCAGCCGTCGCTCCCATTACGTCCGCGTCGCTTAGACTGCGTACGCGCTGCCAAAACCGGCTGTGGCGGCGTGATTGTATGTAGCTGCCTGGATTTATTTTTATGTAGCTAAAACATTATACGTATAATAGAGATGTTGATCAAAATTTAGTGATTTATAAATTACTAGCCTCTACCCGCAACTACGTTCGCGTGGAATAGTTACTTTGGGCTACCGCTAACACGCAGCGGAAGCTCTCAAGAGGAAAGAACCCCGATTTCTTTTAATATTCTTCATTGATGCTCTACTCCTATAGTCTTAGCGTGATTAACCTATAACCTTCCTCGATAAATGAGCTATATAAAACTGAAAGAATTTTTCAAATCGGATCAGTAGTTCCTAAGATTACCCCCTAGAACCTCACAAAAACGTCAGGAACTCACAAACTTTACCTCTTTATAATTTTAGTATAGATTATTCTTCTACGTATATCACTGAATATTCACCTAAAAAAATCAAATCAATTTACATATAGAGCAATTCCCTTTATTTAATTACGATGAATATAAACACGGTGAAAAGTCCAAATAATCAGTATAGTGTTTTATCTTGTTGTAATAACCGACATTCTATTTCTACTGGCACTAATTACATATTATTTATAATTTTTCTTACTACGAGATACGTATTTGTTTTAATTGTTAACCCTTAGAAATTATACGTAATATTTGCGATATTAATATTAGTTAATGTATAAAAAGAATATCTATTCTCATATCATAACAGTCTTCAAATTTAATTCATCATTTTGAAATAAACTCATGACTCATACGACTACTTACCACAACGCGCCACGGTCGAACCTCTTTGCCTCGCTCCATTAGTATTTTCCATTTATTTTTTGTCCACGTACTTACCTGACGGACTTTTGGAGGATTCGACTTTTTATAACGCCGCTCTCGCGACGAATACAAAATTTCTTTAGTATAACAACGGAAAATAAATGATGTACCGTGGAACTATGCGAAGCGAACTGTATTATTTTTCGATTAAACTTTTTTTTATTATTGGAAGTAAAAATGGGCCATTGTTGGGAAGACTTTCGTATTGAAACTTAATTGCTTTAGATGTTTTGTAAATAGTACAGGAGATTGCTTCAACATTCTTAGGGCGTACCATCGCGTCTATTATTGATTCATTTCACTTGCCCCGTTACGTAATTTTTAACTCATGGAATAAAACTAACACCTATGCCTACTATAAAAACCTTAGTCATATATATTTTTAAAGCCTTTTTAGACTAGTTTTAATAGCTTTTAGATTTGGTTTGGTTTGAAACTATCCATAAAATTCTTTTTTAGAACTGAAATATGACAGAAACTACAATTTTTGGTCAGTAAGTCGTTTTATTTATTTTGAGATATGGATCCGAGATTAATTATCTGCACAGAATAATATGTAAGATATGCACCTAACTGATTTCTCTGAGAAAGCTGCCACTCTTTCATTACATAATTCGTCTCAACTTAGGTGTATGCTCACTAAAATAATGGCTTTGCAATAATGGGTTTGACCACAGCAATCACAGTGGTTTTGTAGGTGGTTGAGCCACGCTGAAGCTATTAGCATGAATGGGTCGGCTCGACCGCGGTAGTACCCAACCCACAGAAAACCGACGTGAAATAACATTGCTGGCATGGTTGCGTTTTGCTCGGTCAGTGAAAGCGCCGGAGGCACACCTCTCTTCGCCTTCCTCCCTTCCCCTCCCCCAACACAGGCTGGCAACGCAATTGCGACTCCTTTGGTGTTGCAAGTGTCTATGGACGGTGGTGATCAATTAACATCAGGTAACCCGCCTGTTTCTTTGCTCCTATTATGTGGAAAAAGGAGGTAAATCTTTTGTTGAAAGAAAATGTCGTGGTGAAGCTATAGCATGGTGTTAAGGATTTTAGTAAGACCTACAACCCCCGAGTAAAAAATGTGTCGCCAAACGCATATTGATGTGGTCTAGTAATGTTACTCGAGAGCTAATCCCGCCTTAGATTATCCTCCTTTCACGTGAGGCGTAACTGTGGTCATTTGCTAATACACACATAAAAAATACCATTCCAAGTATTGATTTTTAGATTTTATTTAAATGCTTTTCTTTTTACTTCTTTGCGATTCAAGTCATATTTATATATATTTATATTTAGGTAGCAATACTAGTTCGACATTAGTATTTTTGTGACTAATTTCATGTTTTCAGCCATTGATTTAAACAATATAACAAATAGCATCAAATAAATTGAAATTTTCTGTGCGTTAATGTATTGTTGTTACCACCCTCTTAGCTTCACTTACTATAATTCTATTTGACACTTTTTATTAATATTTAACAATTTATTAAAAATTGGCAATTATCTTTTATTACAATTGGTTGTGGTACACAAATGAGTTCTTAAAACTGTTATTTACAATGTGATCATACACCTGTCGATGTATTTAATAATTTCATATTCAATAATTTTATAAATTTCGCTTTTTTATGACGATTCCTCAAAATTGGTTAGTTAAAGTTTTGCAAAACTAAAAACTGAACAAAACCGATAGTCTAATTAAAACGTTAAAGTTTACATTTCTATAAGTGAAAGTAAATCTTTAAAAAATAATTATAGAACCTGTAACCCGACTACAACGACTACTACCGTTTCCAATTGTGAAAACAGACAATTCAGGGACTCGCTTAAACACATATTTAGTTGGTTCAGTGAATGACTTACGCATGTTGGACGAAATGTCGATGAGGCGGACGTAGCGCCATCTATCATTCAGCAACATCAATAATTTTGTTTTGTTTGAGATACGAACGACCGTTGAATCATTTCGCTATTGTTCATACAAAAATATTAAAAGCGCAAATAAAAAATGGGAGTGTGGAGTTAGAAGGGTGAAAAATCGGGCTATAATATATTCTATGATGTCAAAAAAATGAAAAAAATCAATACGAGAAATTGTCAGAAAAAATTAAACAACGATCTGGATAGGGACAGCCTAATTAATCACTTAAAGGTGTGAAATATACTTAAGACTTATTTTCATACCTACCATTTAAAATTAAAAAAAAAAAAACTGTCCAGCGGTAGCGGAGGAATTTGACCTCAAACACCGTACACAAGATTTTTATACATTATAGTTGTTTATAAGCTAGTGCTGATGTTTTAAATTTTGAGATTTTAACTCTATAAAAACTAAACTGTAGCAATAAAATAAATGTATAATATTCCCACCAGCTCAACGAACTGCCACATCTACAAGGAAAACTATAAACAACTATTTTCCTTAAAGCTAACAAAGGAAAAAACTGATCATTCTTTAATTATAGTATGCAAAAACGCTTAAAGTCTACTGGTTGTCCGTTTTGTTATTAGTACAAAAACTTTAATGAGAATGCTAATTTAGCTCGGACTCTTGCGAAAACGTTCAAGTGTAGCTTTTATGTCTAATTTACATTATGTCATATACTTCATGTTAATTTTTAGCTACTGACAATACGGGTCGACGTTCGACGTCTACGAACTCGCTTTATGGTAAATCTCAATACTGCGATATTACACTTAAGTGGCTGACGTGAAAATTGTTTGGCTAGATTTATTCCTTTTATTTAGCAATGCGATCTTTATGATGTCTGTTACATTTTTTCTCCAATCAATTATTTTCAGTGATTCCCCAATATGATTTGTAAATTTTACATTGCTCGGTTAAATCTAAAATCTTGTTATAATAACATAGTGCTTTAGGGCTCAATATTTTCATTGTACTGATTTATTTCATCCTTTCTACTCTTATTACTGACAAATGAGAGTATTTCTCAAATATGTCAAATTTGTACCGAGAGTAACTACCCAAATTTATTTCCAGATGAGCTCAGGAATCGTCACTAAGTCAGTAATATTTCAGTTTGACTAGATAGTTTGTGTTAACTGCCCAAGCCCTTGTAAGACGTAGTGATGGATCGTCACTAGCAAAGGCTTTTTCTATTTGACCAATAATTTCCTATCCGGATTGACTAGTCAAGCTCTTGCCAGACGTACCTACCCATGTATCATCACTAGCAAAGTTTTTTACAATCTTATCAATTTCTTGAGCTTATTATCAAGATCAACTACTCAAGCTCTTACCAAAAGCTCTTATGACTCGTCACTAGCTAAAACTTTTTCAAATAGTCAAGCTATTGCGCTAGACATATTCATAAATCATTACTGGTAAAGGTTCCTTCAATTTCATGAGTTAGTATGCTATCAAGATTGACTACTCAAGCTCTTGCCAGATGTACATTTCACTCATCGCTAGCTAAGGCTTTTCTAATTGATCAGTAAACTTGTTATTACGATTAACTATTCAAGCTCTTGCCAGATGTACTAAAGAAACATCACTAACTAGGGCTTTTCAATTTGATGAGTTACTTTGTTATCAGAATTGACTCTCAATTTTTTGTCTGACGTACTTATGGTTCGTCACTAGCTAAGGCTTTTTCTATTCGATCAGCAAATTTGTAATCAGGATTGGATATTCAAGCTCTTAATAGTCGTACTCAAATATCATCACTAGCAAAAGCTTGCTTCATTTGATGATTTACTTTGTTATCAGAATTGATTATTCAAGCTCTTGTCAGACATGCTTATGACTCGTCACTAGCTAAGGCTTACTTCATTTAATGAGTTACTTTGTTATAAGAATTGACTATTTAAGCTCTATCCATGCGTACATATGAATTATCGCTAGCAAGGAAACTTTGATCAGTTAGTTTTCTTATCAAGATTTACTATTCAAACTGTTACCAGACGTACTCATTAATGGTGTCTGGTTTTATCATAACTTCTATATCTCATAGTTAAACTATTATTTGAGTTAATTGTTGATTATATTTCAAATAAATTAGGAGAAGTGAGTTCATAAAGAATTATCGGTTTAGAAAGCAGGAATAAGCAATATTTTAATTTAAAAGCTGAACCTCTAACGAGTTCTGCAAACAATTTCTGTTATTATGATGTTAATTAGTCGAAAGTCAGCGTTGGCGTTTCACACTACCGTCG
>JACEII010000004.1:2148428-2204998 GCA_014332785.1 Antheraea mylitta
AAACTCAGACAATTTTTTTTTCTTTGAATGAAATCTAGCTAGATCGATTTATCGTCCCCGAAACTACCTACATACTAAGAGTCACGGAAATCGCTTACACCGTTATCGAGATCCTGAATATATAGCAATATAAAAATATACAAGAATTGCTCGTTTAAAGGTTTAAGATAGATATATTTAGTTACTTTGAAAGTCAATCACATCAAAACAACTAAAAGTATTGGCCTAGAACTATGGCTGTTCGATACTGAAGTTTTCTTAGATGGTTCTAGAATACTTATTTATGGATTCCATTGACCTATTGTTTCTAATTTTGTATACTTTTTTACCGCCAATAATAACCAAAGACGCGAATTGTGGAGCGGGGGGAGGTTATCAGTTAGTACATAAGAATGATAATCTTCCTTACCGTTTAACGAATTATTTAGAGGTTTGACATAATTATAAGTATATATTTTACATTTGTTATACAAATTATAAATTATAAAATAACTATTCAACTGAGTATTTTTGATTGCTTCGTAAATATATATTGTTGATACTAGAATCCAAAACAGGTAAACATTAGATCTTTATATATTAAATTAACATTTTAGAAAACAAATGATGCGAAAACAGATAAATCATTAAATTCGAAACACAAATACATGCGCCTAAATCTGAAATAAATTTAAATTTGCAATTTCTAACCAAAAGCCAGATATTTAAAATTAAAATGGCCAGTTCGACAAAACGCCAACTTCATATGTCACGTTACTTTGGTAATATGTATTAGCTAAGATAGGTCGCGATTATGCATGCAACAGGCAACAGCCAAGCCGAGGTGTGCCGTGCACCCTTGTGCTGGTTGCCATAATAAAATCGGCTGAGTGCCTTAAGCGCTCGCCTTAGTAGTCCGGTGAAGCTGTTAATATAAGCGTAATAAATAGCGTAGTCATTTCGAGAAAAAAAAAAGTAATATTTATATTTGCTGGCGTTTGTGGTTTTTTTAGGTATTAATTAAAAATATATAATACCCTTTGAGTATATATTTATATGTGGAAAAATAATTATTTAAATTGTAGATGTATACAAATACATATAAGTTTAACGATCTTTTTATCATAAATTACTTAAACATTTTTAAATACCAATAATATATAAAGTAGGTAATAATTTGTATATAACATATATATAATATTATAATTGTATAATATATATCATTTATGATAATAATGTATGGAAAATATTCGAATATCAATTCCTAAGGTAATAGAAAAAGCAAAGAACCTTAAAACATCCGATTCTCAGAGGATTATGTTAGAAAAATATTCTGTGAATAGATTTGTTGAAATAGAATTTTGTATGTAAGATATCCCAATCCCACGGTAATTTACTCGAGGCGTACACACCTTAACTTTTTGTCGATACCCGATGACTGGTATTCGATTATGCGTAAATCAACCGTGAAATCAAAACTTAAGGTCGGATGCGTGTAATTATAATGCGCAAATAAGGCTTATGGGCGTAATTTTCGATATTGATAACTTTATTAAAACATTGGTTGTTTATGTTCGAAGATCAAATTCGGTCACTATGATCAAATTAGTTCAATTATTCAGTGTCTAAAACGAAATATATAAAGTTGAAATAAATGGCCTGTAATTTCTTGGAGCTCATTCTGTTATCTCATAGAAACTATAACGATTAGAATCAGTACTGTATCAGAGTTTTACCAAATGGAAACTATACTTATTTATTATATACTATATCTATTTACTATATACTAATATTATAAAGAGGTAAAGTTTGTGACGTTATTGGGGGTAATGTCATGAACTACTGGTCTGATTTGAAAAATAATTCAGTGATATATGTCTCATTTATCGAGGAAGGTTACAGGCTATATATAATCACGCTAAGACATATAGGAGCGGAGCACCAATGATGAATATTTCAAAATTCTTTTCTTCCTCTTGAGAGCTTCCGCTGCGTGTTAAATAATAAGATAAATTTAATATTTGCTATTAAAAATATAATATTATTTTTTATAACCTATTGTTTAAAGATAGACAGTTCTTGCTATGTACAAATTTATATTAAATTCAATTATGTCATTTTTGCAATAAATGAAAATGTCATTTCATGTTAACCTTTATAATAAATACGTATTCAGAAATTTTAAATATATAACATTGGTACAGATATGTACATTTTTACATTTATTCAGTAGTATGAGGCCAAATGACTTCACATATCGTAAATGCATTAAATTATCAAAACAGTTGTAAACATAGAACAGGATAAGTTGTTAATAAACGTTCAATTCGCATCCAATCACAAATTCGCAATTATGAAAACATGCAACTGCTGACTGGAAATCGTAGACGTTATGAATAGGGCTGTCAATCTATTTTCCGATAATAAATATAGGGAGGAGTTGTTGAGGCGTGTATGCTTGGTATAGATATACGTTTGAACACCTCATACATATATAAATAGTTAGCTAGGTTAGCTAAGATAGGTCGCGACTTTTCATGCAACAGGCAACAGCCAAGCCGAGGTGTGCCGTGCACCCTTGAGCTAGTTGCCAAAATAAAATCGGCTGAGTGCCTTAAGCGCTCGCCTTAGTGGTCTGGTGAAGCTGTTAAGACCTTGCTAGGTCAATAGCGTAGTCAGTTCGAGAAAAAAAAAGGCTGTCAATCATCTTGCGAAAGATAGAATACCCTTCAGTACCTTAAGAGAAGTGTGTGGTACATAAAAATAACACAAGTATACTATCCTCTTATCTACAACCTTTCATACCAAAGTTGTAAATTTAGCACCTTATTTTTTTATATCATATAGGAGGCAAGCGAACATGCGGCTCACCTGTTGTTAAGCGATCACCGCCGTCCATAGACACTAACAACCTAGGAGTCGCACGCGTGGTACCAGCTTGTGTTTTGGGGAGTGGACTGAAAGGGAGAAGAGAGGGGAGTGAAGGAGAGGTGGGTCTCCGGTGCTCTCACTGACCGAATGAAACACAACAATGCAAGCACTGTTAGTTCACGTCCGTTTTCTGTGAGAGGGTGGTTCTACCCCGGACGAGCCGACCCATTCATGCTGAACCTAATAATAGCTTCAGCGTGGCTCTACCACCTACTAATCTAATTTCCAAGTAAATTTGTGTCCTATCGTTTCCTCGCAATCTGTAGTGAATTTAATTATTTCTCCCTACATATGTAAGTTACAGTATTGGTAACCCTAGTCAACATTTAATAATCTAGCAGAACCAGTCGGACGCGTTCATAATAAACTATAAGAATCCGTTCAGTAACTTTACATGAGAATCTTAACTGGTATGAACGTTTTATAAAGGTATGGTATATACCTAATTTGTCGCTATTAAATAATAATGCATGTATGTATACGAGGAATCGTTTACGATCGTATATATGAAGCATCTTTGAATTATTTTGTTAATATTAATTTAATATTTTCAATTTGGTACTTAATTCCATTGTATATACTCGTATATTTAATCACTGCATTAGCTTGCAAGAGACCTACGCCAATCTATGGTTTGTTGACGATTTACCAAACATTCGGAAACTTACAATTTTAATTATATGTTTTCACAAACTATGGTATTATTACAGTGTAGGTAAGTGTAGGTAGTAACTGTAGGTGGTAGAGCCACGCTGAAGCTATTACTGGTTTCAGTATATATGGGTCGGCTCGCCCGGGATACTACCACCTGACCTACAGGAAACCGACGTGAAGTAATGGTGCTTGCATTATTGCGTTTCGTTCGATCAGTGAGAGCACCGGAGGATCTCGTCACCTCCCCTCACTACCCCCAAACACAGGCTGGCAACGCACTTATGACTTCCCTGGTGTTGCTAGTGTTTATGGACAGCGGTGATCACCTAAGGTCACGTGACCCGCATGTTTGCCTTCTATGATATAAAAAAAATAAAAATTCTCAAATTCAGTTTTCGTCGTCGTCAATCGACCGTATTACCAATGGAAATAAGTAAATGTATGCTTTCCAAATTGTCATTGTTGCATGCCGAGGTTCGAACATGCGGATATCAAATTGACATTCCCTGCTCAAATACCAAGACTTTATGTTTATAATTAATCATAATTAATATAAAGTAACAAGAGATATGTCAATTTACCTTGACACGAACGATGTAGCGTGCTAACGCTATATTATACAAAAAAAAAATTATATCATAGGAGGCAAACGAACAGGCGTGTCACCTGATGTTAAGTGATCACCACCGTCCATACACTTGCAACATCAGAAGAGTTGAAAGTGCATTACCAGCCTGAGTTTAGGGGGAGAGGTGACGGGAAAAGGAAGTGGGCATCTGGCGCTCTCACTGACGAAACGAAACACAACAATGCAAGCACTGTTACTTTACGTCGGTTTTCTATAAGATAGTGGTTCTACCCCGGGCGAGCCGACCCATTCATGCTGAAACCAGTAATAGCTTCAGCGTGGATCTACCACCTACTAGACCTCTGTGATCGCTGTGGTCAAACCCACTATTGCAAAGCCATTATGTTAGTGAGCATACATATATACATTATACATACATATACATGTGTAATGAAAAAGTGGCAGCTTTCTCAGAGAAATCAGTTAGGTGCATATTTTTAATTTGTGCAGATGATTAATTTCTGATCTATATTCTAAATTAAATTAAACGAATTTATGATCGAAAATTGTTAATTTCGGTAATATTTTAATCTTAAAAGGGAATCTTATGGATAGGAATTTTCAAATCAAACCAAATCTAACACATACAAAATATCATAGATATATCATTTTGTATCTAACATACTGTATGTAATGTAATATTATTATTTTTTCATTCACAAACCGTAATCGTAATGATATATTATTTACGTGACGCATTCCTATCGTGACGACGAATGGAATCTTAGAGTCATCATCATTAAATGAGCTCCGATGTTGGAGGTTGGTTGCTCATTAACATTTTTAGTAACTCGCCGCTTCCCACAATTATTCATATATTTATTCTTCTGAATAATGAATATATCATTTGAATTAATGTTCATAAGTAAATAGATGTAAATCGAATAGATCCTGTTACCGAATTAATTGAATATGAATTAGAATCAATAAAAATAATGTACGTTTAAATAAAATTATAGTGTCTGTTTTTAATGCGAGTTATTTTTTAAAAGGCTGAACAAATCTTGACGACATTTTTCGAGCCAAAAAAAAAAAAAACACTTTTCAGATCGACATTACGCTTTTTTTTATAAAACCTAAATAGTAATTATACAATTTTACAAAGGTAACTTAAAATTGGTGTCAGAATTACAGAGTTAAATATTAAGACCATTATAATTTAAAAATAGCAGTTAATTCAGACAAAACATTATATATTATAGCATACGAACATTTGTGTCACCTAATGTTAAGTGATCACCACCGTCCATAGACTCTTGCTACACCAGAGGAGTTGCAAATGCGTTGTCAGCCTGTGTTGGGGGGAGAAGGGGTAAGGAGAAGTAGGCCCCGACGCTCTCACTGACCGAACGAAACGCAACAATGCAAGCACTGTTACTTTATGACGGTTTTCTGTGAGATGGTAGTACTCTATCCCGAACGAGCCGACCCATTCATACTGAAGCCAGTAATAGCTTCAGCGTAGCTCTACCACCTTATTATCTCGAAAACAAAGTAATTATTTACTTCTTTATAGATCCTACGATACCTAGGTACTATATTTTTTATCCAATATTCAAAACTTATGACACTCGATTATCAATACAGTATGTAAGCGACTTTAACCCGTCGAATAATTCACAAAACAAAACATTAAATTGTTATTTATTCCTCATATAAAAGTTCAACATACTCTTAGAATCAACCAACAATAAAATTCATAAACCAAGCCGGTTATTAACTTGATTACTACACTGATGAACGCTCTTACATTGTCCGTACTTCCTTTATTAATTTGCAAATTGCCTCGCCTTGAGTACTTCCCGCAGCAAAAAATTGTCCATTTACACAGCATTGTGCAGATGAACACTATGGTTTTTTTCTTAATATAATATATATGACATTTATAAATTATATTAGTATCATAACACTCGTGAAAAAAGACATGTAAAAAAATAGAAACAGATTACATTAATTTATTCATCTTAGAAGAAGCAAACACCATTCTTCCTTATTAGTTGATGAGGAGTATAAAAAGTAGTAGCCAGAACATAGGTATTTGTCAAAGTATCTTGGCTGAACCCTGTTCGGGTGACGCTAGGAAGCTGTATGATCTGGTAATGATATCTCATCAACGACTCTCATGATAGAGCTAGTAAGATTGGGGAACAATTCGGTGGAATAAAAGCCCGAAAACAAAAAAAAAAAAATCTTCCCTATTAGATTATGTTCGATATAATATTCGATACTATTTAGTAATAAGAAATAACTTAATTACAATTAAGAATATAGTCAATTTAAAAAACTTGAATCCATTAAATCTCACAATAAAGTCTTTCGCCACATCACTCATCTTAAAGCAGATGGCTAATTGTAACCCAATACGAACCCTGTTAATAATAATATTAATTGCAACGATTGGCCACAAAATGCTTTTAAAGTAATTCGATTCGGCTGAACTGGAACTCTGTTGGAACCGAACCAGCGCAACTTGACCTTCGGAACTCACCTCGTCATCGGCCGTTCGTTTATAAAATGGGGAAGTGAAAAGAATTACCACGGGTCTAAGAAAAATGGTGAGGTTACGTACTCTAGCGCATGCGACGCCGTCGTTCTCGCCTTGAGAATAAAGGCTCATGTTACTCGGATCACGTTCAAGGTGCCTCTGAGCGAGCGATGTTAGTGGTTGCGGACGTGAATTTTTAGTCGCATTGTTGTTATCTTGATGTAAACTGGAATTGATACAGTTATATTCGGTACTTTTTAAAGCAGTAGTTTGATTATTAATTACATTTTAACATTACACGTAAATACATTAAGTTAAACGATACCAAAAAAAAAAACAAGATACGACTAAACAAAACCTGTCTATACATTGTACCCAGCATCATAAATAAAAGAAGTTTAATATAAAAGTTGCGCACAACTTATGTTCGATTGTACTCCGCCCCCAAGACTTTTAATTAAACCGTGATATTTTACGACACGAATCATTAAATTCGTTTTTAATGTTTCATAAGCACAAGCATAAAATAAAATCAGGGTTGGGATTAATATATGCTTTTATTTGTTACAGGTACATACATTCCAAGGAGAAGCCGTTCAAATGTACAGAATGCGGGAAAGGCTTTTGTCAGTCGAGGACTTTGGCCGTCCACAAAATTCTACATATGGAAGAGTCTCCACACAAATGCCCTGTTTGCAGTCGAAGTTTCAATCAGCGTTCTAACCTAAAAACACACCTGCTGACACACACAGACCATAAGCCGTACGAATGTAATTCATGCGGTAAGGTATTTAGAAGGAATTGCGATTTGAGAAGACATGCTTTAACACACGCCGTTGGCGACGTCCCACCGGGTGACGTTCTTGATGTTGGTGAAGAAGATGTTGGTCGACCAGAATCACCAATAGAACCAGGATATGATGACGACGATCCTGAAATCTCTTCTCCAGAACATTCCCCAGTAAGAAGAGCTCGTTCCTCGTCGATAGAAAGCATTGGAAGAGAACAAAGTGAAGAGAGGCCACGTCTACCATCCCCAATACCGGTAGAACGTACACATTGCCATCACAATGAACAAAAAGACAGAGCCAGTCCTTACACAATGAGACCACAATACACGGATAAACATCGTCCGCAATGTTCAGACATTTACGAAAAACGGAGGTACACGTCAGATGAAATAATTGAAAAAGAAATGCGATACACCGAATTTCCAGACCAACAGATTCGACACCCGCAACTTCAAATACGAAGAGATTTACACCAAATACCACCACCACCGCCTGATCCTTCTAAAATTACACAAATGGCTAGTCCCCATATAGATCCCGGGCCATCTAGTATGTACTTAACTCCATTCAGAAAGAGAACTCATCCGCCAGACATTGGTGAAAATGTAAGAGCTTGTTCCGCCGTTTATAGAGGTCGTTCACCGGAACCAACCAATTTGTCAATGCCTCGACAGACAATTGGGAATGGAGATATGGTTGTTGGTATACCACCCACTATGATGGGTATGCCTTCGTTCCACAAATTTGGATTGCCATTACCGCCGCCCCATCCTCAGCTTGCGTATGGGCCGATGCCCCATCCTGTATTAGGACCGCAGCAAACAGTAGCTCAAGATTTGATAGTGAAACATGCTCCTCCAAAAGATACGATTCCAAGTACCTCCACAAGTGTCACTAACTGTAAAGAGGGTTTAAATAAAAAAGACTCGGAAGAATCAAGTTCAAGTTTCATTGCAAGTGGAATTAAAAATATTGTTGGTATACAACCTCCTTCTAATCCCAAACCAGGGACGAGTCAATCAAGTAGACCGAAAAAGGGCTTCAGTATAGAAGATATAATGAGACGTTGAGTAAATGCATTCGAAGGTTATCAGAGATTGCTAATATTGGTGAAAAGTATTATTAGTTCGAGTTTTAATGTATTGTGTAAAATGTTTGTTTTAAGGGTATGTTTGTACGTATTTGCAATATCTATGGATATTTGGTTTTCATAAAGATCTCATATGGTTCGTTTGTGCAGTGTTTTGTTAAACTCAAAATTTTAAGGACATTATTATTGTAATGAATATTTTAGATGCTATACAATATTTTATTATTTCTGTTATTTTTAGATAAATTATAAAATTTTAGCATTTTAAAACAACAATCACTAAAATACAACTAGGATAACTTGTGGATTTTTTGCACTATGTGACTCTGACTGGTTTTATAGAGAGCAACTGTTATTTATTATTTAGTTTTATATTAGTTATTCAATAATTATTATATGATTATAATTAGGCAATATTTCTACGATATTCGTGATTTAGTTTTAATCCTTATATAATTAAATGTATATAATTTATTTTAAGATTATATTATGATTATATAATTGTTGTTTAATAAACTGATAATAATTAAGTTTAGATTCTTAAAACTTAAAATAATTAGTTATAAACATGTTTTATCTGTCGACACGGTAATCTAAAATGATTTAGTTTTATTAGATATTGCTCAGTATAAATAGTAAGTGACATATATTTGAAATGTACATTCTTATCTCTGTATGAATAAATTATGATGAAATTATCAAAGCATTTTTTATTTTTAAATTTAATATCTTGTAAATACAAGGAAACAATGTCAATTCGAGTATTAAATTAAGTGTGAATATATTATACTGTTCTAGTATAAATAAATTTTATAGTCATTTTGATATCTACATAAGACATAGATTATACACAACTGTTTTATAACCAATATATTTTGGTGAAGCCATTCAATTTTGTGCTGTTTTTACAGACAACATAGTGGATAGTAAAAAAATCATTTTAAGTAAGGATTTGACGAGAGGACAGTACTTTTTAGGTTAAGTAAAACTCTCATGGAACAATTCTAAGTCCGTAAATGTTTTCGAAAAAAAACGATATATTTTGTGAACTTTATTAATCTTATTTATAACACTAATATATTTTTTTGATAATTTGAAAAATAATTTAAAAAGACTCATATGAAATCGTACCGAGTTAAAAACCGTAGCCTTGATATTTTTAAACAAACAAAATAATTGAACAAATAAGTGTTATTAGACAATTAATTGTTCAAAATCTCGTGTCTTTTCCACGTAACCCAGGACAGAGAATTAGGGATGCCGAGATTTTCGTCAATATATCATGCAAATTACATTAATTTATTAGTTAAATACACAATAATACAGTAGAGCATCGGAAAGTCGAACTTTAAAGACACAAAAACTTGATGTTTTCGAAAGGTTTCGAGTTACTCAGGGATATGATTTAGAAAAGTTTTTATATGCATATATTTGACTTACAGTGAGGTGGATTTCATTTTAATAAGTTTGAGTCACAGAGTCGAAATAAACAGATAAAAACAAGAGTGTAACACACGATAGCAGTGACATTGTAAAGGGAAAATTTTAGTTATTTATTAATCAATTTGAATAGCATAGGTTATTCTTAGTGATTGCCACGCCGCCTGAATTGTTCTCAGTAATCACCACGCTGCCTAAACGCACTACGTGGAATCACGGACAACGAGAAAGGTAGAAAGGAAATAGCGTACATCTCGCTGATCTCCAATACACGAAGGCCAGCGAGACACTGCTCCCATTCTACCCGACACAGTGTTTATCCCCACCAGTTTTTGTCACGCAAAAAGGTCGCGGATCAGAAATTTAAAGCCCTTGCAGAAGAAGTTATACATCAAAAATACTGTAAAAAAAATATATACATATTTACTGTTGGCATTATTTTTAATATCTAAGTCGTAACCTGATTTTTTCTTTCGATTTTTTTTTATCTCTTAAATGCATATTGTTGCCAAAAGTCAAGAAACCAATTTTTGTCTTTTTAAAAAGTGACAGCTGTGACAAGTGTTTCAGAACGTATTTTTCTATCATAGCTAATAATATAATGAAAAAAAAAATTTTTAGAGGGTCTTCAGAAAATAAAATTGGCGGGTAATTTGACATAAGCATTGTGAAGGTGGAAAGTGGTAATGTGGAAGGTGGTATTTATATATGAATAAGATTTTACATCACCTACCTAGATGCATAGGGTAGTCAAATGGCTACATTTTTTTACAAAAATATAGTTTTTATTGAAACGAAAATTTTTTAAATTATTTTTTATTTATCTGTGACTGTGGCATTTAAGGGTTATGTCATATAGGAGGCATACTAACAGGCGGGTCACCCGATGTTAAGCGATCACCGCCGTCCATAGACACTCTAGCAACACCAGGAGAGTCGCAAGTGCGCTGCTAGCCTGTGTTTTGGGGGATGGAGGAAATGGTGAGATGGGGAGAGGAGAGGATGGGAAATGTGCCTCCGGCGCTCTCACTGACCAAACGAAACGCAACAGTGTGAGTACTGTTACTTCGCGTCGATTTTCTACGAGAAAACTGTGTGTTTTATATTAGAGGTAAAATATAGTAGAATCAAATATCCTTATGTTCAAGGTACACATTATTTTTATATCGAACAATATCGAAAAATTAGTTATTAGATTGCAATTGCACTGTTGTTGACATAGTATAGATTTAAAAATCAAAAACTAAATAGTTTGAAAGATGATGAAAAAGGTGTTATTTTGTATCATGTAACATAAATAACTTATAATCCCTCCATACAAAAATTCTATTCAAAATGAATGGAACAAAATATTAAAATATATATATTTTGTTTAACATATTTAAATTAAACCGCCTGACGAGCGTACAAGTGTCTCGAATAACATATATCGAACATATACCAAAACAAAACAGCCTTTATAAGCAAAAAGGTGTTTCTTTTACGATCGTCAGTTTACGACACGGTCGGCCGCGGTGCGAGTACCACCGCCTCAGATATAAACCGCCAGCTACTTGAGACTTTATGCAAATCGCCCGCCGCTGAATGAAAAAAAAAGATAACAATAAAAATATTTTTACGAGCGAATGTCGTATTCGATATTTTAATCCGGTCGGACGTCGGTGAAAGCGGAATAAGACTCGGTGGCCATCAATTACGATACTTTTTTTTAATAATTCAGAGCGAAAAGGCATGAGGCGAAGCTTTTTGAATGCAATCCAGCACGAAATTTACACGTTCGTGACTAACACTGGCCGGTTAAATCAAGGCCTTTCACGTCTAGAAAATGTGTACGCGATTTAAATTTTGTTTTTAATTTGATTCATACGACAGTTGTGGTTTTTTTATTATGTTTACTAACAACCCGTCCCGGCTTGGCACGCCTGTTATGCAGTTATGTGAGTAAGAGATTTCGACACATGTAATGTAAGATTTACTTTGTGGTACTTTGACATTTACAATTTATTATATACAAAAAAGTATCGTAAGTCGCGTCACACAAAACATTTTTGCTACGTCTTTTTTTTAATCTCTTTTTTCTTCGAACTGACTACGCTATCTGACGTATCTCCTAAAAGATTAATAGGAATGATATGATACAAAGGATTAATATTGTAATAGTTAAGAGACTGCTTCAGAAATTACCATATTTAAAATAATTTTTTAGACATAAAAACTCTTACTGTGAGCTATCTTTGGGAGTCAGATAACCTACAATTTTTCTGTAGGTTTTTAAGATATATATATATATATATTTATTGTAACACCGTAAAGTGACTGCACTGTGCCTGATGGTGAGCACAGTACAATCCAAAAACAATGGCGACCACCGAGAGACACGCCATCCCTCGGCGGACGCCGTTGTCATGCCGGCCTGCGTAAATGTCTCTTCACGTTACGCTTGAAGGACCCCATGTTATAGGAAGGAGGGAACACACTAGCCGGGATATTGTTTCACAGCTTCACGGTACGGCAAAGATAAGAAGTTGCGAACTTTTTAGTTCGTGCCCAGATAGGATTAACCGTAAAACTATGGCTCCGAAGCCCAGCGTGATTGGTTCGGTTATGAAAAGGAGAGGAAGGGATTAAATTAAATAGCTCTGCAGAACATTCGCCATGATACAGACGGTAGAACACGCTCAGTGAGGCAATATCTCTGCGCAACTGAAGCGGCTCTATAAACTGTGTAATGTCTGCATCATTAACAATGCGGACAGCTCGTCTCTGCAACCTATCCAGGGCATCTAGTAGGTATTTGGCGGAACCGTCCCAGAGGTGCAGACAGTATTCCACGCAAGGCCGAACTTGTGCCTTATAAAGGAGGTATAGCTGATCAGGCGTGAAAAGCCGCTGCACCCTGTTCAGGATTCCGAGTCTCCGAGATGCAGTGGAGATTATGCTCCCGATGTAATCCCTGAGATTGAGGTCGCTGCGAATGTCTATACCTAAGATATTGAGGCTGTCTCGTATTGCGAGCGAGACGTTCTGGAGAGCAGGGAGAGGGTTAAATGGAGATGTTTTGCAGGTAAACGCGCACACCTGTGTTTTGTTAGCATTAAACTCGACCAAATTACTTGCCCCCATGTTGATATGAGCCGCAAGGACCGGTCGAGCTTAATGACAAGTTCCTGCCGTCTCTTTTCGGTCTCCACCCGACCGCAAGAAGGCTTGCTGTAATAGCACTCTTGGATGGTGCTATCGTCTGCATAGCAATGAATATGACAGCACACCTCGGACCGTACATACACTCATACACCGGCCTTGCTTTGGAAGTACTCCTCAAGCACGTAGCCAGGGCAGTGCAAATAAGATGTATCGGCCGGACGCCGAATCTGTGTTTCCGTCAAGAAGATCATTTCTGGCTCAACCGTCTCGAGATGTTGATGAACGGCGTTCAAGTTTGAGTGAAGTCCACGGATGTTGGTGCACTCCATCGTAAAAGCGGTGTAGGGGTTGTGCACCGCTGTCGAACCAATACTCATTGTCTGCGCTGTCATCTTTTTTTTAGGAAGGAATGAGAAGAGCAAACAAGTTCCATCCGTGTCCAGAAGTGACCAATGTTAATCGCCGGCTCACTAAAACACCTGCAAGAATTGCACTGACCCGGCAGACGGAAGGGCCCCCGTACCCCCCCGGAATAGGTCGCCGGGACCCCTAATCTGGTCACTAACCGGCACGACGAACCTACCCAAGATTATGCACGGCATGGTGGAGCAGCCTCTCATGGTGGTTATCCATGATTGGGCCCCTGTACTGTACCGCGGGCGGCCAGCGGACAACCGTTTCTACAGGTCTCCCTGGTCGCCGGGTCAATGCAGCTCTCTTAGGCGATGAGCTATCGTCGAATCTCACCGGTACCCGAGCCACGGTGAAAGTCATTCGGCACTGGATATACACGAGCTGATCCCGAAACGCGACGCGCAGTACGAATCACTATTACGGGTTTTTTCACTACATGCGTGGTGGTCGCGACCCAGTCGGGCGTCAAAACCCTACCACCCCGCTGTCGCCATTGCCTCGTTCGTTACTCAGGAGGGTGCACCACGTGCAGGTGATTGTTGGCTTGAGTGTCTCAAATCTAAGATGTTATGCGACACCCTTTACACCCCTAAGTATCAGTTTATCAGTAAATTACTTTGATGTGTCTCATAAGGTCTAGTGAATATTAGCAATAAGCGCTTGATATACCTTTTTACGACTAGATGAAAACGGACCGAGTTTTTTTGATGTTAAGTGATCATCGCCGTGCATAGACACTAGCAACACCAGGGGTTCACAAGTGCGTTGGCAGCCTGTATTTGGGGGAAAGGGGAATGATAGAGGAGTTGGTCCACTGACCGAACGAAATGCAACAATGCAAGTACTATTACTTCACGTCGGTGTTTCTGGGAGAGGGTGGTACTACCCTGGGCGAGCCGACCCATTAATGCTGAAACCAGTAATAGCTTCAGCGTGACTCTACAACCATGGAAAGTTTTCTTTACTTTTTCTAATTTTTTTTTTTTTCGAAATGACTACGCTATTGACCCACCAAGGTCTTGACAGCTTCACCGGACTACTAAGGCGAGCGCTTAAGGCACTCAGCCGATTTTATTTTGGCAATCAGCTCAAGGGTGCACGACACACCTCGGCTTGGCTGTTGTCTGTTGCATGCAAAATCGCGACCTATCTTAGCTAGCCTAGCTAACTATTCATATATGTATGAGTTGTTGAAACGTATATGTGTACCAAGCATACACGCCTCATCAACTCCTCCATATATTTATTATCGGAAAATTGAGAGTTTTTCAGTTCGATAAGGGAAAAAAAAAGTAAACCCTTCCACTTTCATGTGTAAGCGTATCGGCGTGCACGTTTGTGGGGGTGATTGTGTAGTGTTGTAGCGGTGATGTATATTTGTGTGTCACCGTATCGCGCAAGCAACGCACTCAAGGGATCCCTACCGAGGGATCGAACCTTAGCTTGAGCCGCTGCAGTGGGAGGCCCAATCGTGTATGCGGGAGCGAAATTAACCCCCAGACCACGGCGGCGTGATCTGTGGTTACGCGGGCGTGGACGTGAACACGCTCTGTTTCGAGGGACAGGCTTGTACTGATCGTTCGCTGACGTGATTGAATCAAGAGGGTTGGTAAAAATGTGTCGCGGACGTCTTTTATAACGCGCAACGTTAGGTACGGGTTCATAGTTTGCGGCGGATACCACTAACGGACTGGGATGATTCGCGGCTTTTGCAAAATAACTAATCGTAAGTGATTTTACGTACGCCCAGATAGAAGGGATCTCTAGGTCTCTATGGAGATCGACTCTCCGGATGTACCACGGGACACCGGTCACTTTACGTAAAACACGATTTTGGAGAACCTGCAATTTATCAAAGTTATCTTTGGACATATGCGCAAAAACGGGGCAGCTATATGTCATCACGGGACGGATGCACGTCTTATACAAAGTGAGCTTGTGTCTGAGGAACATCTTACTCTTATGACAAAGCAACGGATGAAGACGACCCAAGACCATAGCGGCTTTGTTTCGCACTCTGTCTATATGTGAGTTGAACTTTAAATGTCTATCTAATGTAACACCGAGATATTTGACCTCTTCGACCCAAGGGATATCGATTCCGTATAGCCTGATGGGCTCAAATTTATTAGCGCGTTTCGTGGGATCGAAGAGTATTGCGGTACTCCTATCGGAATTAAACTTCTATGCGCCATCGACGAAACCATTCACCGAGAGTATGAACGGCTTTTTCGTTGCGCTTCCTAAGAAAGTCCGATCGCCAGTTGGAAGTGTAAATAACGGTATTGTCAGCGTAACAACCTACCTCGACACCCCGAGACCGAGGTAGGTCACTGATGAACAGATTGAAGAGCGTGGGCGCGAATATGGAGCCCTGTGGCACACCTGAGCGTATCGAGTGGAGCAGCGATAGTTCACCATCCACTCTGAAGCGGAATGTCCTATCAGTTAGATAATCGCGGATAATATGAATTAACCTGTCGGGTAGGCGAGATTTACATAATTTATGGATGAGCCCTCCGTCCCAGACCTTATCGAAGGCCTTGGCGATATCGAAGAAGACTGCAATTGTACGTTTCGGTTTACGTTTTGGATCGGCGTTAAATTTAGAGAAAATGTACTCCGTGAGACGGTGTACTTGATTCGTGCAAGAGTGTTCGGCGCGGAATCCGAACTGCTCAGGTGATATTAATTTTAAATCTGAAATCGAGAACTGGAAGCGGTTCAGAAGGAGCCGCTCGTAAAGTTTTCCTAAGGTATCTAACAGACTAATGGGGCGATAGCTAACGGGAACTACGTTTCTTGCCGGGCTTGTGAATACCTATCACTACGGCCTTTTTCCAGACGGCCGGAAAGTGACCCTGGGATATGGCCGCATTGAAGACCCAGACCAATAGAGCTATGATACGGAGTGTAAGGGATGTCGAATAACATCATAAGACTTGAGATACCCAAGCCAACCTCACCTGCACGTGGTGCACCCTGCTAAATAACGAACTAGGCAATGGCGCCAGCGGGGTGGTAGGGCTTAACAGTCCGACTGGGTCGCAACCACCATGTACATGGTGAAAAAGCCCGTCATAGTGACTCGCTTTTGCGCGTCGCGTTTCGGGATCAGCCTGTGCATATCCAGTACCAGGTGACTTTCGTCATTATGGCTGGCATGACAGCGGCGACCGACGATGGATGATCTGTCTCTCGGTGGTCGCCACTGTTTTTGGATTGTACTATGCTTACCATCAGGTATAGTGCAGTCACTTTGTTGTACTTCAATTTAAAAAAAAAAGGAAGGAGTTTCAGAACCTCTTTCCTGATCCCATCAGGACCTGAGGATTTCCTAGGCTTGAGACGCTTGATTGCGCCTGCAACTTCATCGAAAGTGATCGCGGTTAGGGTATCCGCCGGAGGAGACGCGAGTACATGCTCCGCAGCTGATTCGATTAATCCGTTATGGAAAGGGTCAGTGTTATCAGTATTTGGCGAACACTGTTTCTCTAAGCTTGCGGCAAGGCATTCTGCTTTATCTATGCTATCGAACGCGGGAGGCAACCCGGGGCCTCTGTCGAGAGGAGGCATTGGAGTGACCATATCTGATTTGAGAGTTCGCGCTAGAGTCCAGTACGATAGGTGAGACGGCTGGAGACCCTCCAGGAGTCTGTCCCACCTGTCACCTCGGATCTCAGAAATACGAGACTTGACTGTTTTTCGTAGCGAACGTAAACGATTGCGATTCTCTACAGACGGGTAAGCGTCGTAAGCTCGAGTCGCGGCGTTCTTTTCCGTGATCAATGCTCTCACGTCGTCAGGCAGAATAAAACGGCGATCAATCGCCGCTTGTACCTCTTTCGAGGTCACCCTGACGGCGGTCTGGATATAATCAACCAGGGAATCGATGGCCGAATCCGCGTCGGCTTTAGACACCAACACGTCCGGAATCCTGTCTACACTACTAGACGATGGATTTTCTTTAAAATATTAAACGAGTTTCGCGTAATCAGCCACCCTAACCGACGGCGGGGTGAAGTCTGAATTGTGACCTAACTGTAAAACAACCGGGCGATGATCTGAATCAAGTTCGTGTATGACTTGTATGAGTCGTACAGGAAGCGTGATATTTTTTAAGAGAGCTATGTCTAAAACTGTGGGTCGACAATGATCTGATAGTGCGTGGGTTCCGAAGGGGCTATGACGTCAAACGCGAGAACCCTACGTTCGTCGAGTATCCGACCGTTACGAGAGGTACACGGACTATTCCAGATAACGTTCCCGCTATTGAGGCCCCCGCTAAAATAACTGAATCTCCTAAATTAAGTAGCGCCTGCAAATCGGATTTTAGCAATTCTTTGTTCGATGGCAAATACGCGGAAACTAAAATAATATTCGAGTGACCGGTTATACCTAATTTACACACTGACACTTCCATATTGGTTAGCGCGGGCGGATCTAACGGCGTGCAGCACAACGAACGCCTAAAATAGATTAACGTGCCATGTGCGTCGCCTGAGTTTTAGAAGAAGCCTGAGGCCGAGCCTGAGGGACATTTAACTCGAATGCCCTCCGGAGTGCTAAGGGCATTCGTATAATTGACCTTAAGGGTCTTCAAACGATTAGAAATCGCAGTCCATTGGGACTTGTCCTGAATCGAGACTGGAGGCGGGGGGGCGCGGCTTCCTAACTGCGGAACCCGGAGTAAGCGAGACGGAGCTAGGTCCTTTCGTCCGCGGTTGACTACACGGTATAGCCGCGGCCGGCACGCGAGCGCCACCTATGTTGGCGACTTTAACCGGGCTTACGGAACCCGAATCTGTCGGGCTAGCCGGAAGACGCCTACTGTACGAGACGGTCGTATAGCCGTCCTTGTCTAACTGCGCAGAAGGCGCGGGAATCGCGGTCACGGTGGCGGTCGGCTCGGCGGACGCCGTCATGTCTAGCTCCATCTCGGAGCCGGTATCCGAGCTGGAGCTAGGTATCGAGGCCTCAAGTAGGCCTATGTCGCGCGCGTCTAGAGAAGACTGCGGCGATAAGGTCGCGAAAGAGTTCGCGGTCGGAATGTCAAAAAGGGCCTCGGAGGCCTGCGACGTAACATTGCGGAAGGTTAGATTAATAATCTCCTGGTCTAGACGGCTCGCGAGGTGATTTTTGCGGTATAATTCTACCAAAGATAACGGATCCATCGCGGTGGATCGAGGAGAGGAAGGGGGCGCGAAACAACCTCCCTGCCTTAAGGGCAGGGGGCACGCCGAACGGGTTAATTACGGGTATATCCCGGGTGCAGATCAAGAGAGCTGTTTAAAATGAACCAGATGAAAAAAGCAATACAGGAAATACGTTAGCGAGACAGGCAAGGTAAATAATTTGCATACATAAAGAACAAATAAATAAATGGATAACTAAACAATTAAATAATTGAAATAAATAAACTTATAAAGAAATGACGACTAAAAGGATGAAGGCCTACGTAAATAAATAGATAAACTACTGAGTAAACAAATAAATGTAACAATATAATATAATAAACAAAGCAATAAATATATACAAAGGAAGGGTCTCACTCAATTTCTAGAAAAAGAACGCAGGTGTTACGCAGCTGCGGTGCACGTGTGCGCCCCGTCAGCCGAAACGGCACTTCAAGGTGAAAGCCGAACTCTTCACTCTGTATACACTGTATCACAATAATCACGAAATATCGCTCCGAGCGCGGACACAACCGTTCCCGTTATTATACATACAAATATTTCGGAAGGAATTCTCTAAACAGTTGTGTTTTTTTTTTTTTGAAATGCACGCGCTGTTGACCTGGAATGGTCTTTACAGCTTCACTGAACTACCGAGGCGAGCGCAGAAGGCACTTAGCCGATTTGGGATGTTTGGGCGACTAATCAAGGGTGCACGGCACACCTCGGCTTGGGCTGTCGCCTGTTTTGTGTAAAAATCACGACCTATCTGAGCTAAGCTAAGCTATCTAGATATACGTATATGAGTTATTGAAACATGCATGTGTACCAAGCATGCGTGCCTCAACAACTCCTCTATATGTATTTTGTGTCGGAAAATTTCCTCTAAACTATATAGGATAGGATAGGGGTGAAAATGTATTAAAATTCGTTACATAGTTTACAAGAACTACGGATGCAAACTGGCAGATGGGAATATCATGTTTGTTTTATACTTGTTTTTAAAATCCTGTTTAATATTTATACCTTTCTATTGAGTTTATTCACAGTGTCCTTATTTATTTTACTCTATGGTGCCCATCTCCAGTACGTGAAACGATAACAGACTTAAATTAGCTATGGTGTTCAACCATATTTAGTCACGGTGGTGATTGGTTGGATGATTAAATGATCGATTGATATTGATGAAAAATGAGATGACTACCATGAAATATGTACAGTAAATACTTCGGATTGCAGAGTAAATATAAATCATAGAAAATATCCGATATAAAATACATACATATAAAAGTTGTTGAGGAATGTAAGCTTGGTACACATATATGTTTCAATAACTCATATAAGTATGAATATGTAGTTTAGGTTAGCTCAGATAGGTCGAGAATTGCATTAGTCAGGCAACAGCACAAGCCGAGATGTGCCGTGCACCCTTGAGCTAGTTGCCAAATAATAGTTTTGTAGGCGGTAGAGCCACGCTGAAGCTATAACTGGCCTCAGCATGAATGGATCAGCTCGTCCGGGGTAGTACCACCCTCTCACAAAAAACCGACGCGAAGTGACAGTGCTTGCATGGTTGCTTTTCGTTCGGTCAGTGAGAGCGCCAGAAGCCCACATCCCTCCCTATCCTTTCTTCCTCTTCCTCTTCCCCTACCTCTCCCCCTTGCCCACCAACACAGGCTGGCAACGCGCTTGCGACTCCTCTGGTGTTGCTGGTGTCTGAGGGCGGTGGTGATAACTTAACATCAGGTGACCCACCTGTTCGTTTGCCTCCTATGACATAAAACAAAAACAAAATAAAATCGGCTGAGTGCCTTAGTAGTCTGGTGAAGCTGTTAAGAACTTGCTAGATCAATAAGGTAATCAGTTCGAAAAAAAAATCATAGATTTCAACGAATTTATGATGCATGCAAAAGACAGCGTGTTGTAAGGTTTCGGTAATTAGTTTATAAAGTAAACTCGTTAGTAAACAGACATAATAAAATAACTAAAGTTATTTGATGTGCTTTTTAGGGTACTCGTGGTCCGGTTAAGTTGTTAAGACCATGCTAGGTCAATATAGTAGTCAGTTCGCAAAAAAATAGGGTACCATATCTTTTTTTTAGATTTCATTACGATGTAAACCTTAGCAAATTTGAACAGGTAAGTATTGTTTTTTGAAAACTTGTAACCGTTTTTCGTATTTTTTTACTAACGCTTTTTCATTATGCAATTTGTTTTACAGTTTAAGTAACGTTAAATATTAATATATGTAGTACTTAGTAAGTGAGTGAATTGGATAATCTGGTTACTCCATGTGATCTCTGAACTAGTGTACTATCGTTTGAAAATGGTATATATTGAGTACTAGATTATACTATTTAGGGCGTGTATAATATTAATTTGGAATCGTAATGTAAATACGTCCGTGTATTTGTATTTTTAATTTTGTGTAGGTCATAATAATACAAAGGCTTTGTCTGAAAACCAGCACTGCAATGCTTCTACATGTAAACCTGCAGCTAATACTGAGACAAAATCCTTTTCACCTCATGCAACACGTCTCGTCTTACTTTAATTTGTGCTTTTTGTTTATTGTACATATAAATTTGTGTTGTATGTGATGAATAAATGTATCTTTCATTCTTTCTTTCTATGTCCTGTCTCGAACAGTATGTATCAGGATATGCTGATAAATATTTGAGAGAGAAAACTATTAACTCCACACCTGTATTTTTAAATCAGGCTGTAAAACTAAATATCGTAGTATCCACTGTACGTGGTTGGAATTGTAATTATTGATATGAAATAAATATTACGGAGTATAGTGTAAAAATATTATTATTTACAGTAGTCCGGTGAAGCTGTTAAGACCTTGCTGTGGCAATAGCATAGTCATTTCGAAAAAAAAATTATTTACTTGCTAATTGTAGTTATAAAGTCATTGTTATAATTTTCTGTTCTAAGTCAATACAAAATATTTGAAAAGACGATGGTTTTTGTACTAGTTTGTAAAAATAACTACACACTGTATAATGAAAAGGTAAGCACAGGCTAGAATTAAATGTGGCAAGTCAAAGAAACATATAGTTAATAAATATATATGAATTGCTTTTATTTTTTCTTAAGCTGAAGTGAAAAAATTATGAAGAAAATGTAGGCTCCCTACAGGATTTGATCGCGGATCTATCACTGACTGCAACATGCATGCATTATTTCATGAATCACTACTAATTCGCATATGGAAGAAAAAATAATTTTTCATTCGATAATAACCAATGACTGCTATTTTTTATGTAGTATGAAAAATAATTCATCACATGTAATTATAAATTTCTATAGTTGTATATGGTTTTGCTAGTGAATTCAAAGTAACTTTATATTAATGCCTTACACGAAAAGGAGTCTATGTGTGTTGTGGAGTTTTGTATGCAATTATTTTTATGGGAATTAAAGCAGACACGATGTCATAATAACCTTAATATATAGCAGGTTTCCATTTGTCACCTGTGAAATAGCAGTTGTCAGAAAATGTTATTCTACAGTTATGTGATTATATTAATTAATGTAGCTATAATTTTCATGCGTAATGCTTACATATAATTAATTACCATAAAGCAGTATACTACGTTTCAGTCAGAAAATTATTGTGAATAAAACGCCTTTGCTGCAAGGCTTTACAGAATTAGGAAATACGTGATTATCCTTAAATGAAGCCAAATTAGACTGCAGTTTATTTGCCGCTTCGCAACTCCTGTTTTTTTAATGTTAACGAATAGTAAACAAGTATTAAGCGATTACTGCAACTTATATATACCTATAAACTACTTAAAAGAGCACGGTTCTTATGCCATTCAATAATGTGTTGACACTTATAAGGATTTAATTGAAACGAAGTACCGAAGAAACTCTTCGAACCGGAACCCAGTGGCGTAAACATTACAGCTTTGCAATAGGCTGTAGCAGTTGTAGGTATTTATATAGTAAAACTTTACACAGATTCATTACTTTTACTTTAGTCTCTGACGAATTTCAATTAAAATATTCTAACTAACTCAAACCTTTAGCAAAAACAAGCATCGTGGATCGTCGCACAATCATAATAATATTATAATAGTGTTTAGTTTCTTTGTTAAGTATTCAAGCCTTAACACCTACTCAAAAGATTATCGTGAATTTTGTATACATGTTGCCGGGGTAATAAAATAGTTCACTTTCCGTCTACAATAAAGTACTATTTAGTCCGTTGAAGCTGTTAAGACCTTGTTAGGTTAATAGCGTAATCAGCTGGAGAAAAAAAAAGTACTATTCTAGAAGGATAGTTCGAATCTTCATGACACTTGCAAAGCCGCAAGACTAAACTAGAGGGATATAAACTCCTGGTTAGTGGTGGACTGACTATTTTTTTTAAGGTAAAAGTCCATTCCCAAGCAACAGGCCGCCTTACATGAGGCCTGGGGCTGATGGACACGCGTATGTCCGTCGCCCTGGCAGCTTAAACTGCACAGGCTCATGTGGTGGAGGCACATTGTACCACCCACAGTTCGTCGGAGAAGTCTAACACCCAGTCTCCCTTTGAGGGGTCTACCGTCTTTGACTCCTCAGACTGCAGTCAGGTCCTCTTGAAGGGGTTACACATGTCGGGAGAGCAGACGCAGTGCCAGCCGGCAGACCCTGCTTCTCCACCTAAAAGGTATATAAAGTCACAATAGGGTTTTAATCTCCCCGTGTAAAAAGGCAACTTTTGATCAGTTTTAGTTGTAAAATTTCTGAAGGAATATTAATTTTTGGCCTTAGCCTAGTACTAACCATTGTTCTAATAATCATTGAACATAACATATAGTTAAAAACATTTTAGTTATTAGGTTGTAAAAAATGTATTAGCATATATATATAACTTACCAATCATCATCTATTGAGCCACGTCAACATTTCCAAAAAGCGAATACACCCGGATTCGGTCACAATACTGAATAATCATAAATCTGAAACGTGTACCGAATCTAAAACTCAAATGAGTTTATGCGTTTAAAGGAATACTTGTAGTGGGAAAACCGTAGGTAATCTAAACCACTATGTAGTACGTGACGAGAAATATTTGTGATATTGTCATATAAAATTACATGAGACACACGGCCATTGTGGAACGATAGCCTCATAAACTTAATTATATTTATTATATTATAGTTTTCAGCCGTCCGCTGTATATATTTAAAAAAAAAACTAATGATCAGTACAATCCAAAAAAACGAGTAGCCTAGAACAATAAACGAAAAATTCCGCACCAAATGACCATACTTTTATGTCGATACGTGCTGTAGTTTTGATGTATTGGAAGCTCAAAGGAACTGTATTTTTATTATATATGTATAGATAATATACATTTCAAATATTATAACGTAATATGAATATGTATTACATTATTTGATGAAACAAGATTAGAAAACCAAAAAAACTTTATTGAATTTAAGCCCTAAGAAGGCACAAAACTACCACTGCACCGGTTCGGAAAACAAACTATTCGAGGAGAAGAATCGACAAGAAACTCGATCTAGTTTTTAACAGAGAGAAGTCAATTCCAGACTTCACGATCATTCACATGATTATGGTACTAAGTTGTTTTTGTAATACCAAGACTACATAGACTTGTTAGGTGGTAGCGCCACGCTGAAGTTATTACTAGTATCAACACGAGTGGGTCAGCTCGCTCGGGGTGGTATCACCCTCCCACAGAAAACCGACGTAAAATAACAATGCTTGCGTTGTTGCTTTTCGTTCGATTAGTGACAGTGTCGGAGGCCCACCTTCCCCCTTCTCCACCAATACAGGCTGGCAACGCATTTTATAAGTCAATTTAAATGATTAAATTTTTCGAAAAGTTTCAATTAAAGCACAAACAAAACTGTGTTTCATTCGACATCGTTTTCGATCGTATGTCACGAACGTCTGTATCGCCGGCTACTTGTGCATTGAATACAATAAATAGCACGTTACTTAACGTGATTCATACAAGCAGTGAAGTTTTGCAAGTTCATTGTAATTGTTTCATTACTTGCAGGAATTAAATGGCAACAGGAAATTAATACATTTTATTGACTAGCGTTCAGTAATATTATTATTTTCCTGTAACTGTATTAATGTTTTTTTGTACTATATACTTACGATAACTATGTTGTTCTTTCAAGTAACATAATATTAACATGACATAGATTGATCGTATTATCTATTACCGTTACTAATCATAATGACGAAAAACACATACATTTTACATACAAATAAATCTGCTTCTCCTTGAGTTTAACAGCCATTTAGTTACATCTATAATTAAGCAGAATTTCGGTTCAAAACATTACACTAACAATAGAAGTATTTGGAAGCTATGTCTTTTATTGGATGAAGAAATTTATGCAAAATTAAATACTAATTAATCTTATTGGTCTGTAATTCTTTCCCAGAATTAGTGATAAATCGAAAACTATTCAATTACATACTTTGGTTTCAATGTTTATATAATCATTGCATATTATAAAATAGTCTTCTGCTACGCCTGTCTCTCTGTTCGTGATCAACTCAAATACTATTGAATGGATTTTTTATTATCATAGCAGGACTATTCCTCCGATCCTGCTAGTTTATTGAAGTGAACCTTATTATGCGACTTCCAACAAGGAACGCTACCATGGAGAGGGTATAAAAGCACAGTTGCCTTAATCGTTCCACGCTAGAAACAATATGGTTTCACTAAAAATCAGTTTCTACCCTTCCTACTTTAATTTCCACATTACGAAATTTCACTTCTTCCGCGCTGAGGGACTCCACGCACTATTTTTTTTATATTTAATATAATATTTTCTATATACTTAAACTCATCTTTACTAATCGTCAATAATATCATAAATCGAATGTGAGTCTATATACCTTTTACGTTTTAACTAGTCCAATGATTATGGTAAAATATTGCATATACGTAGTCAGATGTACAGAAAAAAGCATAGGGTACCTTTCATCTAGAAAAAGAGTACAGTCCGTCAAGATTAAGTTAAATCTATATTACAGCGAGCTAAGCCCTGAGTAAAACCTAGGAATCATATAAAACGGAACATATATATAGTTTTAATATACGAAACAAATGGGTAGCGGCTAAAGCCTGAGACCAAAAACATCAGAAAATAATACTCAAAAGCCTTCACAATTAAAGTATACCCATACACTTCCACCAGTAAGGAAAGGAGGTGAAATTATGTTCTATTGCGAAAACAAAACAAAAACTATGTATTAAATTGTAAAAACACACAGGAGCCCTTTAAAACGTACGGTTATACGCCATAACTTAGGTACAATGAAACTGTGTGATAAAACTTTCATTTATAATTACTATAATTAATATACGGCAATTAAGGTACCGGTACGAGCAATCATAAAACTTAATCGGTCGTCTTTAGAAAACACTTTCCTGTATCGCAAATGTGATGGAAATGTCTTGCTTGATATCTAAAGGAATTTATTAAATTTGTAGAAGAGTTAAATATTTTAATAATGGATAAATTTCCCAAAAAAAATATCGATCTAAAGTACTACTATAGTACCGCATTTGTTTTGTAAGTTTGGCTGAGTGTCTTCAACGTTCGCCTCGGTGGTTCGGTGAAGTTATCCGATTAGGCCTCCCACGGCAGCGGCTCAAGCCTAGGTTCGATCCCTCGGTAGGGAGCCCTTGAGTGCGTTGCTTGCGCGATACGGTGACACACAAATATACATCACTGCTACAACACTACACGATCACCCCCACACACGTGCACGCCTACACGCTTACACATGAAAGTAAGGAAGGGTTTACTTTTTTTTTCCCTATCGAACTGAAAAACTCTCAATTTTCTGATAATAAATACATGGAGGAGTTGTTGAGGCGTGTATGCTTGGTACACATATACGTTTTAACAACTCATACATATATGAATAGTTAGCTAGGTTAGCTAAGATAGGTCGCGATTTTGCTTGCAACAGGCAACAGCTAAGCCGAGGTGTGCCGTGCACCCTTGAGCTGGTTGCCAAAATAAAATCGGCCGAGTGCCTTAAGCGCTCGCCTTAGTAGTCCGGTGAAGCTGTTAAGAACTTGCTGGGTCAATAGCGTAGTCATTTCGAAAAAAAAAAACATAATGAGCAGACTACATTTAATTCAATATCACCCAGAACTACCACCCCATGGTGTCGTGTAAAATTAATTGAAAATTGTGTCATGGGTTGCGATAAATCTCTTTATTTTCGTAAAGTTATGTTTGATTAAAATTTGAGCTTCTCCACGTCGTTTTTGTTTCCAATTTATAATTGTATAATTTATATGTATAGATTTTTTTTAATGATTAAATAATAAAGATTATGGTAAATGGCAAATAACTGAGTAGCCATGAAGAAAACCTTTGATTATAGAAGTATCCTTTGACAAAAGAACTCTAATAAAGTTCAAACTTTGAAAAATCAATTAACTATGGTCGAATGTCGACCACTGGTCGCCCACTAGTTGGTTATAAATAAGCAACGAATAAATTATCGATCGTGGAAACGAAATACGAGGTTCTAAAAATACATCTTTTGCTAGGTGGTAGAGCCACGCTGTAGCTATAACTAGTTTCAACATGAATGGGTAGGCTCGTCCGGGGTAACATCACCCTCTCACAGAAAACCAACGTGAAGTAACAGTACTTGCATTGTTACTTTTCCTTCGGTCAATAAGAGCGACGGAGGCCCACTTTCCCTTCTCTCCCCCTTCCACTCCCCAATTCCCTCCAAACACAGGCTGGCTTCCCACTTGTGACTCCTCTGGTTTTGCTAATGTCTATGGACGGCGGTGATCACTTAACATCAGGAGACCAGTCTGTTCATTTGCCTCCTATGATATAAAAAAACAATTGTTTATAACGATGTTGAAATCTTTTCAAATTCAATTTTAAGTGGATAGTTTAATAAATTTAATTCATTTACGATAATCTTTATAATTTGAAACTATGTTTAAAATAAATACTAGAAATAAAGACAATACCCCGACGATATCTTGGCATCGGTAGGACTGGTCGCATTGTCCAGCGGCACTCAAGACTGAACCCAAGGGGTCTACCACGGTAAGTATGAAGTTGAGACCTTTATTTAATGCTCACAAATAATAAAAAAACAATTAACATCCCAGTAAACACATAACTTTAATAAGATATCACACACATATCATAATTACATATGTGTAAACGTGTCACTATAAACAATACTCGACACAACTCTAATTGACATTTTTATTACTTGTGTCATCTATGATTCCTATTTATTTGAAAATGCAATGACTCTGTCTAGCTAAAATATATTGTTTTATTATCTTTTTCTGTGTCCAAGTGTCGATAAATATTTTATCTTTGAATAATATGTGGTCGATATGAATAAATATTAGATATTATATAATATTTTTAAGTAACTCCTTATTCATTGTATGGATATTACCTATTTATACGTATATTGATATCTATACTAATATTATAAAGAGGTAAACTTTGTGAGTTTGTGACGTTGTGATGTTGTGACGTTGTAGGGGGTAATCTCAGGAACTACTGGTCCGATTTGAATAATTCTTTCAGTGTTATATAGCTCATTCATCTATACTAATATTATAAAGAGGTAAAGTTTGTGACGTTGTTATGTTGTGACGTTGTAGGGGGTAATCTCAGGAACTACTGGTCCGATTTGAATAATTCTTTCAGTGTTATATAGCTCATTCATATATATAAGTTATAAAAGTTATAGGTTATATATCATCACGCTAAGACCAATAAGAGCAGAGCACAGATGAAAAATGTTTCAAAATCGGGATGTTTTTTCCTTTTGAGAACGCAAACAAAGTCTCGGGCAGAGGCTAGTATATTCATATAACAATAACAGCAGAACTTAAGCACATAAATTCTGGTCAATAAATGTTATTAAGCAATATTTGTTTCATTATCATCTAATTAATCATTTTATATATATATATATATTAAGTCCCCTTTTTCCCCCGGACATTATCAGGGACTTTATTTATTTATGGATATTTCTTTCAAATCGTTTTTTTTGCAGCTTCCCTTTTCCTATTCTATTTATTTCTTTTTTTGCAATCTCTGTCACGTGTTCCAGGAACGTCAGGAGCGTCTCTCTAGTATCGTTATCCTCCACTATTTTATGTATGTATTTTATTTTATGTTTATGCATGAGGTAATATATTGCAACAATTCTAAAATCTTATTTTTAGAGATAAAATGAAAATTGCTTGAAACATGACCGTCTTGAGACATTTCTAATTTTCATATATTAGTATCAAGAACTGCAAAGTATGTTCAAATAATCTCGGGAATGGATCATTTGTTTTTTTTTTTTAAGTTTGTTGAATTTATTAAAGTATTTTTGTAAATAGTTCCGTTGTTTATGTTGTGGAACTAGGCGGTCTGCGTACATTATCTGAAAGGCACTGGTCACTTGAAATGGTCCCTTGCAATATTTTAGGGCTATCAATAATTCTCTAAATTATTGTGTTATTGTCTGTTCACGTATACAATTAAATTGTTAATTGTTTTTTATACGCAATTATAAGTGCAGTAAATATAAATATTCATTTTCATCTTAATAAAAAAATGTATTATTCAATAAAAATATTAAAATTATATAATTATCGTTACAATTGTTAGAATTACTTTAAAATTATTACGATGTCATTTTACCATAATAACGATTTCTATAAACGCCTTTTAAGTACCTAATTATTAAATTAATTCCCTAAATATACACAAATAAGACAGTAAGTAAATATACACTCTAATTTTTTCGGGTATCAAACCCGTTAGTCCCCCAAAAATCTACTGAAATTACGTAGACATGACTTCTTATAATCAATTAATTTAATTGTAATTAAAGCAACAAATATATATTTGAACGCTACTAAGATAAACAACGAAAATCCAACAAAATCTAGGCAATCATAAGGACAGCCGCCAAAATTAAAGATACAATAGAAGAAATGTGTTCTGTTTTGTACACAAATGTACACAGGCCTCTTTCATAGGTTTCTCTAGTCTAATGCAAACCGCGCAAGAACAATACTATCGGTCATGCTTACTAGCATGTCATGACGTGAAATTATATATAAAAATACAGCTCAACGCCTCTGAAGAAACATTTAAAAAACAAAAAAATCTCTTACAAGAAGGTTCACAAAAATATTAAATACATCCAAAAGTGGCAACCCTATCGGCGGCATCAGCCAGTCGGTACATTCTACTGGCTAATTAAAACGGCGCAAGGGACCCTTTTATCGGAACCGAAGATATGGTTACTGCCAAATGACATGCGAACTCTCGCTTCGTTTCGTTTAAAATTCAGTTTTCGTGCGATGTAATTCGATAAAAACGGTGAAAGAGAACGTTCTTTGAAATTGATCGAGAACATTCGATTTATTCGATACGCGAATAGTCGTACTTATGATTACAATTTCGTTACAATATTCAATTAATAAAAACAGAATATTCTAATTCCGTGCTACAGTTTCACCTTTAAAAACATATCCCAGAATTTTCTGTCATTAAAAGCCATTTATATTTTATGTAATGGCATCATATGAAATGATGGAAAAAAAATCGAGGCATAAGGATTGCCGATAGATTTGAAAAAAAAATACCAATAGAATAACTGTTTTTTGTGTGAACGATTAGACTGATTATACTGTGAATTATTTAAATTTCATAATTTGTAAATTGAAATATTATATACAATGTATACTAATAACACACGGAAATATGTCTATGTACCAAATAGTATATATATAGTTCATGAAAATCGTTCGGTGACGAAGATGTGAAGTCGGTGATTTCTGTTCACCAAAAAAAGTGCTCAACCTGTCAAAAGAAGTTTACAATAATGTCACAAATCTAAGCTTTTTCAGAACACATACCTACAGTCTACTAGATTTAGAACAAAACATAGCTGCATTCTATTATTAGTTAAGACTATTCAATGAAGTCTCTCTAAAAGTGGTTAATTAGCAGAAAATTTGTAGCGCATAACACAATAATGCATTCGTTCATAGTCTTGAGGAAGGTGGCTGGCTACGACCAATTAAAAACAAAAAGAAAGTACGAATGAAATAACATTTTCTAACAACATAATACTAATTGCGTTTATAACTTTTGAAGTTTTAATAAAGTTTTATGATTTGTACCGAACGCACCCAGTAATCTTTATGATGGTCTCGCGTCGAATTGGCCAGGGTTACTTAATAAATCACAAAATAATTCGAGCAATGAATTTTGTATGGTGTATACAAGCTTGTATATGCGTGGAAGGCTTACCATGTATGTTAATCACTCAAATGAAGTCAAATCTATGAAAGAAGCTCTTGTGTAGCATAGTATTGCAAAAAACCCGTTTCCATGGGAAATCTTTTCAACGATAAGTTTGAAATGTTTATATTATAAAATTATATTATAATTTCACATATCTTTATTCATAAATATTTACTTTAAGCAAAACTCAGTAAATTATTTATGAATGACTATACATTGCAATTTTTTCTTACCCGTACAAGACCAGTCTTTCGGGGCACGATCGTAACATACCAATTTTTGTTGCAGAGTAGTTACTCTTATCACTGCGCTTTAAACAAATGAGTGTCGTTGGGGACAAAAAGTAGCACACGTCCACCAACATAACAACTATAGATACGTCATAATTGCTTCGACAATGCCTTGTTAAAACTTGGCTTGCTAGCGTCTTATTAACGGCTGCACCGTTAATTCACCCGTATCTAAGAAACATATAACTATTTCTTTTTCACCACCGCTATGAAGAATATGCTATCTTATCTACATTTTATCTAAGACAGTTTAAGTATGTGTGAGTTTTCATGCAATGTATTTTGTCAAAATGTCACGTAGGTATCGTATCTACACCTTTTTAGTTATGATATCATTGATGTCAAACGTGTTTGATGTGAAACATCTATAGGCAGAGGGTAAGCCTGAATGTTGCCGTGGCGAAGCAAAACACGGACTTTGCACTATTAACAAAATACTTAAAACATTTGCAACCCTATCTATATAACCATAAGATACAAACTGTTTTGTCTGCCACTCGTTTTACTAGTGTTACGTCGCACGCGCCGACGACCTAGCGCCTTTTAATAAATGCCGCCAAACACACCACGCCTGCGCTTAGTTGAATATTTATATTTCATAAAAATGAATATTTATGTAATAAATCTTTTCATTATGGCATAGCTGATTCCTGTCGTAATCTGTTCTTTTATGCATATTACTTATACAGAATAATTTCGATGTTTCACATCTACCAAGCGTCCCGTGAAGGCTCAATTTTTATTAATGGTTAGAGGTGACGGTCATACCTCAACATTTCGCCTCTCTCTCTTTCTGTATCCGCCAAAAATGATTGTAACTGTCTATGTTTGTAAAAATATCTACGTTGAAAAGATAAAACCATTCTTCTCAATGACTAAGTTATTTTCTAAACCAGTAATAGATAAGAAGCTCATAAGTGTCTTTCGAGGGTCTAAATTGAGTTTGAACAGTTACGATTGAAGAAAATGTATTAGTTAATTTAATTCCGGAAAGCAAGTGTAGGTACTGGAACGCGGAATAGTGTTCAAATGGCCCTCAACAAATTGTTGTTGGTAAATTATTACTAAAATTATTAAATGGTAGGTTAAAATACTTCCTAATTGGCACCACTGTCAAATTATAAAGTAGTTAATAGTTTGCGACGTCCGTGTCATGTTAATTTTAATGAGAATAGACACGCAACGGCCGCTACATTACGTCGTTACTGTATTTATACTACAGCGCAGTCTCCACTTGCGGCGTTCATAGCCAAGCTTGAAACCAGTTTCGTTCCCTTTATATCTTGGACCGCCGGTGCTGCAGCTTGCGTGCAGTGACCAACGTAGCCTGTATTTTTAAGATATAATTTTTTTTCGTGGAAACACGATATTTTACATTCTTTTCACAGCACAATCCTAACCGTCCTACTAATTTGTTTGGTATTTACTAGGGGTGTACGAATATCGTTCGAATCGAATCCAATATTCGTAATATTCGCACACTCCTAGTATTTATGTATATCTTTGTGTATCTTCTTGACCTCTTAATGAATAAAAATGCATTATTGCCTTTTTTTCAAATTATAGGAGGCAAAAGAATAGGTGGGTCGCTTAATTTTAAGTGATCGCCGCCGTCCATAGATACTAGCAACACCAAAGGAGTCGCAAGTGCGTTACCAGCCTGTTTCTGGAGAGAGCGGGAGGGAAGGGCTTGGAAAGACGGGGAGGGAGGTGGTTTCTTCCGTCGCTCTCACTGACCGAACAAAACGCAACAGTGCAAGCACTGTTACTTCACACCGGTTTTCTGTCTGTTTGTATTTCATTTAAATAGGGCGATGATTTGTACATGACATTCTTCTTTATATATATAATTTTACTAGACTTTTGTATGTGAATGAACTGATCCTAAATAACTGTATAGATTTTGATGATTTTTTTTGTGTTCAGGTGGATTCAAGAATTGTTTAGATTCACAATTGGAGCCGGTAGGTAGCGGTGTGGTGGCAACGCATATTATAGGGTTTTTTAATTATCAGGACAAGACCTGTTAGAGGTATGCAGTTGTGCACTTTTTTTCTTAGAAATGAAAACGCTGTTGACCTGGGAAGGTCTTTATAGCTTCACCGAACTATTGAGGCGAGCGCTGAAGGCACTCAGCCGATATGGGATGTTTGGGTGACTAACTCAAGGGTGCACGGCACACCTCGGCTTGGGCTGTCGCGTGTTTTGTGCAAAAATCGCGATCTATCTGAGCTAACCTAAACTATCTAGATATACTTATATGAGTTATTGAAACATGCATGTGTACCAAACATGCGTGCCTCAACAACTCCTATATGTATTTTACGTCGGAAAAAATCCTCTAGACTATTGTATATAGGATAGGATAGGAAGGCAGTTGTGTACGCATCCTACAAAATCTACTGGAAGATTTCAATCATATTCTTTTAGTCCAAATTCTTAGACACTTGGTCCTTATTTAAAAATAAGTTATCACGATAACTTAATATAATACAAAGTTGTTAAAGTTTAAAGAAACTACGATTTTATAAACATTACGCGTTCATCGATATATGTTTTGGTGCCGTGTAGAATTGGGCAAGCGGTGTGGTGCTTGTGTTTTTCCCTCTGTTTATGAAATATACTGTTAAGATAAAAAACGACACAGATGAAGAAGCTGGTTTCGAATAGTTTTTTATACAAATCAAATGTAAATAGTGTATAGCTATCGGATATAAAAAATATTAACAATTTTATTAAAAAAAAAACATTCACGACTATTGGTATAACAATACAATATTATAATAAGATTAAATTATGCTTTGTGCAATATTGTTTATACTCTAAAAATAATAAAACCATGGAAGCCCTACCACTCACGTACACATGAATGCACTAGTTGGTACATATAAATATTGAATTGAAACATACCATTTTCTTAAGCTAGATTCAACGGCATATCCTGTCTTAGTCTATTGTTGTAATAATACCAAAATACGTTATTAGATATTCTATTATTTATATGATTATCAAAATAATTTAAGATTTATATACGAAGTTTGAATTGTCATTTTTTTTTATAAGTTATGGTTCAATAAGTAACGCAGAAGCCGTCTCGATGAAAATCATTTTTAGGTATGGCAAATTAATGATGACCTTTCTGTGTTGAGAGTTTATCTTTCTTATAATTACTTTTTATATCTAAAATTTCCGATTCTACCACACTAAAGAGAAATACTGGTCTTATAAAAGGTAAGTGTTCTTAACAGAGCAAGACGGCATTTCACGCCGGATCTCCTTCAGTTATATGATATGAGGCACAAAGTTATAAAGTTAAATAAGGCCTTTGGGCCAGAGCGCCTCATCTTATTTTTTGACCAAATTTAACGAAAAGTGACTCGAATCCAGACCAGATGCTCTCCTTAAAACTGAACCCTTTGGTGCTTCGTAGGGACTTTTTCTCGAACTGACTACGCTATTGGCCTAGCAAGGTCTTAGCAGCCTCACCAGACTGCAACTTCGTAGGGACGTTGCGTCACATTGCGTCTTTTACAAAGTCTTCCGAAGAGCTGCTAACTGCTGCTGAGTTGCATTACCTAACAAAAAGTTGAAATTCCAACCACGTAATCGTGATGGTTAGAATTCGTCTACTGTGCGGTTTTTCCACGTTTCTCGTTTCTTTGGAATGAACTCCCAACGGCGACTTTTTTTGGTAGTCCGGTGAAACTGTTAAGACCTTGCTGGGTCAATAGCGTAGGCATTTCGAAAAAAGGCGACTTTCTTGGACTAATACAACTTCCAAGTCTTCAACACGATCATACCACTTTCTCGATGACCGGCGACACTTCGTGTCACAAGTGTCCATGGGTGGCGATGATCACTTACCAACAAATGGACCACATGTTCGTTTGCGTCCAGAGGCATAAAAAATTAAAATCATCATTGCACCCGGGACAAAATCTCAAAAACGGATCTCAATACAAGTTACCTTAAAATGTCAACAAGGTTTTTGTAACGTAAGGTTAAATTACAAAAATAAAAATATAAAATTTCTTTATTAAAAAAAAAATCTAACAATATTCTTTCTAAGGACTACATTTTATAGTATTTCATTATATAAAGTAAAATTAACAAATAAATTTCCTCATTGTATTCTAATCTAATGAAAAATGGACAGTCTCGTTCTTTTCAAATCATCTCTTTCACACTCATTGTTTAATAGTATCTCTGTCTTTTTCTACCAACAATGCAACACTGCGTACCAGAAAAAGAATGAGTCGAGATAATGTATCGACGATTTCAATCTTATGATATATCGACGCGTGTCAGTTTGTGTCATTCGTCGATGTTTGTTTACTCTGTGGTATGAGGATCTATACGTGTATTAGAGATAATTGGTTGTAAATAAAAAAAATGCATTTAGAGATGGTTGAATGAAATGTCTTAACACATAGTAGGGATAAGTTTTTTTTATAAGTAAGAAGAAAGAAATCATTATTCTGTAGTTGATTACCCGTTGCCCGTTATTCTCATGGACTGTGGCAGTAGTCGGCCAGAGCTATCGCAACGTGGGAAGGAACAAGCATTATTAAACAATCAATATGTGTGAAAAGGAGAGGTCTTCACGTTGCTCACACTTAGTCACAATATGAACGAAAAAGATTTACCTTAATATTATGTCACTTAAACATACTATAATATGATTCAGAGCAGTCAATTACCCAGTAACAGTTTATAACAATATTTTTTTTAAAGATCAATATCCTAAATTACTTGTTGATGTATAACCACTGTTGTTATCAGTACCTTCATTTTCGTTATGATGCTTAAATTGTTCTTTAATTACTAATCTTTTAAATACAAAAGTAAATATACCAGTTTTGGATAATTTCTTTCAATAAAACTGTGATTGAACAGTAGGTAATACCTAAGTTATTATTATCAAATTATTTCGTGTAAACAAAGAAACTGAACACACTTAACTATAGCACCAATTAAATCTACAAATAATTAGAAATGTTGAGAGAATCGTCTGTATATAATTTCAGCCACAAAAAATATTTCATCGTGCAAGAAGGGCGAGCCTAAAAAACAAATGGCCGGTAAGTCACTCGGAGCCGTCTGACAACCAGAAAGAGGAAAGTTATTATTTTTTTTGTCACAACCGGCCGACTGGGAGGCCGGTCAATGCATTGTGTGTGACTGGGATTCTCAAAGTTTTCTTTTTATACTTTATGTTTTAAGGTTTGACCACAATCTTGAAACAACAAAGACAATACAATATACCTAGAGATTTCTGGCTCTCTAAGTTATATTTTAGTTTGAGGTGAGAGAATAAAGGCGATATTTATAATGCATAAGACAAACCGTATTTAATATTTGTTTAAAATTCATTTTATTTATAGTAAGTATTTTTTAAATTATTTGTTATTCTCGAAGACATGCTTTGTGATTTTCTTATTGTGGTTTTATTGTAAACTCAGTTCTTTAGCAGTGATGCGTTCATACAGACAGATACACAGACAGACATTTCTAAAAATGATTGAAATATATTTTATTACTTTTTTTAAACTTTATTTTTGGCAATCAATCTTTCCGATTATTACTGCCATTGTCGCGTAGTCAATAATATCACAAGCGTCGTGCGATCATTTCAATATTAAGTATTGTGTGAATCAATATTCTAACAAGATGGTGGATCCCTTGTTAGAACCTTCCAGGGAGTTTTTGTGGCATCTCAGAATTTCATGCTCTGTGGTATTGTTTTCCATTCACTTCACTTATGCACAATAAACTAACTATATACGTAAAACACCACCAAATTTACACAATATAGAGTCAAATAACACAAGATTATGAATAAAATATAAAATCCACTACATGACAGACTAAAGTCAAGGCAAAGACTCATTTTATTACTTATTACATTACTAAACATTTGCACTTTTTTTTTTTCACGAAAACCGAAAAAGTACTGTCACCTTAGATTTACATTCTTATTATTGGAACGAAGTTCCTTACGGCAGGCTTGGAGGAGATAGGGATTTTGATGCGCGACCGAACTGAAAAGAATGTGATAGTAAAACCGTAACGAAAAGTGCGTGGAATAAAACCGTTAAATGAGACGTGCGCACGCGCGACAGTCGTATACACAAGCGAGTGGTGTATAATACCTTTCTCTTTCTCCTTTTTGTCATTATTTCGCGAATTGCACGTGTCGGGCAGCTGCCCAGGCCGAGGTGAGCAGGGCACCCTTGAGCTAGTTGCCCAAATAAAATAGGCTGAGTGCCGCAAGCGCTCGCCTTAGTAGTCCGGTGAAGCTGTTAAGACCATGCTGGGTCAATAGCGTAGTCAGTTAAAAAAAAAACCTAGTATAGTTTGGTTATTGTGCACAAGTGTACTGAATGGGACATGATACTACGGAGCTTGTAGTCTTAGATTCTACAATAACACACTGTAAAATTTTATAATGAGAGCAAACATCATATAAAAACATTGAAATGATCACAAGAAACTTGTAATATTATTACCTACTTGAAAAGAGCATTAGTAATTAATTTACAAGCAGCTTGGGTGCAAAAAATAAAATAAAATACTTTACTAAAGAGTTTACAAATACTAAACTTTATACTGTTAACCAAATTTGTGTTGATAATTCTGCTCGTATATACTCGTATCTTATATCTTTCTATTCGCCTCTCGTTATTCTATTCAATTATATTAATAGGTTACGCACAAAATTTGTAAACTTTAGCTAAAAAACCCGTTTGTACATGAATTTCTGTCCATATATTCATATTAAGTAACGCGTAAATTTCAGCCATATTTCGATTAGGTGTGACCCCTTGTGAGAACTTTTTTCACTGGATTCGTCATCGTAATCGACGTGTGTAAAGAAATCCGTAGATTACTATAACAATTGTTCAAAAATACTCTTTTTGCCTAAAATCCTTTTGAAAGCTCTACCAACCCGTTTCAGCGTAAATCGATTAGGTCAGATCCCCAGCACGTGCAGCATACCAGTTGTCCACCATAGTGGCCAACCTGAAACAGAAATTCGTAAATTACTGTTCATATTTAATTAAAGACTAGCTATATCTTTGATCATGGTAAATTCTTCCATCACCGATCTTCCGTTTATCACACCGTCGGATAGCCATCGACGTCCCGCGTCCGACGATATCTCAGCACCCGATTAGGCGTCCCACGGCAGCGGCTCAAGCCTAGGTTCGATCCCTCGGTAGGGAGCCCTTGAGTGCGTTGCTTGCATGATACGGTGACACACAAATATACATCACTGCTACAACACCACACGATCACCCCCACACACGTGCACGCCTACACGCTTACACATGAAAGTGGAAGGGTTTACTTTTTTTTCCCTTATGGAACTGAAAAACTCTAAATTTTCCGATAATAAATATATGGAGGAGTTGTTGAGGCGTGTATGCTTGGTACACATATACGTTTCAACAACTCATACATATATGAATTAGGGATGTTAAAAAATAATCGATTTTTAATTAAATCGATTTTTATTTTATTATAATCGATTATTTATTGTCGATGTTTATTTTCATATTAATCGATTTTTTGAAAATCGATTATATAAATTACGCATTTTAATCGATTTTTATAAACATCTATGCGACGGATGAAAAAAACTCAAAATAAGTTCATTATTATTTACAATTGAAGAGTGAGCATAGTGAGATAATATGTTTGTAAAAATTTTAAATGTTTTCTAGCCGCAAAACACCTAAAAGGGGCTGGCGAAAGTATTTTATAACGAAAAAGAATAATACCACAGTAATATGCATGTCCTGTTCGATAGAATGAACAATTTTGTAGTGAAACTACAAATTTAAAAAGTACATAGAATGAAAACATCCCACTGCCTTACAAGTAACATGAGTGACTATATCTTATAATGATTGTTGTGGTTCTTATGACAGCCAAATACCGCTCTCTGTAAAATTAAAACTTTCAATAAAACTAAAAAGGTCTGTCATGCGAGTACAACATGTTTACTAAAAATGTCTTATGGTAAACTCGACATCGATAAGTTTACAAAACTATAAATTATTATTGAAATTATTCAATAAAAAAAATTCTTCAATTTTAATTTTCTCAGTCACACTATGATTAATATGAAAATTTTAAAGAGAACTTCATTGTTTTGAATTTATAGTTAGAATTAATAATGTTGTCATTTTGTTAGGATGTTTATCATTTCATTTTTATTACGATATAATGTTTAATAGTACTGAAAATTTCTATGGTATTTACTTTCTATATTCTTTACCTTGAAAGTTTAAAGGAACATTCACTTTTATTTTGTTTTGAACTGGTTATTTTTGATACGTATAATTTTATGTGATTCTTAATCTGATAAATTTTTATTTTAAATCTTTAGGTTTATCATAGGAATATGGAGAGCATGTCTATTTATAAATATTATAAAAATCGATTTTTGAAAAAATCGATTATTTATTATCAATAAAATCGATTTTTAACAAATCGATTATTATTTAAAAAAAAGAAAAATCGATTTCTAATTAATCGATTTTTTTCAATAAACTCACATCCCTAATATGAATAGTTAGCTAGGTTAGCTAAGATAGGTCGCGATTTTGCATGCAACAGGCAACAGCCAAGCCGAGGTGTGCCGTGCACCCTTGAGCTGGATGCTAAAATAAAATTGGCTGAGTGCTTTAAGCACTCGCCTTAGTAGTCTGGTGAAGCTTGCTGGGTCAATAGCATAGTCATTTCGAAAAAAAAAAAAACGATATCTCATTCACCTGTCTTCAGCTTTCTTTCTTCGATCTGACTACGCTATTGACTTAGCAAGGCCTTCACAGCATAACAGCTTCACCGGACTACATGTCTTCAGTGTCTCCGTGTCAGCCTGATCTTAAGCGGAAGCATAAAAAATACGAACTCTAGTTATTGACAGATGATTATTAAAATTGTAAGGATTCAAAGTATTGAAAAAGATACAACTATATGACAAAAATTACAACAATGAAGTTAGTAACTGAGACTCAAACTTCGTACTCATTTTGAGCAATAATTAAACTTTAGTGAACCTGAAGTGTGGACTCTCAATATTAATAAAGTAATACATTTTCTTAAAATGTATATAACGAAAGTGTAGTTCTTTTAAGGCTCAATAACGCCAAAACTATTGAACGTATCGGCATAGAACTATAACCATTCGTTGCAGATTCTCTTGTAATTGGTTGTAGGCTGCTTTTATTGGATTCCATTAGGTCTTTGTGTCGCGTGTCGCATTTAAATTAGTTTTCACGCGGACGAAGTCTCGGATACAGCTAGTTGCTAATAAATGAATAGTTTTAAATTGCAAATTAAAACGATGTTTAGTTATTCTTATAATTTGGAATTTAAAAAATTTGAGAACCGACATCAAACGTTACGGTGAGCGCATACTTAAACGTTTTTGAAACTCTATACCCCCAATTACAAATAAAGATTTAAAAAAAAAAAAAAAAAAAAGAAACTCTATACAATGCATTATATGAATTCTCCAGATATTAAATTATGAGAATATCAAACATAATCACTTTTAACGAGTTTAGTGAATGTTCTATCACAAATATTGTCTTTCTTGTAATCGGTATCAAGGGTTAATATTTTTTTTTTCTTCAAGTAATGAAGATTTTATCTTTGCCGTACCGTGAAACTGTGAAACAATCTCCCGGCCACTGTGTTACCTCCTTCCTATGACATGGGGTCCTTTAAGCGTAACGTGAAGAGACATTTACACAGGCCGGCATGACAGCGGCGACCAGTGATGGATAATCTGTCTCTCGGTGGTTGCCGCTGTTTTTGGATTGTACTATGCTTACCACCAGGCATAGCACAGTCACTTTGTCGTGCACATATAAAAAAAAAAAATGAAAAACATTACGACAACTATTTTAATCCGACCCCTGGAAACGAGATTTGATCTGATGTAGAAAATCATGTATCAAGCAATAAAATGAAATTTATTAATTGAATTCGAAAGGAATTACCTGTGTTATTTTAATTCATATGCTGTGTTATTTATCTTCAACCAATGGCATAGAGTGTTCTTTTGCGTGTTCGCTGAGCTTTCACGTTCTAACTATTCAACCAATCTTCATGAAGTTTTGCATACACGTTGTCAGGTATGTAAAAAGGGCATAGAGTACCCTTCATCGAAGAAAAAAGGGATGCCTCTTAGAGATAGATCAAGTCAATATTAACACGTGCATAGTCGCGAGTAAACTTCATTTAGCTTATAAATTGTCTTTTGTATTTTATAAATTGTAATCTCGCCTAATGGACCTTCATTAGGACTGTAGTTGTTTAAGTAAGCGTTATTTACAATATTTTAAGTTATCAATAGAATTTTTCTTTGTAATAAACGTAAGGGTGTAAGGGGTGTCGAACGGGGTGTAAGGGGTGTCGAATGGGGTGTAAGGGGTGTCGCTTGGGGTGTAAGGGGTGTCGAATAACATCTTAAGACTTGAGACACCCAAGCCAACCTCACCTGCACGTGGTGCACCCTGCTGATCAACGAACGAGGCAATGGCGAGAGCAGGGTGGTAGGGTTTTACAGCCCGACTGGGTCGCAACCACCATGCATATGGCGAAAAAGCCCGTCATAGTGACTCGCTTCTGTGCGTCGCGTTTCGGGATCAGCCTGTGCATATCCAGTACCGGGCGACTTTCGTCATTATGGCCGGCATGACAGCGGCGACCGGCGATGGATAATCTGTCTCTCGGTGGTTGCCGATGTTTTTGGATTGTACTATGCTTAACATCAGGCTTAGTGCAATCACTTTGTCGTGCTTCTATATAAAAAAAAAAATGTAATGTCTGTAATTAAGTCATTACAAGAAGAAATTACAATTCCATTTGCCATAAACAATATCGAAATCTATTCTATTGTTATGCATGATAAATAAAACATTGCTTAAAATTACTATATACTATCTATTAGTCAAAGAAAGAGACATGTGCTTATGACCACACATTAGAAGTGAAAACTCACAAATGAATACATTCATACTAAAGTTTATATAGATATTTATAAATGTTTACCTCTAAATAAATAATAGTAATGTTAATACATATATTATTTTATCATTATATTCGTAATAACAAAAGCCAATAAAAGGCTCGTCTAAATCGGTTTATCCGTTACGTTGACTAACCTGAAGTAACTACGGACATTTTAATGTTATTTGTATACTGAGTTTTTTTTTTTTTCGAAATGTCTACGCTATTGAACCAGCAAGGTCTTAACAGCTTCACCGGACTACGAAGGCGACTGCTTAAGGCACTCAGCTGATTTTATTTTGGCAACCAGCTCAAGGGTGCACGGCACACCTCGGCTTGGCTGTTGCCTGTTGCATGCAAAATCGCGACCTATCTTAGCTAACCTAGCTAATTATTCATATATGTATGAGTTGTTGAAACGTATATGTGTACCAAGCATACACGCCTCAACAACACCTCCATATATTTATTATCGGAAAATTGAGAGTTTTTCAGTTCGATAAGGGAAAAAGTAAATCCTTCCACTTACATGTGTGAGCGTGTAGACGTGCACGTGTGTGGGGGTGATCGTGCCTAACTGAGTACAGAAGTGTAAAATTGTGAGAAGATGTAATATTACAGAAATGCTCTCTTAAAAAACATTTGTAGATACGAGACGTACACCACAGTATTATTATTAAATTGTTTAGTGTAGGTAATATAATCCATACTAATATTATTAAGAGGTAAAGTTTGTGAGTTTGTGACGTTGTGATGTTGTAACGTTGTAGGAGGTAATCTCAGGAACTACTATACCGATTTGAATAATTCTTTCAGTGTTATATAGCTCATTCTTCGAGAATAGTTATAAGCTATACGATATATCATCACGCTAAGGCCAATAGGAGCGGAGCACAGAAGAAAAGTGTTTCATAATCGAGATGGTTTTTTTCCTTTTAAGAATTACTGCGTGTTAGTGTTAGTGTATAGATACACGCGAACGAAGTCGAGCGCAGAGGCTAGTGTAAAATAGAAAGAAGAAAGAAAGAAACAGTTAGTTGGATCCAACAAATCATTTAAATTATAGTAGTACTAGCCTCTGCCCACGACTTCGTTCGCGTGGAATTACTTTTGGCTAACCAACACGTAGTGGAAGTTCTCAAGAGGAAAAAGAGCACCGAATTTGAATCATTCTTCATTGGTGCTCCATTACAATTGGTCCTAGCGTGATGATATATAGCCTATAAACATCCTCGATAAATGAGCTATATAACACAGAAAGAATTTTTCAAATCGGACCAGTAGTTCCTGAAATTACCCCCCACAACATCACAACGTCACAAACTCACAAACTTTACCTCTTTATAATATTAGTATAGATATATACACATGTGAATAAAAAAAATCCAACAAATGGGAAACGCATTCCGCAAATATAGCACTATAGCGCTGATTTTGATGTGAGCCCATACGATATACGAATGTTCAGTCGGTCATATTAATGTATCAAAAATTAAAAGAGCAAATCTTTAACTTAAAATCAATAAGACAGACACACATTATTGATGATCTTATTATATACATATTGTTAGTACAAATTTAAGAGAAAATCTGTCTGCCTGCAAACCTTAAAATCTTCTATACATTGCTGTTTTTTACGTAAAGTGTATAACTTTCGGACGAAGTCGCGGACACATCTACTATATTATAAATTAAGATCTTTTTTTTTGAACTTACAACACTATTGACCTAGCAAGGTCTTAACAGCTTCACCGGACTATTAAGGCGAGCGCTTAAGGCACTCAGCCGATTTTATTTGGGCAATTAGCTCAAGGTGGCACGGCACACCTCGGCATGGGATGTTGTCTGATACTTGCGATTCGCGACCTACCTGAGCTAACTTACATGTTCATACTTATATGAGTTTTTAAGACACATATATGTACCAAGCATACATACCTCAATAACTCCAATATGTATTTTGTGTCGGATAATTCTTCTTAACTATTTCAGGTCGAAGGTAAGGGAAACAAAAATATGTAAGTTGTACCACATATATACATTGATACAAATAAATAGAGCTTAAAATAGATGTACGTAAATTGAAATTTAATTAAATAATAATTAATTAATAATTGAAATTGAATATTGAGTTTAACTAAGTTTGCGGTTATAGTATTGATTTTTACATAATTAAAAAAATAAGAGCTTGCTATTTATCCAGTTTAAACACGTACAATATTCACATGAAGCAACACAGCCGTTTTCACGCGAACTAGATCACTTGTGCCAGTTATTTCTAAACAGATTTCGTTTTATAAAATATAGAACTTCTTTAAAATTCAAACTGCGACGCTATATTTAGTAAATGTGGAGATCACTACAGATTCAATATCTCAGTATGACCTTGCCTCATCAATTTAATCGCCATGTTTGTCTGGTGATCACAGAGCATGCGCGTACCGCCCCCCGCCGTGAGGCACGCCCCTCCTGCCCTCCTGTTAGATGGGGTGAACAGCAGCATGGCGCGATAAGGTGGATAGGGAAGCAAAGATAGCTTTAGGGGTCTTTGAGGTGGAATATTATTTAAAGACTTTTTATATCATAAATCCAGGGTATAATATATTTTTATTATTACGGGTAACAAGCAATTGTTCTCAGAATTACATGTAAGGAGTGTTACATCAAAAAACATAGTTTTTAGAGAACAATGAAGTTCAAGTGCATTGGCAGCCTGTGGTGATGGGGAAGGGGGAGGGGGAAGGAAAAGTGGAGGGAGATGGGCCTCCAGCGCTCTCAATGACCGAACGAAACGTAACAATACAAGCACTGCTACTTGACGTCGGTGTTTCTGTGGATCGGGTGGTAGTACCCCGGACGATGCTGAAACCAGTAATAGCATCAGCGTGGCTCTACCACCTACATAAATTACTAGCCCCTGCCTGCGACTTCGTTCGCGTCGAATAGTTATTTGGGTTAACAATAACACGTAGCGGAAGCTCTGAAGAGGAAAAAACCTCGATTTTTAAACATTCCTCATTGGTCCTCCGCTCCTATAGGCCTTAGCGTGATGATATATGTATAGCCTATAACCATTCGCGAATGAGCTATATAACACTGAAATAATTATTCAAATCGGACCAGTAGTTCCTGAGATTACCCCCTACAACGTCACAAACTCACAAACTTTACCTCTTTATAATATTAGTACCTATAGATAAATTTTCAGTGAAGGAAAAAATCATGATGATATCCGAACATTGTTTTAGAGGTAGTATCGCTAACCGCATCCTACAATTTCATCGTTAAAATAGAAATATCTCAAAAATATTATCATTAATACAAGTATTTGTTTGTTTGTGGCCACGGGTTCATAATCAGGATTACAGAAAATAATATAGAGTACCCCTCATTCAGAAAAAATGTGTTGTTATAAATAGGTCAAACCTTATAATCGCGAGCGAAGCTGCGGACAAAAGCTAGTACTATATATTTCTGGGAATGTTAACTGTAAACCTTGTAGACTTAACTAAAAAATGAAAAAAATTCGTTGCATATATTTACATGATTCTCGGTGGAATAGAGAGAAATATTAATTTCATTGTTAAGGACAGTTGTAATACTGTGAGGATAGAGTAAAAGAGGATTTCTAAAAAATAAATAAATTACGAGATCCAAAAGCTCATAGCCACCCTCAGTAATCTGACGACTAAACATTAGTATACACTCGCGGACACAATCACCGGCCTATCGATTTCCGGAGTAATAAAGCCTATGGTGCGATAGTGCAAACAACGTCCCTTGTATATTTGCCGACACGAGCCCGCCTGTAATGAATCTGATTAAGTAGCCTCGCCACCCAAATTGGGTTTCATCACGTATAAATTAAACTGTACAAACAAAATGTTTAAGAATATGCGCCAATAATATTTGCGTTCAATACAATACGTATTATTAAATAGGACAGTGGACGTAACTTTGCACTTCTGCCTGGATTAGATTGGCCGCTACCAAGTCTCACTGCACCAAAAAACGTTCGATTTTATTTGCGTGACATGTACTCGAATAAGTTAAATTTGAAACTAGTGGTAGGAGTTAAATATTTATAAGTAAAACAACAAAGAGAATTAACAACGCGTTCTTGGTTGACGGTTGAAGCTGACGGCGGTTGATACTTTTTTTTTAATTGTAGAAGGCAAACGAGCAGTCGGGTCACCTGATGTTAAGTGATCACCGCCGTCCGCCGAGGAGAGGAGAGGGTTGGAGAGGTGGGCATCCGGTGCACTTACTGATCGAATGAAACACAAAAATGCAAGTACTATTACTTCACGTCGGTTTTCTGTGAGAGGGTGGTACTAGCCCGGGAAAACCAACACATTCATCCTGAAATCAGTAATAGCTTCAGCGTGGTTCTTCCACTTACCGTAATAGCTTCAGTATCCACTGAACGGTGACCTTTTTTACTGTTCTATACTGTGCTGTATATGTGCTGTAATTTATATAATTCCAAGAACGACGTATTTTGTCTATTTTAATACTACAAAACTCACAAAGTTCTTTGTTTCAAAACGTTGATGTCTACAATTAAACCTGAGTTTAAAAGGAATACATATCTACAATAAATCCTTTTTCTCACGGTAATATAAATTTTTATGTATAACACAGGAACAGTATATTTTTCCTGGATGAAACAGTTCTCATGTTTTTACTGTATCTGTGACAACGCGCACGTAAATTTCATGTTATTCGGTCAAATAAACAATTATTGCTTGAAAGCATAAGAAGAAAATTCACTTTTGAATATATAATATTTATTAATATAATATTTATTAGTATAAATAATAGATTTTTTTTAGTATATCTCTTTACAACCATTACCGTTGAAGGGTTTACCATATCACAATGTATCTACGAAATTATAGTAGGCAAAAATCAAGTCACACAGTTGGCACGTTTTGTCAAATATATAACTATGAGATTTATATTATATCTCTTACTGAAAGCAACTATTAATAAATTTGCGTCACCATTAAAATTATAATATCCATATTTTATGGTAGGTACGTAATACTTAATTTAAATGTCTCCGAGTGACTATATGTATACTTTGCACATAACACTTCAAAATAAACACGGTCGCATAATAATATTATCTTTGATAGTTTCCGAATAAAATCCCCAAATAATTTATTACATTCGGTGGAGATAATGAAAACTGGTCGATGCTGGGGTCGGCAAACACATAAACCTGAACGCCAAATTAGATCAATAACTTTGGCCGACAGTGTAATGTCTCATTTAACGCTTTTGTAATAAAAATGTTATAAATGTTGCGCGTATCTTGAGCTACTTTAGTGCGTAGATTAATGTCATAGATTTAACGTGTTACTTCATAAAATCATAAATTAATAAAATTATTACGATATACTGTAAAAAAGACACCGTATTTTATGACAAAGTCTTACAAAAAATCCTTCTCGATGTGTCCGAGTTTCGAAAATATTTTGCTACTAATTATTTAATTAATTTTCGTTTTATAAAAGGATTACATAATTATACAAAAAAAAACAATATCATAGCAGTTAAACGAACAGGTGGGTCGCCTGATGTTAAGTGATCGCCACCGTTCATAGACACTTGTAACATTAAGAGAGTCGTAAATGCGTAGCCAGCCTGTGCTTGGGAAAGGAGACGAGGAAGGGGGAAAGTGACAAGAAGAGAGCGACCGGCGCTCTCATTGATCGAAGGAAACGCGATAATGCAAGCACTGTTACTTCACGTCGGTTTTCCGTGAGAGGGTGGTACTACACCGGACGAGCCGACCCATTCATGCTTTAAAGCCAGTAGTAGCTCCAGCGTGGCTCTCCCGCCTACAAATACCTAAAAATTACAAGAAACCGACAAAATAATTGTTATACAAACTATTTAATTGCACATTACAAATATTTATAGCGACATCTAGCAGAGCCATATATTAATATTTACTTTGATTACCAAATATCAATAAATCAATGACTTGCCTTTATTGTTAGAACGATGTTGGTAGATGGCGCTTAAACAAACTTTATTAAATAAAATTTATATAAATATCTGATCTCTGAACGTGATGTTGATCATACTTTGAGAGACTTTATAATAGCAGTAGACATTATTCATAATACATTTTTTAAATAATGGTATCATTGGTATGTTGGCATGAAATAGGTAATAGTTGTTAGTATTAAAAATGAATAAATAGTATTACAGTAGTCTCTCTTGCTTATTAGAACTTTATAAATATTGAATACAACTATTCCTCTAGAAACAGATTGTCGTATGCACTCTAGTTCTTATAGATCTAGATTATAATTGAAGGCAATCTTCAAAACATCACATATTATGGTAAAAGTACCCATCTATTGTTGCTGAATTGTTCGCAGCCGTATATGTCTAAAATAATGTTCTAGGAAATTTATCTGTAAAGCGCCATCTATTGTGTATTTGTATAACTATTTTGTAACAATCGATAACAAAGTTATAACTTTTTAACGCATGAATAGTCTTACCGTGTTGTAATAGATGACGCTAATAAATCAATAACAGAGTATAACAATAATTGAAGGCTTAAAAAATACATAACCTCTTAAGATTCTACATCATAAATTTGCATGCAGAAGCCCCACTTCAAAGGAAACTGTTTATAATATTCCGTTTTAGTTTATTTTCGTATACATACAAATATGATCATTATATCCTAGACGGTAAAGCTTTAAAGCGTATCTACAAAGCATTTTCAATTTTCCTAGGAAATTTATTTCCCTGTGTTGATTTAAATTCAGTTTTATCTCAGATTCACAGTGAAGAGAATGCAAAATTCGTACAAAGGCAGTTGATACCTTTTAGTTTTAAGCATTAGAAGAGATTTCGTTACCCGTGGAGCGGAGCGGTATAGTCGAAGGGTGGTTTAACACAATTTTGTACCGGTGAATGACTTTTGGTAGCCGCCAGCCATGTTTTTACTTTTGAATTTAAATATCAGTACTGGGTACGTATTTAGGTGCTCTTGCACATAAATTAAGTGCACTGTCTTAATTATTTACTTCATACAAATCGTAGAGAATAGCTGATTCTTCAACTAGCTATTACAGTAACGTAAACGGTAGGATGATAATTGTCTTATATTAATAATTAATCTACATATATAAAATCGAATGTTGGTAAGTTAATAACTATTTAAAATCAATCCTTTAAACGTTTGATTGATCGTCATAGAATTGATTTCATTAAATGTTTTTCATGAAGAATATTTTTTAAGAATTCCATTTTACTATTATTGCCACTAGATGGCGCTGATCTATATTATAAGCCGTGGATAGTTTAGTAGTTTTATAACTGTCAGTAAATAAGAAATTATGTAGTACATTCATAGTTTTACAATTTTTTAAAATAACCGATATTAAATTATAGTTTTCCTAATGCAAATTTATAAATGTCAAAATTTTTCAAATTTGGTGGTTTATTTATACTGTGATTTTAGTACTAAGAATATTATTATTGAAAAAAACTTGAGAGGTGTCAAGGGACACCCGGATGGAACGAAGTTCCTTTCGATTAATTAGTGAAGGAATTGTAATAAAACTTTATTTTTTTAAGTTATAATAATATTTTTTTTTTATTATTAACAAATATAATGTTATATAAACTTAATCAGTAGGCTCAACTTTCGTAATAATTGGCTTGTGGTAACTGAAGTAGGAAACATATGTTTGGGATTCTATTTTATTTAAATTATTATTTATTATTTACAAAAAACCTGTATACACTCAACAAAAATAATCGTCGCGACACCACACTGTTGAATGCAAAATAGAAATGAAAATATCTGGCTTGCTTTCTATAATAGAGAGAGAGAGAGAGACAGACAGAGAAACATGCGACGCCGCACAGCTTACAATAGCTTACTATAGCAAAATGTGTCGTTACAACTTTTCGTAAGAATTTTTTCCGTCTAGCCCCCGTTCACAACGCGCGATAAGGAACTTCGTTCCAAAAACCTGTCTGTTTAATTAATCATAGAAATTGTAGATTTAACAGCTTTATTTAAAAGAGTTTAATGTATATTTACGCAGGGAATGGAATAGAGTTTTACTACCAAGAGTGTGGTGAAACTATTGGAAGATTTGAGTAACCCCCATCGAGATATGACTTTACCACATAAGACTTCCTCTGACGTTCAGTCTCAAAGGTGTCATTGACAATACGCATCGTCTCCCAAGACCTTCTAACTTAGTACTTAGAAGTAACAACCTATTAAGCTGTAAGATTATGATCTCTTTCTGTTTCATTATGTCGCTTCATGACGTAAAGAATATCTAACAATTCAATTTTGTCGCTAACTTTATTTAAATGGTTGGTAAAATTATAAAATCAAAACTAAACGTAGCAATTAAAACGCACTTAAATTCAAACAAATTCGCAGTCATTTGAATTTGAATTTTATGAAAAAACGAAACAATCAAATTTTTTTTTTACAACCAGCCAGTATGTCATCGATAACAAAAAAGTTTACTTACCTACGCACTTTGTTTGAGTAAATACTTAGAAATTAATTAATATAAATAGTAAAAATTGTAATATCACGCATGTTGCGTAGACTTTTTTGATGAGTGTATTTTATTTTTTTATGAATTTGAATTACCAATAAGTAATTAAATTAATGTCAATGTCACAGTTCTTGAAAAATACATCTTTTATTGAATGCAACTTCAACGACGCGACAGTCTTCTTCAGTATATATTTCTTATCATTCGTTTTACAGTAAATTTTCTTCTTAATAATCTTATTTGTATATTAACCCAGAAACCAATGTAATACTTCTTTCAAATTTATAGCGTGGTTTAAAAGGAGCTGAGGCAAATCTTTTAGCTGACAAACTTTAGACTGAAATTGTATACAACGGAGATGATTTAATTCGTTCCATGTAATTTATTTAATATACATTAATAATTTACAACAATAACATAAATGAAGTCATATCCTTTCATTATCAATGAATCAAACTTATCATATTAGTTACTATACATCGTTTTGTAGGTCATGTCAATCGTACATGGAATATAATTAACTAGCAGCCCCGGCAGACATTGTCCCGCCTTATAAAAAATATATTGACAAATTATGTACCAAAACCTTCCTTATGAATCACTTAATCTACTGGTTAAAACCGCATGAAAATCAGTTAGTAATTTTTCAGTTTATCGCGAACAGACCGACAGACGCGGTAGGGGAGTTTATTTATTATAGGTGTTAGAGGCACGCTGAAGCTATTACTGGTTTCAGTATGAATCGGTCGGTTTGTCCGGAGTAGTATCACCCTCTCACAGAAAACCGACGTGAAGTAACAGTGCTTGCATTGATGCGTTTCGTTCGGTCAGTGAGAGCGCCGGAGGTCCCCCTCTCTTTCCTCGAAACACAGACTGGCAACGCACCTGCGACTCCCCTAGTATTACTATTATTTATGGATGGCGATAATCACTTAACATGAGGTGATCCGCCTGTTCATTTGCCTGCTATGATATAAAAAAAAACTTTGTTCTATACAATGTAGTGATGAATACATCGAGTATATACGTCGCCAGCTGACGTGTACTGCACCTAATCATGTATCGTAATTGGCGATATGTTGTGCTCGGTATGAACGCGTCGCGGCGCGGCGGGTGGCGCTATCACCCGATGTGTCCCGATAAATGATAACGTTTGTCGGCGTACACCGCCGCGCATCTGTTACTGCTTTGATGACGAACCGATGATTCTGTTTCGAGCATACTTTTAAAATATATTCAGAATTAGTAGGTGGTAGAGCCCCGCTGAAGCTATTTTTGGTTTCAGCATGAATGGGTCGGCTCCTCCGGGGTAGTACCACCCCTCTCACAGATAACCGACGTGAAATAACAATGCTTGCATTGTTGTGTTTCGTTCGGTCAGTGAGAGAGCCGGAGGCCCACGTCCCTTCCTCTATCCTGCTTTCCCTTTCCTTCCCCTCACCATTCTCCCATATACAGGCTGGTAACGCACTTGCGACGTCCCTGATGTCGCTAGTGTCTATGGACGGTGGTGATCACTTAACATCACGTGACCCACCAGTTCGTTTGCCTCCTTTGATATTATAAAAAAAAAAAGTTATTAAATCATAGTTCAGGTTATAAACCTTTGAACAAATTGTTATATTCTTAATTTTATATTTATAACTTGAATTGATATTTGAAAATGTTATCAAATAAATCTTGACAAACCATATATACAGTAACAAATCTATACACATATACAAGAGCAGAGATAAAATAGTAAAGTGCATTTTCCTACCCTCTTCTTTATTCTTTACTAGCCCCTCCCCGCGACTTCGTCCGCTTAGTAAATAGTTATTTTGGGCTAACGCTAACAGGCAGCGGAAGCTTTGAAAAGGAAAAAAAAGTCCCGATTTTGAAACATTATTCATTAGTGCTCCGCTCTTATTGGTCTTAGCGTAATGCTATATAATCTATAACCTTTGATAAATGAGCTATATAATACTGATAGAATTTTCAAATCGAACCAGCACTTCCTTTGTAATATTTGTAATCTTACAACGTCACAAATTCACTAAATTTACCGCTTTATATTATTAGTATAGATTGTAAGTAATTAATAGTGAATGTGACACTGGCAACACTAGAGGTGTGACAGATAGTTTAAGCATATCTAATGGCTTCGAATATAGATATTGTTTTTTTTTTCGATCTGACTACGCTATTGACCCAGCAAGGTCTTAACAGCTTCGCCGGACTACATATAGATATTGAATAATAAACATATACTCATTTATAACAACAAACATGGTGAGAGGAAAAAAATGTAAAAAAACAGTAAGTATATCTCATGCTATTCGAAAAGATTACACCTGTACCAAAATCCTGAATTCAAAACCGGCGTGGGAAAGTGGCATGTTTGTTTACAGCGTATACCTACCTTCTTGAGATAACACTAATATACCATCTATGACCTGTCAATCGGGTGTCGGCTTGCTATCTTGTCGTAGAGTTGTACGTTATCGATAGATTTGAATTTTATTTGAACAATCGACTCAAATTGTTAGAGTATATTTATGATATATATTAATTAATATTCGAACTTTTTTTTTTCTCACGATAAGTTTTTTAAATAATTTACAGATTTCAACGTTTACTCATAATCTCGCTCGATAGTTAATAATGATGTAATCTAAGTTGGTAAACATGCTAAATTGTGTAGGTGGTAGAGTCACGCTGAAACTATTACTGGTCTCAGCATGAATGGGTCGACTCGTCCGGGGTAGTACCACCGACCCACCGAAACACCGACGTGAAGTAACAGTGCTTGTATTGTTGCGTTTTGTTTGGTTAATGAGAGCACCGGATACACACCTACTCCCTCTCCCTTTCCTCCCTCCCTTTCACCTTCACTGTACGCCCCTCCAACTCAAACTGGTAATGCACTTGCAACTTCTCTGGTGTTGCTGGTGTCTATGGACGTTGGTGATCATTTAACTTCAGGTGACCCACCTGTTCGTTTGCCTCTTATGATATAGAAAAGAGGTAAAGCTAAATAGGGACTAGCTCTCAAGTACAGCTGCCGTAACACACCTATAGGTGGTTGGTGACAGGCTTTCAAATCGGGTTAAAAATATTAGTCAACAAATCATTACCCCCCCAATACATGATTTTACATTACATTTACTATTTTGCATTATACTTCGATGTGAAACATCTATAGGCGAGGGTACACCTGATTGTTGGTGTGGTGATACAGTGTAATTTAAGAATCTGAGATTAGTTTGATTCGAACAATTTCGATGTTTCATATCTACCAAGCGTCCCATGACGGCTCACATTTTGTTTTTAGTTGTTGGTAGATTTTAACAATTTCAACGATTTATTGATTATTTAAGTATTGCTACACTTTATCGATAAGTTTATTCCAGCTCTAGATATGTATTTACTTCCTACTTGATCAGAATGTATATTTACTCTCGCATTTAGTTTAAAGAAATGGCTATCTCTGGAGACAGATTGATAAGACTTTGATGAAATGATTTATTGTACATTGCTTCGTACATATTCGTGACCTACTTTTGTGATATGTACTTATTTATAACAACTGTATATTGATAATTATAACAATGTCCAATCGTCGCTTAAGTTTCTCTTTGAGGAAAAATAAATAAGAAAATATACACATTCGAAGTTAGACCATATTTTAGGCGATAATTATGTTTCAAATGTATATATAATTTCGTGTTTTATTTGTGTCAACAATATAAGATTCTTTGGAGCTCACATTATTTTAAATTAATTAGAGTTCAGTGTTATAAACAACACAACTTTATACTTTTTTTTTCTGGAACTGACTACGCTATTGACGTAGTAAAGCCAATTACAACTTCACCGGTCTCCTACGGCGAGGATTTTATATAGATAGAATATATATTATAAGAAGATAGTTGAATCGTGTTAAAATAGTGCAATATTAAAGAGTATCTGCATGTAAATTCTAAATTCCAATACCGAGTATGAATTTGGTTTTTTATTTAACATTCGCCATTACAATGGCGAAACTTGATTATTACTCGCCTTTCTATAATGGTAGATGTTTTTTATTAACCATTTCATAGATCTCTCTGAGTACAGAACGCTATTAGATAACATATTTCTCTTATCAATAATTAATCATTACCCAAAACGTAGTTAAAAGTTTGACTGTAGTGTGATCGGACGTAGATTTAAATCTTATATAGTACACCTCAGTTTTGAATGAAAGGAAGTAACGCAATGAATGCACGACTCATTATTGGTAATTATTACCCTTAGTTCGCTATCGCCCTCATGTTGTCTGTTTCCCGTTCTAGGACTCGATTTTTTTAAATATTGGACCACCTCGTCATTTATCAGCTATATTTTTTTTATACTTACTTTACAAGTTTTAGACTGACCGCAACCTCATCTAATGTTATTGTTATATATTGTATATGGAGGGTATAAATAAAAAGTCAGTCTCACACGAACACGTATTTCATTCACAACATGGCGCAGCCGGTCTTAACAAATTAATTGTTTAAATAGTTAAAAGCAAGTTTGGTGTCGTGAAATATCATTGATTACGTCTAAATAAGTTTGTACATAAATAAATAAATAAATAATAAATAAGTTTACAATGGAACACGCAAGACCACCAGCAGAATTATGTTTGGAAGGTGGACCCGCCAATCGTGCCGATGCATGGCGTAAATGGCAAAAACAATTTATTGTGTTTTTAAAGGCCTCGGGTGTGCATAAGGAAGCCTCCGATGTGAAATCCAGTTTGCTTATAAACTTAATTGGTCCTAGTAGTTATGATGTTTACACAACTTTCAAATTTACGAAGGATCAGGACTCTGAAGATTTTGATACATTAATAACAAAGTTTAACGAACATTTTCAAATTAAAGAGAATACAACGATGGCACGATTCAAATTTTTTTCGAGAAATCAAGAGAACGGGGAGTCCATCGATGAGTATGTAACCGTCTTAAAGAATCTTACTCAACAATGTGAGTTTGAACATTTAGAAGATAGTTTGATACGCGACAGAATAGTATGCGGTGTGAACGACGGTAGCCTCCGTGACAGGCTTCTCAGAACGGATGACCTTACATTGGATCGAGCGGTCAAAGTTTGTCAAGTGAATGAGATAACGCAAGAAGAAAAGTTACAAATAGAAGGTGCAAAAACGAGCAGGAATGTCGTCAGTGTACCTAGCAGTATCGACGTAGTGAAGCGACCCTACAGAGCGGATCGCTACATCGGCGGTGCGGCCGGCGGGTGGCGGCCGCGCGCCCGACTCGAGCCCGCTCCGCTGAGCCACAGCTTGTCAGCCATGGCTCAGCCGAGGCAACTCACCACGACTCGTCGGACGGCATATAATGAACCAGAGATGAAGCCGGTATTGATCTCAAAGCGTTTGTGTTCAAGATGTGCGAATAGTAGATGTGATAGTGACAGATGTCCTGCTAAAAACGTTCGTTGTTTTTATTGTGATAAAATTGGACATTTTAGAAAAGTATGCCCCAGATCTAGAAGAGTATTTCAAATTCAGGAAGACGACTCGCAGCCAGAATGTGAGGTGATGTTTTCAATAGATGAGATTAATGCAAAATCTGGGTTTTGGATGACAGAAATAGATGATTATAGTGCG